>MU269981.1:25339019-25491519 GCA_021432705.1 Caranx ignobilis
TCTACTGCTGCTGCTTCTACTGCTGCTTCTACTGCTGCTGCTTCTACTGCTGCTTCTACTGCTGCTGCTGCTTCTACTGCTGCTGCTGCTGCTGCTGCTGCTGCATTTTCTTTTATATGAGGTGACAAAAGTGAAAATAATAAAACTTTAAGTTTCAAGCTCTTTAAGACGGAGACGTTTCATCCTGAGCTGCTGCTGAGGTGGAAAATGTTTGTAAAAATCCTTTGAGTCCGAAGTTGAAAATAAAGAGTGTGTGAGGGGAGAAAAAAACCTATCTTTTCCAGGTGACCCCTCCCCCTCACTCTATATCACCTGGGATTGGCTCCTCCCACCACCCCTGTGACCCTGTTGATTTACACTGTAATTTCAACAGAGACAGAGACATTTGTTTTCATCATCTTTCTGTTTTCTGACAGTGTCTTTGTTCCTGCACCACTGAGCTTCAACTGAGTGAAGAGTCATATTTATCACATCATTTCTTACCTTCTGTTCTGGTTAGCATGCTAACACTTAAATCACTGTGGTGGTAGAAATCGATGACCTCATGTTTGATGAACACACACACACACACAGTTGTCTCACACTCATCTGATTCATCTCACACTCGTCGCCCTCGTCTGACGTCAAACCTTCATCAATACATTTTAAACTGAAGAGGATGATGTAAGAAACAAAAGTCAATCAGCAGCAACTTGATGTCGTCTCAGCATTATTCAAGGATCAGCTGTCGAATGACTCACTCAGGTGTGTGTGTGTGTGTGTTTTTAAAAAATGTGTGTCAACACACACACATGCAAATAAGAAAGATTCAACATCAGAGGAGATGAGAGATTTCATCTTCTAAAGGCGACGCCGAGGAGATCCTTGTTGTTGCATCGTGAGAAAATGAGCATCCGTGAAGGCCACACTCAGGAATCAACCCTGTGGTGTAACACACACACACACACACACACACTGGAGCTCAGATTAAAACTCAGTGGAGTCTGAATGAAGTCTGAGACACTGAGCTGAGCTCCTGTTGGATCAAAGCAGCATGTCAATAAAGATTAATTGAATTGGATTGAGACAGACAGTGAGAGAACGGAGGGATGGAGGAGGACGAGTGTGTGTGTGTGTGTGTGTGTGTGTGTGTGTGTGTGTGTGCAGCCTCTCCTGACCTCTCGCCTTTATTTAAGTGCTGAAAGAGGCAATTTGCCTCCAGTCTGCCTGCGTCCCGCGCTCGCCGCTCCGTCTGGAGTAATCTGCCATTTCAGACCCATTTTTACCTGATTGCTTTGTCAGAGACGAAGCGACACCGAGGTCGAGCGCTCGGATCGGAGCGTAGATGCAACACAAACACTGTACGGCCTCAGATTGAAAATGAAGACAAAGGAATAAGGAAGAAAACATTTCTGACATTCTCTGCCGATAAAATGTCAGGTGTTGGCGGAGGAGATGACGCCAGGTAGACGACGAGTCGACGACCTTCTGCAGGTGGAGCAGAGACGATGACTCAGCAGAGACGAGCTGGAGACAGAAACATCACATGCATCATCTGTCACAGCTCACTTACAGAGCAGCTATATGAGACTAATTAAACAGCTTCAGTGATTGTGTCGTAGCTTGTTACAGGGAGAGCGGAGGCTCTCTGTCCTCCACCTGCGTCTCTTGACCCAAAACCAACCTTGTAAGGTCAGAGCCTCCGACCCGGCGTCCCAGCTCCACGACACAAACGCGCCCCGTAACCTGTCACCTCTTGTCTATGACAGATGAGACTATGGCCATGGATTGATTTCTCACCGGCTTCATTAAAAACAAATGCACATGATCAGGAGACTTGTGTAGTTCCTCTTTAAGTTCTGACCCGAGTCACTCAAAGGTCCTGACAGATCAATAAAGTTGTTTTGAATTTGAGTTGAGTCTGTTGCTGCTGTGCTGTTGTTGTTGTTGTTGTTGTTGCACCTGACTGGTCGACTAACCATCGATCGTCTCCAGTGTTTTAGTCTTCACTGAGAGCAGGTTCCTGAGGAATCAAACCACTCGTTATTAGATTTTGCTTTTCCGTGACTCATTAGTCACAGTTAGTCCCTGGAATCAAAACATGACCAGTCAGCTGATGTCGTGAGGTCAGACTGAACACGAGGAGGAACAATTAACGCCGAGCGAAGACCAGCGTGTGCACATCATCAGATCTGGAAAAAACAGGAGTTTGATTCAGTGATTTATTTTCTAACAGGGTGTGTCACGTCCGGTCGAAGCGTCGCGGTGGAAATTAATCTCTAACACACACACAAACACACACACGAGCTCTGATATTGATTCATATCCTGGTCACTTTACTGATAAGTGCAGGATAGTTTGTTTACATACATCTTCATATTCTGAACACTAATAGCTTTGTGTGGCTGAGCGAACAGCGGCGGCGGCAGCGGCCGAACATCGCCATGGAAACAGAGGAGGGAAAGCAGAAGGCAGAGCTGCAGAGTGGAGCGTGTTCACATCAACATCAACGCAGTTCAGATATTCAGACATAAAAATAAGAGAAACTAAAGTTTCATGAGACGCAGGGGAGAAGTCTTACATCAGACTGTCACTCACCGCCACCGTTATAATGTTTAATAAATAATGAATGACAACATGTGGGGGGCCCACCTCAGTATTTTGTCAGGGGGACGTAGAAATACTAGCAACGGCCCTGACTGACACTATATTCTTATTTTTGCATGAAAAACAACTTCATTTAAACCAGAGAACATGTCAACACGTTTAGACTCTGCTGTGAATTGTCTTCTGATCGACCAGTAAAACTAAATGTTGCATTCAGGGCCTGTCCAAGTCTCGGTTGCATTCAGGGCCTGTCCTGCCTCATGACTTTGTGCCGCTCGTCTTCGCTCTGCTGAAAGTCTCTGTCACGAATCTCGCTGCTCTCTGTCTGGACGTCTTCACCTTGTCTGTCCCATTAAGTGACGGAGACACAGTCCAGTGACACAGCACGGCCTCCGGCGGCCTCCTCCGACTTGACTGCACCTCCATTAAATTACAGGAAAGAGGAGATCGAATCTGGAAACTACGGAGCAGAACAGAATTAATTTACTGAGCTGTGACGTTTCCTGATTAAACACAAATATGTAAATTGTGGCGTTATCAAAAAGCTGCTCCACGGTGCACCTGAATGCCTCCTCATATGTCTGCGTCTCTATATGAGGGTTTTGCAAACATGTCAGTGAACATCCCATAAAGTCTGTGTCCATCATGATCCCTCTGTGAATCAATCTGTCAATTGATTGATCACTGAAGTTCCACTCATGTGCAATGATCTCATTCATAAGACTGGACCTACATCAATCTGAGCATAACTCATAGCTCAAATGCTAGTTAGTAACCACGGCAACAGAGACTCAGAAAACTGTGAAAAACGTATTATTTTCACTGTAAAACACATTTAAATATAAGAAATTGATTAAATATTTATTTCTTTGAAAAGGGACCGTGGTAGAAGCAGGACAATGTCCAGCAAGTGTCCAGTTATCAGGAATCAATGGACGATGCTTCACGTCGTCCATTAACTCGCATCGTCCAGAATAATTAGCATCTCAGTACGTCATCATCGTGTACTAACGCTGTGGTGTTTAAATTCATGTCAGTGTGTGAATCGTTTCTGGCTTCAGGACGGTTCCTGGTTCGTTTCCTCTTCACTGCCGTTTATTTTCAGCTTTAACTGGTCGCACTCGTCCTGATGTCACCGTTATCTTTAAGCTGAGTTTGAGGTAAAACCCTCGGGGGGTAAATATGAGTCAAAGTCTCATCCGCAAACGCTTCTTAGACTTGTCAGTGTGTGTGTGTGTGTGTGTGTGTGTGTGTGTGTGTTATGAGCGCGACAATCCGAGTCTAAAGATGAGAGATTTCCTCTCTCAGGAAACTTTTCTCCACAAACAAACTCTAACCGCAGTAAAACTCTGAAATCTGAGGCGCAGCCGCAGGCGAGCGTCTACCTGCTGTTACCTTCTGAACTCCAAACAAGTGTTGGAGCACGTCGACGTGTCGTCCTCCCTCGCCCTGATTTCCCCCGGCGAGGCAGCCGGTCTATTTGGAGTCTCGGGTCTCGACTCTGGCCTTTCAGCTCTTGAACCCTCAGCGGGTGCGAGGCTCGGTCCCCGT
This sequence comes from Caranx ignobilis, assembly GCA_021432705.1. Taxonomy (NCBI): domain Eukaryota; kingdom Metazoa; phylum Chordata; class Actinopteri; order Carangiformes; family Carangidae; genus Caranx; species Caranx ignobilis. Next base: position 25,343,157 of record MU269981.1, read on the forward strand.
GGCGGTCGGGCCCGCCCTCAAAGGAGCCGCCGGTGACCACGGAGCGGTCCGCTCGGACTAATGAGGTCCCTGGGTACATGCAGCCGGCAGGATGGTGCACAAAGGCAGCTCGCTGACTCAGTCTCATCCTGCCTGAAAGGTTCTGTAAGCTTCTCTTCAACGTGATGCAACAGCCCGGCTCCACAAACACACGACAATAAACCAGAGTGTGGTCACAAAAACAACACCAACAAGACTTTATCCGCACGCAAAACCCTCTCCTTCTTATTTCATATCCTATAAAGCCTCTGTTTATACCATGAGCGCTGAGCAGGAATAACATCCAACCGGAGAGGAACCACCAGCATCTTCAGCTTTACACTGAATTAAACGATCAGTGCACAACAAACAGGTTAATGACACAACTGGAATAATCTGGACGCAAACGTCTACCTTTATATTCTATCAATAATTCTTGTCAATGTCCTGATTAATCGATCAGATCTCACCTCCCTCATCAGTTTGGCTCGATTTGCTGACTTGACCTGATGCATCACTCACTGTATCATTTATCGATCACATTGTGAACCTGCTCTGTCTTGAGACGCGCCGAGTTCACGGCTGACACTTTTTAATGTGGGACAGAGTTTTACTGACTGGATATTGTTTATTGGAGCATCCTGCACCGTATCTGCTGCTCCGGCCTGTGTCGGCTTTACAAGACACTTAATCATAAACTTGATGAGAACAATCACAGACACTTTCAAAATTAATATGAGGTTCAAATCCATCAATTATATTGGATGCAGCGTCCTCAGGCTTCTGCTTTGAATCTCAATACCAAGTTTGTTCCTCCATACATTCACTGGAACAATATTAATATCTGTTTGATTCATTTTAATGAGCCATGGTCCATATATAGGCCTGCGCATATTTGCCTCATGCAATACCTTCACAGACCACTAGGGGTGTGCAGACGTCAAAGCGCAGCGCCCCCTCCCCACCCACCGTGTGTCTGAGGCTCCTCCACTCTCGTCCTGTTTATTTAATTCTGAATGAAAATTTGATTCAGCTCCTGAAAATGAATCGGGGCCTCAGGAGAGTCGCTGTCTGTCCCTCTCTCGAGGCCACAGTTTGTGTTTTGTTCACAGAGAAAAGATATTAAAAGCAAAGTGTAACATCAAGATGTTGAAAGCAGCTGCTGCTGAATGGATGAATGACCCACGGGAACGAGCTGCGGCAGATCTCCACGTCTCTGAAAACTGACCTTTTTTAAAAATATATATATAAAGAAATAAAATAACAAAAACTCTCCCAGGGGAAGTTTCTGATGACAGTAGAAGTGATGACGTAAGAACAGGGACTCTCCATCTCTCTCTGTCTCTGTCTGCTGCTCTGAGGTGGTTCAGACAATCGAGGAGGAGGAGGAGGAGGCGGGGTCGACGTAAAGGTCAACGACTCGCCTCCTCACAGGGATGATGTGGTCACCACTTTGTCATTAGTTCCCATTAAAAATCACAGGCTGACACCCCTCACCCCCCACCTCTGCACCATCACTGCTGTTGTCTGTGGACACTGTGGTCTGTTGCTTAAGAGCCGAGGAGAGTGGCTGTAATTAAAGGCTGCAGTGACCGACTGCTGCTGGCAATCAGCTGACTCTGTCTCTACCTGCTGCTGCTGCCACCTCTGTCTGTCTGCTGCCATCACCCTCCTCCTCCTCCTCCTCCTCCTCCTCCTCCCTCCCTCCCTCTCTTCACTCCTCATCTGTTCTTCTTATTATTATTTTAGGTTCCTGCTGAAAATAGTTAGCGTTAACTTTTTTGGCCTACAGTTCCCACCTGCATCCTCAGTGATTGATCAGTCTGTGTTAAAATGCATCTGATTGGATCATATTTCCTGCTTCATATGTAAATAAACAAGTGTGTGTTGTTGTTTATAGCCAATCAACAGACAGATCGATGTATGTAGTGTGTGAGAGTGGGAGGGGCTGAGGGAGTTCATGTGCTGTGTGCAGCTGCTGCAATTAAATAAAGATTTACAGATTTGAAATCGTAAAATATGTTCAGTTGATGACAAAACTGTGATGTCAGCAGAGTGGGCGGTCCTTCAGTAGAGTGGGCGGTCCTTCTGTGTGGTTGATCACATTTGCATTCACATTCATGCCGCTAAAAGAAATGTGAACCTCTGTGTGACCAGATCTCAGACGCGTCCTTGAATGCATCACTGTTGTGTTCACACCTGATCACCTGTGATCACATCACCTGAGCTGCTCGTCTTAAAGCTGCTGCCTGGATTTTCTGAAAATCAAAGAACATGTTTAAAAAACCTCCTTAATGAGATAAACTCCTGATGTTGTTTCATCTGTGGACAGAATAATGATCACTTATAGATTATAGATCAGCTCCCTGCAGATGTTCCTGCTCCTAAATGTGGTCCACATGTGATGCAGCTTGTTTGCACTCGTTTAATTTACAGTTTTAATGAGCAGTAAGAACTTCACTCAGTGTTTCCCTCTTTCTTTTTGCTGCCTCCTTCATATTGTCTTTCTATTACTCCTCCTCCTCTTCTTCTTCCTGGCCGTCTCTCTCTCTCTCTCATTTTCCTCCCTACACTCTCCATCTGTGTGTGTGTGTGTGTGTGTTGGATTGATTGTACCTCGGGTTACATATTCTGTCCACATTTCTGATCTCTGCCGCTCGCCTCTCCTTCACATTCGTCTCTGGAGTGCCGGCCGACCGTGGGCTATTACTGTCTCATTAAAGGGAGGCTGGGGAGACGCGGGGCTGATAAATCAATCAAACTTCCCCTCGCTGTGCCAGAGGGGAGATGGATCGAGATGGATTTTGTCCCGGCGAGAGAGTATCCCAGGGTGCACCTCCTCCTCCCTCCCTCCAAATGGTGTCAGAGGATGTACATATACGCTGAGGCAGCACGCTGACAATAGCTGAGCTTCTATTTTCATACGTTTAAGTGGGATTGCACAGGGACAGCCTGTGCTTTCATTACACAGTCAAAGGGTCAAAGAATCCAGGTAATTAGACAGAAATAACTGCTGACAGGTGAAGGTAACACACTCTGGTCCTGGTTCCTGCAGACATTTAAAGTTTCCTTTTCCATTTCTACTGTGGCGCTGGTTCATGCTGCAGATGCAAATGTGAGATGTTATGGCCCTAAGCTAAAGCTAACGGATTAGCTTCTGTGTTTTGGTTCATTACATCACATTAGAGGAGACCTGTTGTGCATGTCAAAGGTCACATGGATCTAGAGTAAGGGCAGATGTCAAAGAGCAAAAAATCAATTTCCTTGTATTCTCATTAAACGCCTCATTGGAGGTCTTGTCTTACTTCCTGGACATATTGACGTCAATATTCCTTAGTCCCGCCCACCTGCAACCCGGACATACCTCACCGACCCCTGTGAGCTGGACACGCCCCCAACCACACACAAAGACGAGAAGAAATGAGCTGCAGGAACCACGGTCTGAATCCTTGAACATACATGAGAAGGAAGCCAGATGTGGGCAGGTGTTGTGGTGAGCCAACTGGGCTCTGATTGGTCAGCATCAGAGCAGGGAGGCGTGGCCTTGGAGAGAACGGTGTCATAAGAGAAAAATAATGTGTATTTTGAACATTGAAGCTGTAAAGGACAAAGTGTAGAAGAGTGAAAACAGCTGCGACAGGTCGTGTTTAAAGTGAGAACAAGGCCCCACAGACCAGAAGATATATTTGTGGTATTTCCAGCTGACAGTAAACACATCACGATATCCTGACAGATGTTTTCCTCTGAGCTGTTTTGTTCTTCTCTCGGCTTCTTTAATCTCATTATCGCAGCTTCTCCCCGTGAATGAAGACGTGTTACATTTATACTTTGTGCTTGATGAGGCCAATTGTGTCTCTGACCTCTGGAGAGAGTTTGTCTGATTAAATTAAAATACACCCACAGTGCTCTTTGGGTGTGTCGACACCACAGATGTATCGATTCACTGAGACATCTTCTGATGCTGAACTCACATTGTGTGTGTTCACATTTTCAACACACATACAGTGTTTGTCTTAAAGCTCCATACAGTATAAAGGCAGACGTGCGTCTTAAAGCTCCATACGGTATAAAGGCAGACGTATAAAGGTATAAAGGTAGAGAGGCTCAGAGCCTCCTCTCTTCTGATTGGCTGACAGTAACCTGTTGTTACTAGAGCTCCAGAGAGGAGCAGAGAGAGGAGATGGAAAACTTAAAACCATAAAGTGCTGCAGACCACTGCAGCTGCTAACTGCTAACGTTAGCACAAAGTGTACTTCCTCTGACACAGTCCAGTAGTGATGTGTTGAATTGTGTGTTTTTGTGTAACCTTCACACTCTCTCTCTCTCTCTCACACACACACACACACACACACACACACACACACACCCCAGCAGACAAATGGTCTTAATTGCTGTTGGCCGATCCTCACAGTCGACATTATTTCCTTCATCTGCATCTCTGCTGAGGGTTTCATATCTGGCAGACGCCCAGAGGCCCAGTGTGTGTGTGTGTGTGAGTGTGTGTGTGTGTGTGTGTGTGTGTGTGTGTGTGTGTGTGTGTGTGTGTGTGTGTAAAAACCAAAGGATCTGACGGAACAGGCAGCTCATGGGAGAGAAATGAACCCTGCAGCACAGTGGAGAGGGGAGGTCAAAGGTCAAGCTGTGTGTGTGTGTGTGTGGTCTTACTCCTCCTTTTCCTCTCTGCTCTTTGGCCATTTCTGTCTTTCTCTCCTTCCCTTCTTTTTTCTTCTCCTCCCTTCTTCTTTTGTCTCTTCTTTGACTCCTTCTCTATCTCCTTTCCTCTCCTCCCCTTTTTACACTTCTTCCTTTATTTACCCTTCATTTCTCTACGTCTTTTACTTTATTTCTTCTTCTGTCATTTCTTTTCATCTCTTTTCCCTCCTTCTTCTTCCTCCCCTTCTGTCTCATCTTTCATCCCTCTCTTTCCTTACTTCCACCATCTCTTTTTTCTCTGACCCTCACCATCCCTCCATCTTTCTCTCTCTTTTACCACCTTTCCCTGATTATTTTTCCTGGTCTCCTTTTTTGTTTCCTCTCCTCCTCTCTGTCTCTCCTCTGCTGACCACTTCTCCCCCGCCTCCTCTTTTCCCTCCCTCCATCCTGCTCCTCTCCTCCTGCAGCCGTTATCGCTCCATGTTCTATTATTATCATCACCTCAGTGTGTAGGCGTCCATTAGGCAAACTCATATGCAACAATATGCAGATTCCTCCATTTGCACGGATCATAAACTCCTGCAGGCCTTCTGCTGCTACATCATCATCACCATCATCATCATCACCGTCATCATCATCACCACCATCATCATCATCACCACCATCACCAACACCATCATCTCCATCAGCAGCTGCCAGCGGTGGTGGGCGGCAGCCTGAAACATCACATGGAGTAAATTTGTGCCCCGATTCACCCGGAGATGCTTTCATTCGTTTTCTCCCGTGGCGCAAGAGTCAGTGAAGGCAACATTTTTAACATCCCCTCCGCCGGGAAGCGGTGTGATGTCACAAAGCTGCGGGACGCATCACATCACGTGGTTAATTTAAAGAGTTTCATTTTTCCTTAATTGATGCAACATGAGACGTCAGGCTGTTTTTCCTCTGAATCACTTAGAGCAGACAGGAAGGAGGGGAAATGAGATCTATTTCTAACAGATTTAATTACTGTGTGTTACATAAAAGTCACTTTGATGTTGTAAAATGTGGGAAAACAAAAAAAAACGAGGCTCACAGAAGCTGGATATTCAGATGTATTCATGTGTTTTTGTTTCTGTCGTTTCAAGTTTTCGTGGTTTTTCCACCTTATTTTCACAAAAAATCACACATTTTACATTTTTCTCGTCTTTAAATTGAGATTTTTGATTCAATAATGAGATATATTTGTGAGTGTAAGGATCCTCTCCTCTGATTGGTTGAGCTTCGTGACCAAACAAAGAGAAACTGGCTTTAAATATAATTCATCAGTTCCTAATAAATACCACTGGAAACGGTCAGTCAGAGCTGAAATGTCAGATACATTCCTGTCTAAATAAACTTGAGTCACAGGTGTCTGATGTTTATTATACAGTATTATCAGTGGGAAGGCTGTGCAGTGATATAATACAGGCTGTTTCTCTGTGGACTGAGCTTTTTTCTTGCTTTTCAACAGTATTAATATAAAACCTCAAGCTGCTTCATAATCAAAGACATGGACATGTGCCTTTTATATAATGTGAGACCTTCAGACTTCAGCTGTCAATCTCAGGTCTTTGAAAGCCACAGAGCTGCTACCTTGAAGGCAGGAACGAAGACTAATGTCTATTCAAGGCCACAAACTGCGGTACAATAACGTGCTCACCGTTACAATGGCGTCGTGCCCTCTTATATTTCTGACCTCATAACATCGCTCTCTTCACCGCCATCGCTCACATTGTCTCAGCCAGCTGCTCTTAAACTGGAGGCAGCAGCAGGTCAGCTGAGTCTGCACCGTTTTGTACGAGCTGTTGTTTTTTATAACATTTCTTTTTAATGCTCTCGGTCTGATCTTGTGGTTTTGTTTTGTTTAATATATTGTTTCCTATTATTGAGTTTTATACATTTTTTATGACGCGTGGCCTGTGAAGCACTTTGTAACTTTATTAAAGCGCTTTGACAAAAGTTTATGATCAGAAGTTTTTATTATTCATATTATGTTTATTTGCTGAAATAAACTGAAACTATAGACTAATTCAGATTTGAACCTGTGGAGTCAGCAGAATGATAACGGTTCATCCTCAGAGAGCACGAATATCTGAATATAACTCGATGTATTCTGTCCAAAGGATGTTGTGGCCATTCAGTGTCATGGGAGAGATTCAGTAAAGGTCAGAGGATCAACAAAGGACTCCACTGCAGAGGATGACTCATATGTTAGACCGAGATGAAGGTCTGGAGCACCCCCCCAACAATGCTAGGGTTCATCTTCTAGGGACCATGAAGATCTGTACTAGACCTTAGGGTGATCCTGTCACAGTTCAGTTACCCAGTACTTTTCCACTCACCTGCCCCTGCCTGCTAGGCCACGCCCCCTCGTCAAGGCAACACCACTCACTTGTGAACACAGCTGGTCCTCGTCACCTGTAATCAGCCCAGCGTATATGCACCAGCTCCACACTCACTCCTTTTACCAGACCGCTCTTTGCCTTTATGCAAGACTCTTCAGCGCTCACGTCTGCATTAACTCTCTGTTGTCCACCTTGCCTGTCCCCGACTTCCCTGTCTTGCCTCGGTCCTGGGAATCACCTCAGCCTTCCAGGTTCTTCCTCAGCGTCTCTGGTGTCCCTCTGCCTCCTCTCTGGACTGCTTGGTGAGCTTCCCCTGAGGGTCGTCTACCTGCTGAGACTTACCTGCCTGTCTTCATTTTGTCTGCTGTGGGTTGCAATAAAGGTCGTTGCCAACCGTCTGCCTGCCTCATTGTGCTGCATTTGGGTCCTACCCCAGGCTGTGACAGAGCCATGAAGAAGATGTTTAGATATTTCACAGCATGACTCTACACATTGACCCAGATGAAGGTCTGGAGAATCACCAAGGATTCATCCTCTGGAAACCAGTACAGAGTATCCGTACCATCTTTGATCCATTTAGATGAACTGGGTCATATGTATTGGGTCCTACTGGAACATATATGTTGGGTTTTATATACTGTGTTAGGATTAAGAGTGTTCACAGTGAGAGGACTCAAAGAGACAAACATGCAACATCCTGTTCTCACATAAATGTCAATTTAATGTTCAAGAATCAAAATGCATGTGTTTTTGATTCAGCCTAAAATTAAATCCTCTCTATTGAAGCGCTGACAAGCCTTTACTTGTTTTCAATGAAACAAGTGTAATTCATCGTGACAACGAGCTGGATCTTTAACCAGGACGCTGTGTTGTCTAAAACCATCGCAGGAACGTAGGCGCTGCTGGATGCTGCCTCTCCCGTTTCCCACTGTGGGTGGACGCCGGCTCCGCTGATTATTGCAAACGTCAACTCCCAGAACAATCGGTGAAAGGATCGTGATTATCCAAAAGGAAACGTGGCCGATTGCTGGTGGGGAGTCGTGGTCAATTGTCCCATCAAACTGGGTTCTACTTAACCATCCGTGTCTTCACATTAGAGATGATTGATCAGATTTCTAATGTGTCCATCAATTGTCTTCGTCTCCTGCACTGAAACCGTTGCACATTGAAATTCATCAACTTTATTGTGATTTGTGTTTAATAAAAAGTGGTTTAGTGGTTTTATTTTGGAGTCCACACTCAGGCTGGTTCAAGCCACTGTAACATTAAATGTGATCCCTAGCTGGCTTCCCACCACTGGCAGATTATCATGTAAAACATTAAGAAAAGAAAAAGTCTGATCATTTTTAAAAGAATGATTATTTATGTGAAAATGAAACATTTCAAAGCTCAAACGCTCTTTTGTATTTCTGACTGTTTTAATAAGCTGTTGATTTACTGACACTGTGTGAAGACATAAGACATAATTCATTATAAAACTGTCTAGACAATCTGAATAAAAACAGGGGCCTGTTTTTTTCCAGGTGAAAGTGATGATGCTGATGTTTGTGTGTTAAGTGCTGCAGTTTCAAAGTGTTGTTACAGATTTAAAGAAGGAAAGTTTATTGTATTTCACTTTATGTCTTCACTTTAACTGATTTCACAGTCGACCGTCGGGCGTTAAAAGTTGTTGAGATTTCAGTTTGTGCAGTTTAAAAACAAAAGAAATCAGGACTTGAGAAGAAAGTGTGGATGAGTTCATGAGGTTTTTCTGTGAACAGAGTTAAGACTTTAAATCCACTGGTTCACTATTTTTCCTCTAAGACACTGAACTATCTCCAAACACAAGGAGGGTTAATTCTGGTTCTGTTTGTTGATCAAGACTGAAAAAGCACCAAAAACACAAAGACATCACTGCAGGTTTAACTTCAGATGAATGTGTATACAGTGGATGGCTGTTGTTTTCCATACATCAGTTGGCATCTCTTCGTCCTCCCACGCCCTTCTTTGTGTTTGCTGATTTTCCGTCCGGCTCTGTGGAAACAACGGATCTGATTATACGACTCTGTTCCCAACATTTCACATCCTCTGCTGTACGTTACCAGAAGCATGTTCGACATTACAGACAATCAGTCTTTCCCACTGACGCTTGTTTTCTCTCCCCTCCAGCACCAACAGCAGCAGCAGCAGCAGCAGCAGCATCATCTGGTGCAGCCTGTGGTGGTCCGCAGACCTTCCTCCTCTATCCCACCCACCACCACCAGCAGCAGCAGACCCCCCACCCACCCACCCACCCATCCCCATCCCCACTCCCCACCCTCCTGGTCTTCATCGATTTCCACCCCGCCGAACAGACGTCTCCCTGTACGACATGAGCTCGTCTCTGACAGCTGAGGCCGGCGCTCGTAGCCCGTGGCGATCGTCTGCAGTGGACGGACACACAAAGCAGACAATGACTCGCCTCAGAGCGGCGGCAGATGTCCAAGTGATTGCTGCAGATGCTGCTGTCTTTCATTAGATGGTCGACAGCTACGCTCGCAGCCGCTTCCCCTGATTGGATGAAAAATATATGAGAGAAAAAAAAGAAGAAGAAGAAGAACACGTCTTTTCTCCTTCTGTTCTCAGAGTTCAAGTGGCCGTTTGCACAATGTGGGTTTTTCTGCATGAAGAGGCTCCAAACAGGAGCGAGGAGGCCTGAAACTGCTGATTTACAATATTCAGTATTGATAATCATGGTCAGTGAACGATGATGTCATCAGATGTTGAAGTGGAGAAGAAAAACAAGTCGTCATGAGCAGACCTCCCTCTGTTCGACCTCCATGAATAAAATTGTCTGTTCAGAGGAAGAAGTCAAGACGATGACCTTCGACCTTTGCATCGCAGCTGACCTTTCTGGGTGGTAGTCCAACTCTTTGTGCTCTTTATGTGATGCCTTCAGGGACATCCGAACAAATTTATGATGAAAAATTAAGGCCGCTGCGCTGTGATTGTGTTTTCATCTCTGTGGTCGTCAAGGTGACCACCCACAGTGTTCAGTACAAGCTGGGATGTCCTGGGCGTTGGGTTGAATTAGCAAACAAACAAGCTCAGTATGTCGAGCAAGATTTTAAGCCTTATTGTGATTGATTGATTTGTTGCTGTTTTCTGATTAGTTGGTTGATCTTTGGTTCTATTCTGGTTTCTTACTCTGACTGATTGATTGATTGATTGATGATGACTGATTGATTGATTGATTGATTGATTGATTGCTTTGTTGCTGTAGTATTTTTACATGATTTGTAGGTTTCTTCTGATGTTGTTTAATTAAGGCTCTATTCTGATTGGCTCTGAGTGGTACCTGCTCTTCGCCGCAGCAGACTCAGCTTTGACTGAGTTGTTAAAATCATCGCTGACTTCTTTCACAGATGTGCTAAGAGTGATTTTAGGGCTGAGGATTATGGGATATCTTAGATCACCTGTTCCTGCATGAAGACGAATCTGACGATGCCTTAAACAAAAGAGACAAAACATCCATTTCCTGTGTCTGTGAGTAGTTTCTGTCTGATGCTCTGCAGGTTTCTGGACTTTTATGGTGAACGTGATTAAGCTGTAGACAACATGAGACATCGAGCTCTGATGAGCCATATGGAAACTGTACGATCTGGATATCAGACACGTGGCAGCTCTCCTGTCGGCTCTGGAAAACACCGGCCTGTTCACAGGGTGTCGAGCAGCAGCAACAATCACTTCCTGAAAGTTAATTGAGCGGCTCACAGCTCATTACACCTGCAGGCCGCCGTCCGATCGGCTGTCAGCACAGATCCAGTCAGTTGTTGTAAAGATCTGCAGCAGCTGGTTCCCAGAGGGACGGAGCAGTTTTTACACTCTTTTTTTTGACTCTCTTCCTCCAGACGTCCGTCGTCCTCCTCACCTCAGGTACCTGTGAGGAGGTAAGGCTGCAGTTTGTTTACGTTATCCAAACCTGTCACTGTCGTCTTGTTACCAACTCTATGACCTCCAACACAGCAGCTCACCGTCTGATTGTTGTTCTGACAGCCGAGCTGTTCTTTGGTGCGTCCCTGGTGAGAAAGGACCTTTAGTTTCCTGTTCTACTTTGAGCTTCGTCACCAGTTTGAGTGAACAACGTACTCACACCTACATGGAGCTGCATCCAAACTCTCAGAGGACACGTAGAGGATCGTTGTAAAGTTCTGATCTTATTGCAAACAAGTTTTTTCCTGTGTTTTTACTGGAGTGTAAAAGTTTGTGCACTGATAAGTGAGAAGACTGAGACTTTAACAATAAAGAACATGTGACGACGCTCAGATCAATAACAGAGCAAACACGAGGGTCAGGTTTCACTGTGACTGGAGCTCTGTCAGCGTGACTTCTTCTGTGGTGGTAGAATGGCATCAAGTGGAAAATTAAATCCACCTCCACAAACTCCTCAACAACAGCGGTGGACGGAAAAATGCATAAATTTGTTGTTTTTCAGATTTAAATTCTGTGTCCAAGGATTTTAAAGCAAAGTGAAGCTCGAATTAAGCCTCGAATCATAAAGCAATGTCTTTACAGGAGACAATATGAAACTGCAAGTGAGACGACAGCACCTGACGACCACCTGACGACCACCTGATGACCACCTGGCGACAGCACCTGACGACCACCTGACGACCACCTGGCGACCACCTGCCGCCATCCTGGGAAAACTATAATAAAAAAACGAGTTCCTCCTGCTGAGTTTATTCCTAAAACAATCTCCATCATGAAAGAGTTAAAAGTTTTCTCCTTTCATCTCATGAAACACCTTTAAGACAAACACCTGTGCTGTGTGTACACACAGTTTCCAGACAGGTTGATGAGGAACTGGATTTAAAAAAAACTGCAGATTTTCCCTTTAAGCCGCAGCGATGGCGGCGACAGGACGGAGTCTCATAAAAACACGTGTCTGCTCGGAGAAACACGCTCAGCATCTTCGGATTAAACCGAAGTGATTGCACACCCACCGAGGTTATTTGAACCTTTATTACTTCTCCCGCGTGAGTCTCTTGTCAGAGCTGGTTAGCTTCCACTCCCACCTACATTGCTGCTGCTGAAGCATCTGAATAATTCATGCTATCTGCGTTATTTATGTATTCGCTTATTCATGAAGGCACCAAATGTGTGTGTGTGTGTGTGTGTGTGTGCCATGTCGCTGCTGGGGGAGGCAAATGAAGACATCCGCCGAGTTCACGTCGGCCGAGGAGAAGCTTTCATTTCAGACTTTTCTCTTCTTTTTTTTTTTTTTACTGTAATAGTGTCATGAAATTGGATTCATCATTCCACAAAGAGAGCGTAACCGATGTGTGTTGTACAGCAGCGGAGCGGACAGAGGGAGGCTTGTTCTGCCTTTTGTCTTCATCCTCTGACTGAGTGAATGTCACCCTCACTTCGTCACTTCAGCTGAAAAACTAAAAAGAGAAAAGAAAGACAGGAAGAAAAGGAAAGAAAGAAAGAAAGAAAGAAAGAAAGAAAGAGAGGGAGGGAGAGAAAACGACCGGAAAAGCCGGCAGAGCCCCGAGGCCAGGGGCTTCCCTCAGCCACCATCACTAATCCCATTTTACTGCCTCGTCCTCTGACAGCAGCCACAAACAGACAGAGAGTAATCTGGAAAAAATGAGGGAGTGGAGGAGTCAGTGGAAAAAAAGAAGAAGAAGAGACGTGGTGGAGAGTTGAGGGAGATAAGAGTGAAGTCAGGAAGCCGGCAGCAGATAGCAGGCGCTCTGATAACAGCTCCATCATCACAGAGCTGATCAGCAGCTGCTCTGTTAGCGCTGATGTAGTGATCTGACATGAGAGAGAGAGAGAGAGAGAGAGAGAGAGAGAGAGAGAGAGAGAGAGAGAGAGAGAGAGAGAGAGAGAGAGAGAGAGAGAGAGAGAGAATAAAAAAAGCCCCGAGTGTTAATCCTCACTCACAAACTGTTGCAGCTCATCTCTGATACCAACATGATCTTCTCCCACAGTTTAGACGCTTTGGAGAAGAAGAAGAACAACAGCAACAAAAAAATCTATTTCCTTGTAAGAAAAAAGTTTCTTCTTCTGCAGCTTCAGACAGAAACACAACGAAACCTTCAAACTCTGACTTTCACTGTAGGAGCAGAAGTGAACACACATCAACAACTTGCTTCATTAAGGTTCACACTCATCAGTGTGTGTCCGGAGGTGAACCACAGAAGAAGTCAGGGAGAACAAAGATGGCGGCCACAGATGAGAGTGTTTATGGTTTCACTCTTTAACTTCCTGAGGGAGCAGAAGAGAGAAGAAGAAACTGACAGTGTGATTATTATGGACTTTTGTGGAGCAGCTGGTTCAGACGAGTGTGAGTGGACGGAGAGTCGGTCATGAAACTGATTTCATCCACACACACCAGTGTCACGTCCGCTGTGTTCCCCTGATTAGTTGTTTCCTGTTTTATTTTGAAGTTCAGCGTCCTGTCTTCCTGTGTGCATCCTGCTGTGATTACCTCGTGTGTCTCACCTGTGTCTGTCTGACTGCACCACCTGTGTCTCGTTTGCTCGTGTACTTAACCTCAGCGTTGTGCCTTTGTCTCTGTTGGATCCTCCGGGAGTCGTCTCTGTGCTCCTGCCGTCGTGCTGCTTTCCCCACTGAATCACTTTTGTTTTGTCGTTCTGGTTTCTGAGTTCATTCCAGCTTCTGGTCCAGTTTCCCTCGATCCTGAAAACCAGATAGCTTTCATAAAGATCTTCATCTACACAACACACTATTTATTCATCTTTGGAGTGAAAGGTGGAGTAAAACCAGGTGCTCCTCTTCCTCCTCTTCCTCCTCCTCCTCCTCCTCCTCTTTCATCCAACAGATCAGTTGTGTTTGCAAGTGCAAACAAGCAGAAAGTGTTTGGACAAACTTTATTAACAGCTCTGCTTTGACAGCATCATGATCTCACAGTAAACAAAGGTCACTCAGCTGACGTCAGTGCAGGTTCTGTCTCACACGGTGACGTTCAGGAACAAAACCAGAGTTTCCTCAAATCTCCAGTTTTCAGAAATCAGGCCTGAAACAGAGATTTTTGTGGATGAAAGAGAAAAAGCTTTAAAAGAAATCAGTGTCCGTCCACAAGAGGCTTAATCCATGAAGGGTTCATGTTGTTTGATCAGTGACAGTGTGAACAGAGCCGTCAGACCAGACCTGAGTCACATCACTCACCTGCACAGACTGTGTCTTCTGGTCATTTGACAGTTTTATGAATGTTGACCTGATGTTTTGTCTCAGAATCAAACCTGTTTTGACGCCTCAGAGGGGGCGTGGTCTAAGATCTGGGCAGCCTGATGTGTTCAGGTGAGGTTCGTCCCCCCCCCCCATCCACCATCCGCTTAGTATTTGAGCTGCTCCACAGTGACAGATGAGCTGCAGGGGAAATCTAACGGTGTGACTGATGAAATTAACTGCAGGGAATGTCCCCAGAAAACACAGGAGCTAAATGACGCCTCAGTCATCAGTGACAGAACAGGGTGATTATAACGAGGACTTGGGGGGGGGGGGGGGGGGGGGGCAGCTCAGAGAAGAGGGGGAGGAGGGAGGAGGGTCAACAAACAAACACTCTGTCAACAAGACGTTCGACTGATCATTCAGGAAGTGAGTGGGGTGAGCAGATACAGATGCTGGCGAGGTAACCTGTGTGTTTGTGTGTGTTTTTAGATCTTGACCATGTGATCTTGGCCACGCCCACTTAGGAGACAGGAAGTGAAAACTATTACATACCACAAATGTTACCTGAACCTGAAACGCAGCATTGTCTGCATAGAGGTGCACTTTGGAGGCGTTCAAGTGCTCTGAGAAAAGGTTGGAAATATGAACATCACACAGTCCAACGTAAACTCTGTTGATGTGATGAGGTCAAAGTTCAGCTGACGTGTGAAGTTTTAGAGTCGACAGGAAGTAAAAGTGATGTCATGGTGGGTGTCAAACTGCAGGCCTCAGTGTGTGTGTGTGTGTGTGTGTGTGTGTGTACATACAGTATCTGTCCCCATCACACAACCCATGAATAAAATTAACATGAGGTCGGAGCCAGAGCTGCAGCAGCTGAGGATTGTGGGTCGTCTCCATGTTGTTTTCCTCGTGTGCTCTGGCTCCACTTCACGATTGTCGACTCGAGCAGGTCGACCCGGGTGGTGTCTTCATCTCCATGGTTACCACTGACTGCTGCTGGATCACGGGGGGGTGGTAAGGGCTGATGCTCATGGCTGACCTAAATCTTTGATGGCGCCCCGAGGCCCCGCAAACAGAGCCAATAACTGACTGACAGCCGTTTCCCGCCACCACCACCGCCGCCGCCATGAAATGATCCTCCAGGTCTCTGAGCCCCGTGTCCACATGTGTGAATGTGTTTATGACGCTGCTGCTGCTGGCTTATTGGGCGGGAGGTGAATTCATACATGTGAACCACTGCCACCGCCGCCGGTCCGCTTCACCGCCTCTGTGGCTGTGATATGAAATCTGAGCAGCCTGAAGGCAGCACGGCGGTGCATTCAAGTCCCAGCAGACTCCAGAGATCAGCACTTTTTTTTTTCCAGCCTTAGAAATATGCATCCAGTTTGAGGAGGAGCTGTCGACAGGTGGCACAAATGAAAGCAAATGAAGGATTATTTTGTTTTAATAACTTCACAGAAACAGAGAGAAGCAGCGCGGCGCCGGTTTACACACCAGTCAGACGGATTTTCACAGGAAAGCAGAAGCATTTTCACGGATGATTAAATAACCGCTGAACAAACCAGACTTTAGAAAAAACACTGATGCCAGGAGATGAACTCCCCACAGCCCTGAACGCACCGCGCTGCGTTTCATTTCTTGTTTTAAGAATCTGGATTTTTTTTTTCTACTGTAATAACTGAGTTTGATCAGTTCAGTTCCTCTAATCTGATATTTCCTTTTTTAAAACTATCACTGACTTTTCTCATCTCACTCGTTACTATAGTTACTACATTCACACCTGACTTCACAGCTGCATCAGACATGAATCATCCTCCACATCTGGTTCTGTTCCTGATGGGTCGACACAGGCGTCTGACCTAACACAAATTAATGATCAATAACAGTGATCGACAGCATTTTATACAAAATAACATTAATAATCTTTACTTTTCTTAACAAAGAGCTTCACAAAGCAACAAAAAACATCATTCAAACATCATTATAATGAAATTAAAGATCAAATTCAAACAGAAACAAAAGTCTTAAGGTTTGATTTTAACATAGTAACAGGTTTTACTGAGCAGCTCCATCATGCAAAGTGTTAACAGTTTAAAACCCACAATTAACTTCAACAGGAAAAGTAACAGGCAGCAAACAGCAGCATTTTGAACGAGTCACATTAGTTAAGATAAGACAGAAGAATGAACATACAGTGAACACAAAGCACTCAACATAAAAGTGATATTACACATTATCTGTACTGAAATAACCGTGTTAATCAATACATCACTTATCTATAGACCCCCCTCCACTGAGCAGAGCTGTGACTGTGACACATTCACTGACTGACTATAAATCAGAGGATGAATGAGCGATGACTTACCTACCGACAGGATCTGTAACACTCCTTCTGATGGTAACGGCTCGTAGTCCTGATGGAGAGCAACCTTCCTCCTCCTCCTCCTCCTCCTCCTCCTCCTCCTCATACACCAGCTGTCAGAGTCTGACTCACTCCTGTTTCCATCGTCGTCTTCTTCTCATATTGTTTAAAACCTGTTGCAGCCTCTGTTTCTTCTGTCAGGCTGCAGTTACTTTTATTGATTTAGAATAGGGAATGAACTTCATGCAAACTTTTTGCATGAACTTCAACTTTTAATAGGGTGAAGTGTTGATATGTCATGTCAAGTTTTGGTGATTTTCAGTATCATGGTTGAATTTTTAAAATGTAGCAAAAACAAGTCCCATAGACTCCACTCAATCTGATGTGATCTGATCTAATATCATCTAATGTTATGAGAGTAGAAATCAGAAACTCCTTCCTGACCGGGCTCTGTCCACGTCTGTGCTGCATGTCGTTCACTGCACGAATCTGTCATTTTATTTTCATGTTTGTAAAAGTATAGAAATTCAGATTTTCCAAGTCAACAGTCATTTCACCTCAGGAGGTGATTTAAGAGCTCTGGTGTCGAGAACAAAACAGAAACTCCTCCAACAGTCCAAACGGAGAAGGAAACAGAAACAGATGTTTGTGTCGAAATGCAAATTTAAGGTAATTTATCTGGTTTAAATACCTGGTGTTTATAAAAATTCATCTGCAAGACACATTGTGCAAGAGAAGATGATAGACAAAGAGAAATATTAGGCGATGAGAGGCGGAGAGAGGAGCTTTGTTTGCTCTCATTATTCGTAGGCGTATCAGCTTCCTAACACAGCGGCTCCACGCTGCCAAGCCTTTTCTGGAGGCAGAGGCTAAGTAAGCACACCGCCGCTGCCAGCAGTTTGTTGGCAAACGCTAACCGCCACCTGCTGCTGCTGTCGAGGTGGCGTCGCCGCGACCTGGCAGAGCATCTGGCAACCAGAGAGCCAGCAGCGTCCCCCGAGGGCCCGGCTCAGTCACCGGCAGCCAGCATCCATCACCGACTGTGGAGGATTTCAAGTGTGTGACACACAACGTAAAGTACAGTGTGTGTGTGGAGAGTGTGTGTGTATGTGTGTGTGTGTGTTTGTTTCTCTTTACTCCACAAAGTTGAAACGTACAGAGCAGAGCAGGAGAGAGGAGGAATAAAAAGTACACTTCTCATGTTTTAAAGTCTGATTAAAGAGATTTGTGACAAATAATTAAAAACACCATTTAAATCCAAGTCGAACAGGAAACGCTGCAGACGTCTGATGTCAGAGTTCAAAGACTCAGGAAACATGGGGAAAGGATCAATTAATCAATATCTGTTAATTCTGATAAATATTGGACGACGCAGTCCTCAGAGGAAGCTTTGATCTGTGGAAACACAGACGTTGTCCGACAGCGTTCTCTCTCATGTAAAGAATCGATCGGCGGTTTGAGGCCTCGGGGAAGAACATGAAAAACAACGTGAGACAGAAACACGTCTTCTCTGTGTGAAGAGGTTGCATTTATTCTCAGTCCACAGCGTCTGTGTCCGTCTGTGTGACTTCCTGCTCAAGACCCAGAGGAGCTCCAGGGTTTTAACCCTGTGGACGTGTGGATGTGATGTTTATTTCTTATGATACGAGACACATGATGAGAGGAGTGGTGAGCGTCTTCACCATGACAGACAACCAATGACTGTCACATAAACACAGGTTCACACATCACAAACCTAAACAACCAATCCTGTGAGCCTGTGGAGACAGGGGGCGGGGCTTAATGAACATGAAGTAAATAAACCACCAATCCAGAGGTGACAGATGGTGACGGTCGAACTGAAATGAGACGTCTGATCCTCAGGCGACACCTGTGTCCATCGTTAGTGCTGCTGAAACACAATATTGACTAAAAGTGGCTTTTTACCTCTTTTATTTGCCCTGAGTTTTGCCTGTCAGGCAGTAGTTAGTTTTAATAATCTCCAAATCCAACTTCTGAAGGACGCGGCCCCTGAGCAGAAACCATGAGTTAGCATAGCACAACTGCTAACACTGTGTCAGTGACAAGCTGACAACAGCAGAAACAAACAAAGGGTGCTAACAGTGCCGATCATTCAGATACAGCTGCTTGTCTCCTCAGCTTTAACTTGGCCCGTTATCATTCTGCGACAAGGTTCAAACCACTCCACTGCTCAGGATCCAGTGACGATGCAACTGCAGAATTTAATCTAAGGTGGAAACTTGTTTTTTTGGAAATGAAATGAAAAGTCTGAGTCACTGTAGAGGAAGCTCCATAAAAACAACAACAACAAAAAAACGACTGTGTCACTGAACTTGATCCAAACCTTCATCATAACCTGCTATTTTTGGTGCTCAGGCTGCAGCTCAGAGGTTGTTGTTGTTGTTGTTTCCTGGAGCAAAGGGAAGGGGGCGGGAACATGTGGCTGAATCTCTCTGATGTTTCCTTTAACGCTAAGTGTTGTGATGCTCTCTGCTCTTTCACCTGTCAATCAAATGCCAGCAGTGGTGGTGGGCGGAGCTGAAGGCCTGATCTAGATTCCTCTAAGTAAAGGAGTCAGAGGGGTTGAGCTTCTTTTCACAGTTTATTTTTCCACGTTTTTATGTTTGAAAATAACGTTAAATAAAATATTAATCATAACAGAGGGTTTGAATTTTATCTCCAGAGGAGCTCGCAGCACAGTCTCCACAGTTTCTGCCAAGAAATGCAGGTGTTTGCAGGTGTTTGCAGGTGAATCCTCAACCAGAGTCGTCAACACAAACAGTGGTAAACGATGTAATGATGAGTTATGTGCCGAAACAAAAGTGAGAACCTGGCAGAGAATATGTTTAATTGTTACATTTATCTTCAATCAGATGGAGGAGCAGACTTGGCAGACGCCGCAGAGTCCACGGAGCCAGGAAGTAAACTCATTTCATCTTCAGCTGCTGAGGTGACACACAGAACAGATTTGCAGGATGTGGAGGAGTCAGCGAGAGCGATTTCCAACCGTTCGGTTTCTGTGTGCGTGAGTGGAAACGCCAGAAAAAAATGGTGTAAAGGTTGAAACGAAATGTGACAAAGTGCAGTGGGAAACAGACTGTGAACAAATGATGATGCGCTCGTAGCGAGAGACTCACAGTTTCCACATATTGAGTGATGACACCTAAGTGAGCTGCTGCACCGTCGCCATGTTGGCAGCGTCTGACTCCGCCCCCTGTCTCTATTTGTAAAATGATCTGTTTCTATTGTAACTTTTGGTTGATGTGGTTTAATGCGAAGGAGGTACAATTTTATACAATAAATATATATAGCAGGAGGTCCTATAGAGTATGTCGCCATCTTGACTGTTCCTGACCCCGCCCCCTAACTTCCAGCTAATCCAAAAATGGGCAAAGAGCAGGGGCCTCTAGTGGAGAGGAACTGCAGTGTATCTTATTGTTTCTCACCTGTACCATCATGAACTTGTGATGATGCAGACGTACGTCAGACTCTCCTGAGCTGCAGTGAAACATCTGATCTGGGAGCAGTGATGAGGACACTGTCTCATCACTTCTCACCCAACTCACTGTGTCCTCTAACAAACACAATGAAATGCATGCTTGTTCTTTTTCCTCTTGACTTCCTACCTGCCTCTGTGGGCACATCAGGATTCACCTGTGCACGGACGAGACAAAACAAAACAAAGATCCCGGAGGTCAAAAAGCTCCACGTGGCTCCTTCGATACATGAAACAGACACAGCATTATTCATATCTCCTGTTTGATATTGCAGGGTTTTAACATGGTTTTGACCTCCTTTGAGCTTTGACTGCTGCTCTTTTAATCCACTCTTCTTCTGCAGTGGTTTTATTTAAGTGGATGGAGAGAAACTCATTTGCATCGAATTTTACTGATTTTCCAGGTAAAGTTTGAGCCACACTGGGATGAACTAAGAGCTCAACTGTCAGCGTCCTGGTGTGAGATTAAAAGCTGAATAACACACTCAAATAAAACACGACTGGACTCACGACGTGAGTGAACGTGAAACACAGCCTGTATTCAGACACTGAGCCTTACAACCAGCCGTCAGGACTTCCTGTCACTTTGTGATGTCACAACAAAGCAGTTCCACCCAAAGCCCCGCCCACCATCCAACAACTTGCAGGATTTGGTTTCTCTGAGTGATTTATTCTGAAATCTGCTCTACATTGTATTGGATCAGTCAGAAAACAGTCAGCCAATCAGAAGTGCGGTTCAGAGCCTCCTCTCTTCTGATTGGCTGACAGTAACCTGTTGTTACTAGAGCTCCAGAGAGAAGCTGAGAGAGGAGATGAAAAAACTACACTGAGATGTTTAAAAAAAAAAATGACAGAAGAAGAAAATCTGGAGAAGGAAGTAAAATTATTAATTTTATTCCAGGTTGAGTTGATAATTAAATTTGACGACTTCAGTCTGAAGAAAACAGCTGTTGAACGTCTCGGATCACTGATCTTTAAAAAGTGTCACAGATATTTAAACTCTGACAGGACCCCCCGACCCCCCCGACCCCCTCTCGCTCTGGCTGCAGTTCTGTGACTCAGAAAAACAACACAACGCCGTCCCAGCTGTCAGCCACCTCTCACACTTCACCCGCTCTTTAATGACTTATTAATGAGCGCCAATCAATTAATCAAAACCACATGGGAGGAAATTACACAAAGAACAATTGTTTGTTTTTATTCAACAGCCCAGGAAGCAGACAGACAAGCAGACAAGAGTCCAAACAAACAAAATGAATATTTCATAAGCTCAACTTTTTAGGAAGTTTCATGACAGGTGGAAGGAGAAGTTCCTGTCGACCAGGTTTTACTGCGCTTAAAACAGACAGATGTGTGCAGATGTTGTGGTAATAACAGGATGGTGACGCACGACACACGTCATGGAGGTAATTCTGCTTTTTAAAAACCCTTTTTACCTGAGCGCTGCGATCTGTGTCATCAGGTCCAAACACTGAGACATGATGGACACGTTAATGATTCATCCTCAAGACTCAACGACTCATTTTCTGTCTTTTTTAAAAAAGGAGTATTTCAGATTTCTGCAGCGTTAGAGAGTCGTCTGATAATCCACATGTACGTCACAAACAGCAGCTGCTGACTTGATGCTCCTGTAGAGCGGACGTCTCCACCTGCATCATCCTGAGCGTCAGTCATGACTTTCCTTTATTTTCCTTCTGAATAAACTTTCCTGAGAGTTTAAAAAAAAAAAAAAAACCTTTGACAATAAAACCCTTGATGTCTTTATGAATTTCTTCTTCTCTCATTGATTTGCGGCTCATTTTATCTTTTCTTTCCTCTTTAAGTGCTGCTCTGAGCGGCGTTAAAGATTTTCATGATCACCGTTCACACACGGTGAGACGGCGTATCGAGCCGACAGCTTCGTCTTCTGTTTCCTTCGCTGCGACTGAGGAGAGAAAAAAAACAAAACAAAAGAGTGTGAGGACGTTTTATTTCATTTCCTCTGATATTCCCTCCACTTCTCTAATAGTCCTCTGAGCTCACATTCAAACACAACATCACCACTGACTACCCAGCCTTCTTTCTGTCAGGGTAACGTGAGCAGTGTGATGTGTTTGACCTCTGACCTCTTCGCTCGCCTCCGTGGTTTTCTACTCCTACAGCATCTCTCTCCCTCTCACTCTCTGTCCGTCCTCCCACTCATCACTCTTCCCACAATCCTCCAACGGTCTGTTATCAAGACGCTGCTTCCATTCACCAAGTGCCTGCTCCTCCATCACCATCATCATCATCATCATCACCATCATCATCATCATCGGTGTTGCTCTGAGAGGAGAGAAAACCGCTCGCAGTGAACTCACCGTTCGCACTGTTTCCACTGAGGCAGCAGCTCGATGACTAATACAACCAAACAGCTTTTAGAGGAGAAGTTAGACCCTGAAACGAATCTGATGAATCCTCCGAGGTGAACGTGTACGTTCATATATTTATTATTTACATACTCACAAGTTTAAATATTTAAAAACAGCCGCAGTCCAGGTCTCCTCTGGTTTACCTCATCCTCCTCTCCTCTGATTGGTCACATTAGTGACATGTGACTTAGAAACAGGAAGTGTGGGGTGACATAAACCTGCTACTTGAAAAGTTAAATCACCTCCGTGAGCTTGTTTCTGGTATCAATCATGATCCATATGAGTGTGACGTTGTTGTGTATATTTATCATCACATCTTAACCTCCGCTGGATTTTTATTAAAATATATGTTTATGACATAAAATCATTTTTATGACTCAAAAAACCAACATGACATTTGTTTCCACTGGAATCACTGACTATATGTTAACGACATATTGAATCAAATCACTGAATTTATGTAAATGCAACTTTATTAAAAAAAAAAAAAAAAGTACTTTTATATCATATTCTTTTGTATTTCACATTGATGTCGTCACGTATTTAGAGAGTGACGTCATCACTTTGACAGTTTAAAGACAGAAGACGACACAAAGACATTTGAGCAGCAAATGAAAATATTCAGATAAAGAACAAATTAAAATCAAATCAATAAATAGATTGATCATAAAGAGCAGCTTCTGTCTTCACTTATTTCTTCATGAGCTTTGACCAGATTTATTTACCTGAGTCCTGATGATGTCAGACTGTCCTGGGCCCTGTACTGTATATGTGTATGTATGAATATTAATCATCTATATACATATTGATCAGGATGATCAAAGGTTTGTTTCGTCTTGACTGCAGAATGATTTTTTGTAGAACTGTAAAGGTGAAGGTGTGAAAACTGTGGCTGCAAATTTAAAAATGTAAAACTTATTCACACACACACACACATACACACACACACACACACACACACACACAGTCAGCCTGCAGACTTAGCGGTAAATGAATTATTGATAAAGATTATCAATAATGCATCATCAATAGAAACCAGGAATTCTTCCTGAGGCCTCTAAGGCTAACACACACACACACACACACTATTACTCGATGTTGACACAATATTTTATAAGCATAAATAGGCTCCAAAGCAACAATCTCAGCACTCGACAATACGAGTTGTTATTTACACACAGACGCTGTCAGTCAGGTTTACGGTGTGAACTTGAGCCTGACAGGCGGCGGCTGATGAAACATGTCACACACTGTCACCTCCACGCTCTCTAATCCATCACAGAGCAAACAAACACACACACACACAGACGAAGTGTGACATGTCTCTGTTGTCTCCTGTTGTCTCCTGACTCAGTCATGACTGACTGCAGACAGATGCTAACCAGCTAACAGCTAACGGTCAGGAGGAGGACATCACAGAAGGAACTGATACGAATGTTTTTCTGTTTCTAGTCTGGTTCTTTTCATCTTTACATCTCAAAGTGTTTTTCTCTCTCTGACACACAGTTGTGTGTTGTGTTGTGTTGTGTTGTGTTGTGTTGTGTTGTTTCTGCTGCAGTTACATGAGAACCGCTGAGTCTGTTAATTGCACCACAAACCATTGGCTCATTATTTATTAAATGTACAACAGTGTTTTGTTTTCTTTTTCTTATTCTAAAGGCCCTCCACAGAGACAGGCTGAACGTACGAGGAACAAACTCCACAGAGGTCCATGCAGACTTAAGCCAGACGTCCACAGGGCGTGTCCACACACAGCTCTATATATACTACTGCGCAGACTTGGCGTCTGCAGAACGGACGCCACAGGCTCTCGCACAGACTCAAAGTGGACATCCGCAAAGCATTTTCATGATAACACATGACAACAGGCTGATTTATGTGAGTGCAGCTTTGTTGTACATGCAGTGACAGATATTGTCCCGAGGCCTCACTACAGTGACACTTTGTCTTTATTGTGACACAATATCATGAGATAAAACAGTGTGTTTGACTTAACTGATAATTGTATTGACACGTTACAGTTAAAGCTCACAGTGACTTTTTGCTATAAATACACAGAGCACATGCTGCCTCCACTTTATTTAACTGTACAACTGTGTACGATGAATCTACAGAGAGAGGTGTCAGTTTTGTGTGATGCCGCCGTCTATTTCTGTGTGTGTGTCAGGAGTGAAACACAGGTGTGATGCTGAAACTACAGACGTCCCGCCCCTGCAGCTCCTGAGGTGTTAACGACATCATCGAGAGGAGAAACCAGGAGGTGCCACGACCGTCAGGCTCAGGTGAGGTCGAGACGTTTACAGACGAGCTGATAGTAACACAGCAACACCCCCCCCCCACACACACACACACACACACACACAAAAGAGGACGTTTATATCATCTGTGTTAACATTTAAATACAAGCTGTAAAGGTTTGTGTCGGTCACAGGGTTTGTCGGGGTGGGGGTGATCGGTCGCGTGATGATGAACCAGGTTCACATCAGGAGGCAGAAGCTGCTGAAGCCTCTGATGATCCCAGAGGTTTTGATTAACGCAGCACAGACTGATGAGTCCTGTCAGGAGGACCGCAGGGAGGAGGAGGCGACGAGGAGGCGACAAGGAGGCGACGGCGCCTGGAGGAAAAGAAGAAAAAGTCCTTCCTTTTAGAAATATGGCTGCCATGACATTTTTCTTTCATCTGAACGGCTGAGAGGTGTTTTGTGTGAAAAGGAAGGTTTGAAATGTGATGGTGAGAAGGAGGAAGCAGGAAAAACAAAAACATGGCGGCTCATAAAAAGCAGTTATTAACCTTTTGTTTTTTCTGTGGCTGAAATGAAAGAGAAGTAAAAGCACAGACTCCAGTGTTCAATCAGTGTCACTTAGCCTTGTTAGCCAGAGAAACGTTAGCTTCCATCGTGGATGTTGAGATTAGCTTCCTGTAGCTTAGCATTTAGACCAGAAACAGGAGGAAACAGCTTTTTCTCAAAAAGGAAAAAACATCTTGATGCTAAAAGTCTTGTTTGTTGAACAGGTGTAGAAACTAATTCAACAATGTGGTTTAGCAGCATGCTAGCAGTTAGCATTTTAGATGTTCCCTCATTGTTGGGTTGCCAGGTTTGAGATCTGTTGTTTGTTTTTCTTTGTCTTGTTTTTCAGCTGCACCGAGTTGATTACAATATGACATATGGTGCAAACCGAAACGATGGATGTAGACTATCTTGCTATCTTGCTAGCTCGTTAGCTAGTTTGGGGGGGGGCGCTTACACTGACCACCATGACACCGTCTGCTGTGATTGGTGTGGGGCCAGGCCCGTTGACTCCCACACACACGCCTCCTGTGACTGCAGCTCATGTACATACGACTAATTAGAGAGAGTTTCCTTGGTTTGAAATGATTTTCTCCTGCCGCTGACCTTTGACCTCAGACTCTCAGGATGAGCGACAGAAGTTTAAGTTCTTATTTTCATGATAAACTGAATTAATTAGTGTATCCAGATTTTTTTTTTTTTTTTTAACTTGGACAGCGGCCAGTTTTTAAACATTTAATAATAAATATATTGAACCTCTCTGACTTCAGCTCCAGCAGCTTCGTTCAGTTTGGCTGAAAAACCAAAAAACAAAATTAAGAAAAAAAAAAAAAAAAAATGTGGCAAAGAACAAATAAGATGAATAAGAGAAAGGTTTTTATCTTCTGCAGCAGAGATGTGGGGCAGGAAGGGTAAATAAGCAGAGGCATTTATTTGAATTAGTAAAAACTCTCATGGTAATAAAAAAAAATGAACCCAGAGGCAACACACGAAAACACAAAGGAAAGGAAAAAAGTACTTTAATAACTTCTGTTCTTTTGAACTCAAACAGCATTAAAACATAACGAGCAAACACAACAGGAGAAATCAGGAAGCTGCTTCTTCCTCCTGACTGAACCCAAAGAAAAGTACTAAAAGTAAAGGTGAAATGATTCAATTCTTGGTATTGATTATTGAGGGTTTGGGATAGTCAGCCTGAAGAATATCAGCAGAATGAACATGTTTGAAGGAATGACTAAAGAGTTGGAAGGAAAAAAGTAATGAACACGTGTCAATATTTATCTGACAAAACACAACAGACACAGAGAGAAAAGTGACAGAGAAAGAGGCGAAGAAGAAGCAGAAGAAGAGAGGCGATGACGGGCAGAAACAGAGAGCTAATGAAGTTTAATCGGAGCAGACAGTCGCTAACGAGATGTTTTCGTGTCCTCATTACGTCAAAGCGACTCGCTGTGTTTGGACAAAAGCAAATCCGACCTCAGAGAAGACGACTTCCTGTTTTATTTTCTGCCAGAGCCCCGCCCACAGAGCCCCTGACAGACAGCTGGAAGCACCCTGCGGTTACTGACACACACACACACACACACACACACACACACACATACATAGTGTGCACATACACACAAACATGAGCTGCAGTAAATTTAAATGTGCAGGAAAAAGCCTTTTAAAAAGTAAATATCAGTTTAATGGCGGCTGCGGTGGTGAACTAGTGTCACAGTGCACAGAGACACTGGGACACATTAGAGACATGTTAAATCTCATTAGTAACACCTGTGTGAAAAGACATCACTGTTAAATCTGTCAATGATCAATGGCTGATACAAAACCACTGAGACGACTCAAAGTGCTGCTGCCACTTCACCTAAAAAGAAACATTTCACACTGAGCTCTGAAGCCAAAACGGGTTTCTCTAGCTCACAGGTGTTCTTCCATGTTTCTCAGCCCACACAGTACATGTGCATTAGTGTTCCCTCCCACGCTGTGACATTGACTTCATATTGGGATGATATCACAACATGAAAAATCACTTTTCCAGGCTTTGGGAAAGATTTTCGAATAAAGAAAGACAAGAAATCTTCTGAGCCTGTTTGCAGTCGGAGAAGTCTGCACCAGCCTCTGATAACGGAGGTCCGTGGAGTTAATGCTGTTTGTTTAGTTGCAGCATCACGAGTGACACCTGAGGCACATCAGACTCAGAATAAACTTTATTAGTCAAAGGCCTGTGAACACAAACAAGGAATCCGGGGCCTGGTTTTAAACTTCACATCACTTCCTGGTTTAAGTAAATGCATCAACAGTGGTGCAGATATTCATCCTCATGAATTCAAGCTACATATCTCAACATGGTGCCAGTCAATCCTGATGATGCAGGTGGCATGTGGACTTTTCAGAATCAGGACCAGAAAGAGTTTGACTATAATGTGTGTGTACAGGAATGTGCAACTAGACTCGGTTCTAGTGTTTTTCCAAAAGCAGGTTCAGCTCTGAAAAGAAAGTTTGCACCAAAAGTGTAGCTGCAGTTTTTCAAAAAAACAAATGTCCAATTACAGTTAATGAGTATTGATGAATCTGATCGTGTTTTGTATGTTTGATCAGACAAAACGAAACAAAACAAGACAATCACAGAGAGAGAGGTCACCAGTTCACAACAGTACAAAACTATTATAATGGTATAAATAGTACAAATAATAAAAATCCAAATAGATACAGAAACTGGAACCAGTACAAATGAATCATTTCTGATCAATCGTTTTGATTAATCTACTGATGCAGATCAATCATACATACCAAACTAGTGACCTTAGTCGAATGATAATTAGCACATGTTAGCAACGTGCTAAAGCCACTGCAGTGATTCAGCTGCACATACAACATGTTCAGTTGTAAACACTTTCCTCAGTTCAGCAGGGGTTCTGAATGCAGCATTCAGTTTGGCAGCTCTTGTGTTTTTCATTAATTCTATCATTTTTCTCCACATTCGCAGCAGTTTCAGACGCTGAAGTAAAGAGTAAAGTAAGCAGAAGTGAAGCCTGTGTGTGTGTCTCACAGACGAACAGACAGGTCAGAGCCATGTTGTGCAGCAGTAAGTAATGCAGACTCTTTTCTGTCTTAAATAGCAGGAGCCAGAGAAGCAGAAATAAAGAGTGAGAAAATACCAATTAAATATTTTGAAGGAGGTGTTGTGACCTCTCTGGTTCCCACTTCCTGCAGCATTTCATCACTCCGGCAGCTCTCTGAGTCTCAAACTGTTTTAATAAGACCACAACTTCCCCCTTATCGCTAATAAAGCCTCTCAGTCTGGAGCTGCCAGATCTGCTGAGAGACGCTTTTTTTTTTTCACGCCGCGGACATTAAAACGTCAACAGAAGGACGAAAATGACTGTCCAGGTCGCAAACGACATCTGGACACAAACAGCCGTCCTCTCCGAGTCCACGAGTCTGGTTTAAAAAGGAGTAGAAAGGACCTGGCTTCCAGGAGACAGTGAACAACATACACACAGATTAAAACACATGGAAGTCTGCACTGTACTGTATGTACACTGTTAGCAAAGGTAACATCCAGTCACATTTACACGTAACATAAACCTGGAGACTAATAATCCTGGTTTATGCTTCATCTAAACCAGAATACACGTTTAAATCATCAATTCATGATGTCTAAACCAGAATCTGATGTTTAAACCTGAATTATACTTGATCTAAACTCAGGATAACCAACATTTAAACCTGACTTCAACCAGAATAACATGTTTAAACCTATTTATACTTAATCTAAACCCAGAAACCACATCTAAACCTGATCTAAATACAGAAACAACATCTAATCCTGATTTAAACTCAATCTAAACCAGAGTCATAAATTTAAACCTGATTTATCCACCATATACATATGAAAACCACATCTAAACCTGGTCTGAACCCAATTTATCCCAAGTCTTAACTTGATTTATACTCAATCTAAATCCAGAATCACATGTTTAAACCTATTTATACTCAATCTAAACCAAGAAAGGATCATCTAAACCTGATTTATACTGAATCTAAACAACATCTAATCCTGAGTTATATTTAATCAAAATATAGAAACCAGAGTCAGATTCAGTGTAAAGCCAAAAACCATATCTAAACCTGTCCGACACTGACATAATGTATAAAAATGGTGTTCTTGGTAT
The DNA here is from genome assembly GCA_021432705.1 of Caranx ignobilis. Taxonomy (NCBI): domain Eukaryota; kingdom Metazoa; phylum Chordata; class Actinopteri; order Carangiformes; family Carangidae; genus Caranx; species Caranx ignobilis. The sequence goes on from MU269981.1 coordinate 25,372,567, forward strand.
ATTTGGTGTATAAAATTTGAATGTGTTGATGTAACTTGTAGCTTTATCATCATGTGACGTCAGGTTGTTCTCGTGGTTTCCTGTAAATGCAGTTTTCAATGTTTTAGGGATTTAAATGTTGTGCAAATGTGGGTTTGACTTGTTTCGTGGAAAAAAACATTCAACTGCACAGCATCTAAACCGAGAACACACAGGAACATCATTTTCATATTACGTCTAAAAACCACAGTGAAGTCGCATCTCAACATCGTAAACAAATTGAAAACACGTCTGTACTGAGCCCACAGCCAGAAACCACAGACACGCCGCATGCAACGCCAACACCCACTGATTCATACTGTTCAACACCACAGTTTGAAATTCATCACATCGTCGTTAGTTACTGCTCTTTACCTTAACTACTAATTTAACGCTGTGTGTGTGTGTGTGTGTGTGTGTGTGTGTGTGTGTGTGTGTGCGCAGTAGACATCAGTTTGTCATCCTTCTCTTTCTTTAGCAGCAGACAGGAACCCACTCACTCTTTTTTTTCCTTTCATGATCCTGCGCTCGACTCCCACCACCGCCAAGGTGATGATGAAGAGCCGCCAGAATTTCTCCTCCTCACCACTGTCTCATACACACACACACACACACAAATGAAATGTGTGTGCAGCCCTGAAGCTTTTCTCTGTTTGCACCTCACCCATTGAAGACGAGGACCAATCAGATGACAACACTCCACTCTTTTGACCTTCATCTTCACATATGAATGAGCACATTCAGATGGAGATCAGTGTTTGTGTGTGTGTGTGTGTGTGTGTGTGTGTGTGTTGTTTTGAACATACACTCCTCCAGTTGAACTTTCTCTCTCTCTCTCTGTCGGCAGCTGATGAAACGTCCGTCAGCCTGGTCACGAAGCAGCGTTCAACTTTCCTTCTGACTCCAATCAGCAGTGTGTGATGGAGGTGATGGCGTCCCAACCTCCTGACCCCACCTCCTGTGACCTCTGTCCTCTGGCTTCATTGTTTTCCTGTGTGATGCCGGTAAAGACTCCGGCTGCCTGTTGTTCCTCCTCGACTTCTAATTGCAGGGTTGAGGTTTGTGGGCTGCAGACGCACCACAGGAAGTAGATCCAGAATATTCAGCGTTTTCTCTTCCTTTCTTTTTTTTTTTTTTTTTTGGCAGTTGCGACTTTCTGCAGAGCTGCCAACGTTTGGTGGTGGTGGTGGTGGTGTTGGTGGTGAGATCTTCGCTCTGTATTTTAAGCCAAAACGTGTTTGTGACTCTGAAAATGTTTCCCATGGAAGCGTGAAGCTGAAAATCTATTTAACCTCCTCGTCCCTGCTGAATCTACCAGAGGATCCATTATCACAATCACATGTTTGTTCGGCCAAGAGCTGTTCACAAACTGCACAACTTTACTGTGAATTCTGGAAGAGACGATAAAAGTTTCCACAGACAGTGAAGCTGTCAGGACAAATGTTTGAGGAAATGTGGAGAAGACATAGAAAGTGTTTGTTTTTCAAGCAGCAGCACCTCCATAAGAAACACAGGCTGGATGTAGATGACCACTAACCACTACTGAACTTTTCATCCATGTGTCCAAAGTTGCAGGTCAAACAAAGTCCAGATGTCACCAGCAATGATTTCCAATTCCTCCTGCAGGATCCAGACTTGTTCCCAGACCAGACGACACATACATGTTCATCTCTAAAACGTGTTCTGCAGGTGCGACGTTTCCTGCCAGTTGGAGCTGTTTGGAAAACCTCCAAGGAGCTCGAACCACAGCCCTGACTTTCCTCTGTCTCTCTGAATAAAAGGCAAAAATGCACAAAAACATCTACACAATAAAAAAATAAAAAGTAAAACAAAATGAAGGAGCATCAACTCCACTGTGAATTCCTCAACCATCTCTGAGGAGGAAACTCATTTCAGTCACAACCCAGACTTGATGACGACAGGAGAGGACGGAGGTCAGAACGAAGAGAGCTTCATCTTCACACCTGTCGATCTCCTGCTCCATCTTCTCCTCACTCCTGAACAAAACCCTGAGACACCTGAACTCCTCTTGTGGCACAAATTTCACCTCAAGCCCAAAAGAGTTATGATCAGCAGGGGAAGACAGTCAGACTCAGGAGCAACATGTTAGAGAGCTGGGTCAACAATCACAGGCAGGAAGCTTAAGGGAGAAGTCAGACTCACCACAACAAACCGGAAACATGGCCTATAGGCAGAAGAAAGGGACCCGATAGGAAGGTCTGCAGCTTTCAGCAGGTTTAATGTACTATATTTGAATTCTGGTGGAGGCTGCCCTGTGTACCTGCCCTTATTAAGTGTTTCCAGCTCCTCTGGTTCAATCAGTGGCTCCTGATCAGCCTGAAAACAGCCTCCAGGCTGCACAGCCTCATCACAGCTCTTTGTTTTCTCTTCCATTTTAATTTACTTCAATACAACTTTGACTGCAGGAGAACTTTTCAGTTGCATCTGTTCATCTTTAATCCCGGTGATTAACACAAGGAGATTATTATTATTATTAAACACTGTAGAAGCTGATCCTCTGCTGTGCTGCGCTCCGACGTTCGTGTGCAAACAGACTAAGCCAAGATGGTGAACACTGAAAACGGCACCTGCTGAACATCAGAGCAGCATCACTGTTGTTGTGCTGTGTGTTAGCATTTAGCTCTGAGCAGCAGTGTGTCTGTGCAGAGCTCACACAGCTGCTGGCAGCACTGTCGACTGTTCTCTATCTTCTCTAGAGACGATCTCACCTCTCAGGCACAAACAACAACACAACCACATATATTTATACTAACCCTCTCTCTCTCTCTCTCTGTCTCCCTCTCCAGCATGCTCGCTCAGCCCCACCCTGCCTTTGAGTCCTTGCCGTGGCAGAAACCAAGGCAGTGAGCGAGCAATTACTCTGCAAAAGTTGTGCGGCCGAAGCAGCAGATAAAACACACCTCTTCATCTCGCTGCTGCGTGGAAAGGTAATTAAGCAGCAGCTGGTATATATATATACGCCGAGAGCTCACTCTGCAGCTTTGAAACCCCCAGAGGACGGCAGAACAAGTTCTCCTCCCACAAACCGGGTTCCTCGGCGTTCCTCTGTTCCTGTTTCCTAATGTGCGACATGTAGAGCTGCAGAGGCTCACGTCACGTCTCCCCAACCGGCTGCATGTTAAATTATTTCTGGGGAGATACGGTCTTTAGCCAAACCAGTCGCCTCCTGGACCTGTTACCTGTTAGATAAAGGGGCGGCTGCTGAATCGATACCTGCACAGGCAGCAAAATGCAACTTCTTCTCCGAGAGAAAACAGCAGATAAAACACCTTGTGTGTACGTCGGGCCTTAAAATATTCAGGCGGCTGGTTTGTTCAGACATTTCATCCAGTTTGCATCAGAAAAGTGTGAATGAGTGGATGTGAAACGAGCTGCGTGACAGAAGGTCAAAGGCAGCACAAAGAGGAATCCACCTGTGAAACCACATCAGGATTAGGATTAGAGCTGCCTTAAAGTCATTCCACACATTAGAGACAGTGTGAGGCTGATTGTGTCTGACCTTTGTTGTTACATCATGAAAATCACATCAGGACGCAGACGGAGTTCACGCGTTCTGCTTCAAGGTTTAATAACGTCTTTAAAAAAAACCTCTTAAAGTGCAGAGCTTGAATGTGACCGAGGAGAATTTGTCTTTATTTTGAAAAACAGGCGGATCTTGTATCTTTGTGTGTGTCTGTGCGTGTGATTGAATTTCACCATTTCACCATTTTCTGCAGCTTGTCGCTGACGTTCACGTGACTTCAGACAGAACATGCTTCTTCTCCTGCATGTGAACAGGTGTTGGCAGGAAACATCTACACGGCTGTTTTTAGACCTGCCCACGGTGTTGTTGCTGCAGGCTGACACCTCACCTGTGACTGAGCCGTCCACCGAGTCACTGACACACATTTATACGTTTGTTTGAAAGGGCTGCGACTTTCAGTTTCTTATCTTTTGGAGAGTGAATTCACTTCATGTTAATTTACATATTTGATGCTTAAAATAAGGCACAAAAGGCACCAAATAAAAGTTGGATTTATTTTTTTAGCACATGAACAATAATTATTATGGTGTCAGTGTGTGAGTGTTAGCCAGGTGGCTCCAGACGCTTGAAGCATCATCGCTTCAAACCCTCATGCGTTTGTTATTGATTGATCCACAAGTCTCCACTACAAACTTCCAAACTTTGTCCTCAAATGTCTCAGGAAGTTCTCAAAAACATCAGAAGGTGTCTGCAGACTTTCTGAGGACATCTCTGGACATCCTTTGAGACAGTCTCGTGACAGTTTTCGCCGCGGCGGATGTGCCGGTATGAAGATAAAGGAGGGCGTCCTGAGGGATCAGGCTGCTCTGTCTGGACTTCAGCTGGGGCTCATGGCAGCAGAACACAGGCTGAGTTTGGCATTAATATGGATGTCCACCAGGCGCCTTGTCCTCTGCCTCCCTGCCTCTCTTTGTGCGCTGCCACGGTTCGCTGTGTGCCAGTGAATAGCATTAACAGCATGGCAGCCACCTCCAGCCATGCCAAGGTCATTAATAAACATCCTCAGATGGCTCATAATGACTCCCTACAGTCAGACACGGCAGTATGGAGGGTGTCGAGACCAGTTGTCACCGCACACAGCTTTGTTTGCCTCACAGTTTTCAGCGCAGACTCTCTCCAAACTCACTGACAGCAAAAGTAAAACTAATCTCTGCTTTGGAAGTTCTCCAGGAACCTCATCAGGAGCATTAAACTTTACTTTTGTTTTGGGGGGAGCAACCAGCTTCTTGTTTTGGTTCCTTCCTCTGAAGATGGATAACATTTCCAGATGCCTCAAATGGGTTCATTTATTAAATTAAGGCCTGGTGTTGTGATCACTGACGGCTGCAAAAACAAGTGACCAATCACTTTGCAGACAAGATTAATAAAGGATCAATATCCTTGCTCCCTGCCGCAGAAACGTAGTGATGGAGAAGTTGCCACAGAAAGTGAACAGGTTGTTGATTGTCCACTTACAGAAGCTTGGCAGGACAGAAATGTCACTGGCTGCTGAAAATGACCACAACATTAACACAATGTCAGAGTCGTGATGTGACACAACATCCAGTCTCGATATTATCAGGCAGGCGTGTGCACAACTGAGCGAATTTTACTCTTTCACCCATTAAAACTGATTCACACGTGCAGCAAACAATCACAACACAAGTGTTTTCACTGTTTGGTCAAATTGATGTTTAAGTGAGGTAAAGGTAATGAAAGGTATGATGATGTGAGGTGAGGTACAAACTGAGGCTGAATCTCATCTACATGATCACCGCATCAGGCTTTAGGCCACGCCCACCAACACCTGCTACAGGTGAAAGAGCAGAGAGAATCACAATGTTAGTGTAGGAAAACCTCAGAGAGACTCAGTCAGATCCAGACTCAGGGTGCATTGACCTCTCTGGGCCACCGTACTATTGATCAGCGCTCTCTGTGTACAATGTTCTGCGTATGTTTTATAGTCGAACACGGATGTGTCACAGAACCATAAAGAGGCTGAAGGTTGGTTAAACATTTCAAAATAAAAGTCAGTTTCCATTTTTCTGTATTTTTCCGCTGCTTTATTTCTGTCTGTGTTTTCTCCATGGAAATGATCAATCCTCCTCCTCCTCCTCCTCCTCCCCCCGTCTTCATCCCCTATTCAAAGTGTTATTGAACGACAACTGTGATAAGACAATAGACACACAGATTGATCTCCACCTCTGCTCTCTTCACTGTGTGTGTGTGTGTTGATAGGAGATTAGACCCACATAAAGAAATCAGAAGCACCTCACCACCTGATGTCATCTCGTCTGTGTCTGAGACGAGAAAAAATCCATGACATCGATCAGGAGGATGAGCGGCCGCTGCAGCTGTCAATCACGCTGAGTGATGGACCTGTCAACCAGCAGCAATACAGGTCCTGGTGGGCGGGACCAGAGGAAGTGAGACTCCCCGGCTCAGCGATTGATCGTCCGTCTCTGTCTTCTGTCCATTCGTTCACAGTTAGTTAACTGCACATTTTTAAATATCAGCTGTCAATTAGTGGGGACGGATGGAGGCAGGAGTCAAAACAGGAGGGAATCGAACCTTCAGCCTTCACACTGTCACTGTGCCTGGCTCAACAGATCCACTGGCATTCATTTCTCATCATGCCATCATCAGTTTTACATTTCTAATTTAACATCCAGTTAAAATGCAGACACAGTGTCTGACTCCTCATGAACTGAGGCGAAACACACTTTCATTTTCATTAACCGCACTTAATCTTTTAAGCTTTTTTGTTCCTGTTTATGTCTCTTTTATTAAATAAACTAAAATAACTGAACTGAGTGGAGCTGCTGTTTGAGAACATCTGAGATAATCACAATTGATCCAGTAATATCAGGTGTTAAAGAAGAAGAAAGAAACAGCCTGTTGTTCCAATTATCTTCTCTGACAGCTTCAGAGGTTGTTAACAGCTAATTAAATATTAGTAATTAGTCAGTGTAAGAACACTTACATTTAACCACAGCACCTACATTTATCATACTTATGCTTCTTCATCACACTATTTTTATCCCTGACGCACAGACTGTAATCTGTTATAAAATCACAGGTGTGAGCACTAAGCCCCGCCCACATTGATGATCCAGGACTGTAGAGATAAAACAGTATGTTTTTAATGAACATCCCTCAAAGTGACAAAAGCCCTGAGGAGATAAGTTTAATCACAGGCTGCTCGCTTGAACAACACGTTGTGTTTAACACTAACGCTGCACTGAGGGGTTTGATAAAACTAAACCATGTGTCTGATCATTTCCATCAAGTAGGAACTGAAATATTAATGATTTTCTTTCCTTAAATGTTTCAAAATATGAATAAATGACTGTTAGAGTTACGTTTTTTCAACGTTGAGTCTTAGACCAGAACATCAGATGTGGGTCAGATGGTTGGTACCTTTAAAAATAAAGGGACCAGTCGTCCCTTGTAATTTTATATTTTGATAGTTGGAGTCTTCAGTTCAATCCTAATTAAGTGGCACCGAGTCATTCCTTCATTAGACGTGTTACATGTTTCCACTGGCGGTGACTAATTTTGGAAATCCTCCATGTGACTGTTGATATCATGATAATTTCTCCGTCCTCCACAGGAGCCGGTATCTGCAGCTCCAGATGGTTCTCTCTCTTTCTCTTTCTCACTGTCTTTCTGTCTTCCTTTCTCTGAATGTGAAGGCCGTCATTACCGAACCAACCACAATGTGATTCATCTATCTACATTTGGTGCTTTCTATTTCCAGCCGCTGTTCGCACACTCACACCTTCACCACGGTCACATCTCCTGTTTGCTGTTTGCTGCTGCTGCACATCAGAGCTCCCGCCTGGAAAACCACAACTCTCCTCCTGACAGACAAAAAACTAAAAAACTTCCCTGAACATGACAAATTAGGCCCAAACGATCTGTGCGGAGGGGGAAAAAGACTTTTGTTTAATCAAAGGGGGGGGGCCCCCCCCTCCTGTGCAGCCCCGTTAGCCAATAATAAGTGATGGTTCACGGCTGACGAGCGATGCTAATGGAGAGGAGGCTAATTGTAGTCGCCTGGTCACGGCTGTGAGGAATGTCTCTGAAAGGAAAATGAACTTTATTCTTAAATTACAGGCCCCTCTGTGGCGGACGCGCCTGTCCTATTATGTGCTAATTAGCAGACGCTTGGGACGCTTTAGCTAACGAGCCTGGGATAATTTTAACCCTCCACGTGGCTGCGAAGAGACATGCGGCATGATGCACGACCACATACAGTCGTAATAAGAACATATGGCTCAGCTTACATAAAACAGATGCACACACGCGCGCGCACACACACACACACACACATTTTCATACATTTGTAGGCTCCCAACATGCACCAGCTTAGCGGCTGCTGTGCTAATTGGCTTGATGTGGTTCTGAAAATAGTACAATCTCTACAATCCCCTGTCGGCCTTCAGAAAAGATCATGCCCTTTCAATTCAGAGTCCCAGCAGGCTGTCAGTGGGAAACGACTATGAATTAAAGGGGGGGGGGGTTTAAAGGTGTCTCTCACATCACTGTCACTTTTCATTGTCCCCACTACTCACCACAAACAAGCTTTTAATTATTCTTCCTTCAGCTGAGAGGATCTGATTTTCAGGTTCTTGATACCAAAACAGTGACAGAAGAGTCCGTCTCTATCATAACCACCATCACCATTATAATTACCGTCCTCACATCGCAGCGACGTTCACGTTCCTTATAATTACATTGAAGTGGGAGCCACTCCTGTTTATTATTGCACTGTGAATCCACATGTGCGAGTTACCACATCCACTTTTCTTCAGTAACCAGAAATAAAGCAGAGAAATCGACTTGGCGTCACTTGGTGCGTGGATGAAATATTCATCTTTAAAATTGATTTATAACACATTAAACTTGGCTGTGCAGTCAGTTGTTCTAATGAAATTACTTGCCTGATGTAAAGCACTTTGAACTGCATCTGGGATTGAAAGACGCTTCGTTTATGGAGCATAAATCGCCTCAGTGATTTAAAGTGTTTACCTGCTTCGAAAGGGAACAAACTCGTTATGATGTAAATATCCACAGCGGACTTCGTGTAGATCTGGATTCTGCAGTCGTTAAAAGTTTCACATTTATTATAAATGGACTTTGGAAATCTTGTGATCTGTATTGGACAGAGGTGATGATGTCTCACCTGTGGACAGGTATCAGCTTCACGGTCACTTCAGCGTGACACTTTAGTCCCTCTCAGTTTAATACAGTCGTCCTGAAAGTGAAACCACCGAGTTTAACCTATTTTTTTAAGAGCAAACTGGAGGACTTCATAAAAATCAATCACCTTTTTTTGAGAAATTATATTAAGAAAAGACAGAATATATGGTACCCCTGATGTGAGCATCATCATCCTGGCTCGCTCTGCAGTTTTATTTTAGCTGTTTGATTTTAACTTTGTCTTATGGATTATCACAGGAAACAATAGCCTGAATACAAACAGGCTGTAAACCAGGTACAACCTGTAGTTTGATGGAGCGCTGAACTCTTCCACAAAACACCTTTACTCTGACAGTTTGTGTTGAAGCACAGCGAGGCAGCGATGTTAATGTGGACTGCTGAGTAGATCTGCTTTCATAATTGCTATGATGATGCTCCAGCAAACTCTGTAGAGTCATTCAGACACTTTTTAGCAACCGGACTTTTAAAGCGTAAAGATGAGAAGAGTCAGACCTTTGATAGACGACTGAACTGAACAAAATGAACAAAAAATCTTCTGTCACACTGCAGGAATCCTCATCCTCGTCTTCGTTCCTCATGTTCCCTGAGCTGTGTTTTTTTTTTTTTTGTTCTGATTGTCGTCTCACACTGCTTTTTAAACGACACTGTGAACATGATGGCAGGTACCGATGCTGTGAGTCATCCCGACCTGGTGGCTCGGGTTAACTGTGAGTCGGGATGACATCAGTAATTAGTCACCACCACGAGGTGCTTCCCTGATGAAGTGTCTACTTTCTAATACGATGAAATTACCCTGTGATGCCAGAGAGATGCCGCTCATGGAGATCAGAAGGTCGCAGTGTTTGATTGAAGCAAAGGTCAACATGTCCATTGCTGTGATGTACCGGCAACCTGCTGCTGCTGCTGTTCTCTCCCTTTGACCTTTGACCCCACGATCTGTTGCTGCTGGGTAAACCCTCTGTGCAAACACATTATCCATATAGGAATATGTCTAGTTCCAATGCAGTAGCCCTGGAGTAATATCTTAGTTTGCAGTTGTACAATACTCACAATTTTTAACCTAATTATTATTATTATTATATTGTAAATACTCATCACTGATGCTGACTGCTCTTTAAAGCAGATCAAAGAAAAATAAGCTTTGTAAATTTTAGTTTCAAATAACATTGTTTTAAACTTATATTTGTGAAGAGTTACATGGTTGAGTTGCTGTTTTGTTTTGTGATGATACTACTATTGTTTTTGTATAGTGGCTGGATAATGTGACATTTCTGAGACGTCACAAGAAACATGGTGAATTTGAACTGTAAAATTAGCTTGTTTAAGCTAACTGTGGTTTGGTTGGGCTAACATTAGCTTACTGATGCTGATGGAAGTTCAACTGTTTAAGATAATGGTGTGGTCAACTGGCCCTTTAATGACGTACCGACGTACCAACGCAGGCACGCTGCCTCGCGAACGGTGAATGGCGGCAGAATTAAAAAGAAAAGAAAAGATGGCGGTTACTCGTCATCGGCGTTGCAAAAGGAAAAGTCTAGCTGTCGGGTGCTTAGCAGCCTATCCATGGCACCGCGAGTAAAGTCCGCGCGTAGTCCCGTCTGGTCGTTCACCCGCGCTGGAGAACCTTTTCCCATCCATCCACCCTCCTTCGTCTGCGGACACGGCCGGCCGGACCTCACCTCACCTCACCTCACCTGGCGCAGAGAGGACGATCGAGAGCGGGAGAGACTGCAGGAGGTAACAGGTGTACACGCGGGGCACAGATCAAAGATGGAAGGTACGAATTTTATGTGGCGGGAACAAATCAGTGACGACTGTGTATACGGACTGTTGAACTGAGAAGATGCCCCTGGTGGGGTGAATGGGTTGGATGTTTGTTACCTACTTGTTCACCTTGTACACAGGTGAAAACTGTGACTAGCTGTGTGGTCTCTTGAGCTCTGTGGTGTTGATTGATTGTGATTGTGTTGTGTGCTGTTATTAAGAGGATGGTTGAGCTGTCATTACCTTTGTGTTGATTGTAAATTCAGTGAAAACTGTGAGATTTGTTCTGACTGGCAGTGACCGCTACAACATTAGCTTGTTTGGCCAACGGTCAGTTTTGGAGGTTAGGCCAAGTTTAGTTTAATGAGGCTAACTTAGCCTCATTAAGGGAAAAGTTATCTTATTTAGGCTGAATTTAGCTTATTGAAGCTAACGTTAGCTAGTTTAAGCTGAAATTATCTTGTTTGGGCCTAAATTACCATATTTAAGATAATGTTGGCTTATTGAAGTTAACATTAGCTTGTTTGTTGTCAGTTTTATGGTGTAGGCTAACTTGGTTGGTACAGCAGCTTCTCTTGCTTCCTGGTTTTTGTATTGATGTTGAATCAGTGATGACTCACATGTGCATTTACTGCCACTTAAGACCTTAAACCGTATTATACATTAACTCATCCTCTCTCTTGTTTTCATTACTTCATTACATCAGCTTTGTTAATTAAATGTCACTGTATGAGTTAGTATTGGTTTATTTTTTATTTCTTTGAGTGGATTCATGGAGGCATATTATGATTAAAGGTCTTTATTACCTTAGTGCATGTCTTACAGGGTTTTTAATGGGTTATTCATGTTAAATGACCCATTACATTTATATAATCCTTTGAATGACCATTAAAGGATTAGCGTAATTTTCCTCACTCTGACTGAGGTGCTCATTTACAGCCTGTTTCTCATTTAACGACAAAGATCTGACTTATTAACCACTGAGTAGAGATATAAGGATTTATATGATTAAATTATACTGCTGGTTTTATTCTGTGTCTTTCAACTTGTAAACAAACTCCAATAGGATTGTAGTGACCATTTGAGATGTGTGTGTGTGGTGGAGCCACTTTTTATTGGTTTTAGTCTTTTTCATGAGTTAAAACATCATGTTTTCCTCTCAGATGTTTTGTTTTTCTTTCATAAATCCCTCTCGAACTGAATTATTAATTACTAAACTAAGAAACCAAGTGCCTCTCAACCTGAAGTCAGAGCCCCTGAAGCTGTCCCAAGACTCAGGGAATTAAAAATAGAGAAGCAATTACAAGACATCTCTGCGATTGAAACACCACCAAACCTCACAAACAGAAGCCTCCGTATTTTAAACCAGTTGTAAAATGAGGCTGATTTTGTTTTAATTGCAATATAAGTGATGTAAATTTGTAAGATTCACGTTACAACAGGTTGTAGTCACAGTCTCAGCGGCCTGCACTCTGTTGTAATTAATAGAAATCTAGGATAGCTATGAGCAGTGTGTGTGTGTGTGTGTGTGTGTGTGTGTCTTTGTTCTCCGTCGTCCCATCTCTTCCTGTCGGACTTCCACTCCGTCGAGCCGCTTCTCTGATCCTCGTCGAGCGGCTTGACAACCTTTTGCTCATCCGAGGAAAATTCCATTACAGGCTGTTAGGACATGAGTAATGGCAGCTCTCCGGTTAACCGGCTCAGATGGAAGCAGACTAATGCTCAGCCATCACTTTGCCTTTCTCCCAGACAGATATTTGGCTTGTGTTTGCAGCTCTTGCACTCTGCTTTCTCGCTGAGCTTCATGCCTGAAGGAGGAAAGGAGGAGAAACATTCATCTATTCAGACGACTGGCCAACGTGTGTTTGTGAAACGCCTCTTATCCCTCTGCAGGTTAAGATCACTGTGTATGGCTTCTGGTTAACACCTACAAACAGGAGCCTGGTTTCATATTTCAGCACAGACGGTTGGTTTTGCCTCGTTGCCTCTTTCCAGCTTTTGGTGTTAAAGCTCTGCAAAACAATAGAAGACAGAAACGCTTTTATTAGCAGAACTTCAACATGCTACGTTTCAAGGTTTTCTATGTTCTTTTTAACTTACCGAAAAACCTTTTAACGTCTAGATACCGTAACACCTGAAGGGAGAAAACAACAGACAGCAACATGGAGTCTAAACCACCTGAGAGATACATGGCCGGAGAAAACAAACACATTCGTCAACATTTTCAGGTCAAATCTTGCTGTGCATTAAGATAATGAATGTCAGCAAACAGACCTGATCATACTGTAGCATGATAACAGTTATATAACCTACAGATCTGGGTTGTTTTACGGCATCTGGATGAACTCATGGGCTCATAAGGCTTATAACCGTCTCATTTTGTTGTGGTGCTATTCCTGTGATCAGATGTTTGTATTGGGATGATCGTGTGTGTGGGTTTCTAAGTTGGTGTAATCTTGAATCTTTTGTTTGTGCATCAGCTAAAAATCAGACCAGCTGCCAGGAGAAGGAACAGAGAAGCTCACAGTACAACACACATCGAGTGGGTGTGACTTTGGCCAGGACGCCATTACGCCATTATGTGTCTACACAGGAAACAGTTTTTTGCCTCCCGTGTTATTATTTAAAATCTCCTTTAAATGGCCTGAAATGGGCCCAAACCAGATTTAGAGGTCATAAAGTGCAGCCATAATTTGATTCTGATGTCCTTCTAGCACCACATCAGCTCAGCTTCGTGCTGCCTCTCAGGAAAACGTCTCTGCGTCTCGATCCAGATATATGGACGCTATGGTCTCCACACACAGTTGAAATCGAGCAGAGTACGTGGCCACACACAGACCTGAGACCTGAGTCCTGTCTGATACTGATAAGGATTCAGTCCACATTGTGAAACAGAGAAAAGCTCACATCATCCAGCATGATGTGAGCTGCCTTTTTTTTTTTTTTTTTAGGTCTAATTTACATTATTGCTGTTTGTGTTAAATCAGGATTGACGCGGCCCTGAGGTCAACAAAAAGAGTCCAAACATAAAACCATCTCCGTAAATGGGAGGAAGAGGTAGAGTCAGTGAGCTGGAGACGCTGTGGTGTCGGAGGAAGTTCACAGGCTGAAAATCAATCTCTCTCTCTCTCTCACTCTCTCTCATGCTCTCTCTCTTTTCCCTCTCACGCTCTCTCTCCTCTTTCTGTTTCTGTTTGTAGTTTGATTCCTCTGAAACAATTTGATTAAAGTGGCTGGTTGACTTAATTCAGAACGAAAGCTCGGCTACATTTGCTTATCATTCCCTTTGAAGTCCTTTTCCCACCCAGCAACGCTCATTCCTGGAGTCACGGCTGTTTTCATCATCGTTTCTTTATTCGAACGGAGAGAGGAAGTGAGGGAGAAAACTGCCACTATCTCATTACTCTCACAATTATTTTAGTGGCTGTCAGAAAATAAGGCCTAATCACAATCAAAAAAGAGAAAAATGTTATTGTTTGATTGGATTTTGATCTGGCAGTGCCTCGTCGGCGTTTCAAACGCCGCCTGAAAGACTTGATTTCTTTTACTGCTGCTTTCAAAGGAGTCTTTCATCTGCTGGATTTTTTGTCATAATTCACAAGTCAATCTGACTGGTTGCATGGTGCAATGTCAAGGAAGGTAAAGCACATTAGAGGCAGAGAAAAGTCGACATTTACTACAAAAAAAAAAAAAAAATCCATCATGAGGGAGTCGTTAAATCCTGCACTGACTCATAAAAGCTTCTTTATTCTGGGAAAACAAGTGAAAAGCCGCCGACGGAAAAAGAAGCTACGCTCGTACAGATGTTTCAAAAGCTGATTAATTTATGTGATTCGAGGATCGTACTTAATTGACATAAGCGTGCATGTAGAGTGGTGGATCTGCGACAGAACGTATCTGGACAAACTAACACTGAGATGGAAACACAATCCTGAAGAAGACTAAATTTACTGTGAGCAGAATCCTAAAGGACAAATGTGGTTTTTAAAATGTTCATATATATTCATCAGATTTTAATTTCTGGTGATCTTCCAATGTTTGTGTCTTCTTCCCTCTTCGTTAAAGGGCCCTGCCACGACTTAAGGGGTCAAAATATTCACATGATTGTTCCATTATTCATGTATTATGGATTTTACTTCATCTTCCGAGCCCTCGGTTACTGTTAATATGATGGTGCTTCTTATTTAGCCCTAGCAGTTACAGTTGAGCTAGCTGGTGTTGGCTAGTTTCCAATGATAGTCTGAAGTTACAGTTAAGCTAACTAATGTTTGCTAGTTTAGTTTAGTTAGCTTTTTTCTGGCCTGAGGGTGCTGCATAGCTGATGTTGTTTCTCCCTTTTAGCCTTGAGCTATAGCACAGCTAACTCATGTTTACTAGTTTGTCGTGTTAGCCTTGTGCTACAGTTTAGCTAGGAAACGTTAGCTCATTACTCTCTTTATCATTAAGTTACAGTTTAGCTAATTAATGGTAGCTAGTTTCTCATTTTTAGCCTTGAGCTATAGCACAGCTAACTCATGTTTGCTAGTTTATCCTTTTAGCTGTGTGCTACAGTTTAGCTAGGAAATGTTAGCTAATTACTCTCTTTATCCTTAAGTTACAGTTTAGCTAATTAATGATAGGTCGTTTCTCATTTTTAGCCTTGAGCTACAGCACAGCTAACTCATGTTTGCTAGTTTATCGTGTTAGCCTTGTGCTACAGTTTGGCTTGGAAATGGTGATTACACCTTTTATCCTTAAGTTACAGTTTAGCTAATTGATGCTTGCTAGTTTGAAACGTTAGCTGGTTAGCGTTTACTGATTTTTACTTCCAACTTTAGCCTTAAGTTACAGTATAGCTAACCAATCGTAGCTATAGCTGATGGAGCATTAATCGCTGTTATACATACAGATACATTTTGACGTATGGTTTATTATTTCATTTGATGTTTTCTCTCAGATATTCAGAGTTTTACTTGGTTTAACATTGAAATACAGTACAATAAAATACAGTTCATTGAAGCACGTTGAGCTGCACTGTACTGCTTCCCTTTCATCCTGCACAAATAGCTGCCCCCTCAGTTGTTGTTGTGTAACTCGGCCTCTTATTAAACAACGCAGCGTTTATGTTTTCCTGATGACATCTGAACATTTGTGAAGGAAACATGGTTAAAATCACTGTGAGTGCGTTTCAGAGATCAAAGACCACGTGCTCTGTCAGATTTCTGGGGCCGCCTGTAACTGTTGTTATCAGCCTCAGCTACAAACCCAGTGATCAGACCACAGCCCCATTTATAGCATAAAGCACCTTCAGAACACACGGCGTGTCGAGTTATTATGATGCAACTGAGAGGAAACAATGACAGGGAGACGGTTCATCTCAGAAATACAGTGACAGATGAATCCTCTGTTTTATTGGCAGAGGTGGCGCTTCATTACTATGGTTATAATTATAACCACTTGATTAAGGTTACATGTAAGGACCTTGATGTCAGCTGACTTCCTGCTTTGCTCCTGTTGTAATTACTTTAACTGCCAGAGGCTTTTTGTGGCTGAAGCGACAGCTGCTGTTGTTGTTTGTTCTGATTGGTGTTAATGTAAAAAAAAAAAAACTGCAGGTGCTTTCATGCTTCTCTCCTCCTCTTCTTCTTCTTCTTCCCCTTTGTCTTCCTTGTTATGGAAGTCTATTAGATTTAACAAGATGCAGGTGAAAGAATGACAGCCGTTCATGTCGAAGGACATTGAGTGAAAAATAAACTGTTGCGTCTCATATTTGCTGTCCCACTGTTTCAGCTCTGGACTGCAGCCATCTCCACTTCCTGCTTGTTACTGGGGATTTTTGTCTCGAGTCTGGTTTTCAGCAGTGAAACACAAGACTGGATTGATGGGCTGGGGTCACGTCCCCCCACGCTCAGAGACGTTTGGTTCAGACAAACTCAGTCATGATCGTTGTGTTGTTGTTGTTGTTGTTGTTGTTGTTGTTAATGAAGTGGAAAATCGTGATGAACAACAAAACAGCTGAATTCAGCTTCTGTGTTTAAGAATCCAGAGCGTCTTCGTGAGTTATTTATATTTGGTTGGTATCTCTTGGTGTTGAAATTGATGGCTCCTGTTCCTCTTATTTTTAGCTTGCCATTAAAAAAAAAAAAAAAAAAAGCAGGGTTTACCCGATTGGAAAATTGGCTCCAGTGACATTTTTAACTTTGTGAACCAACTCCTAATATTCACATGACGGCGTTGGAAGGAATCACACTTTAATTTCCATTTAATTTTTTAATTTGACCATTTTTATTTATGAAAATCTGAGCTAAAATTGGATGGAAACTTAAACTGTGAAGGATCGAACTGAAACAAGGTGTTGAGACTGTACGTGTCTGTTTTCAGTCCTGCAGCTTATTACTGAGAAATAAATATTATAATTAAGAGTCTGGTGTTAGTCTTTTCTTTTTTTTTTTTTGTTTCTGCTTCATATTTGACTCATTAATGTTTTTATTGTTTTATTCATGTTCAATCTGAAAACACCACAACAACCATAAGTTGTTTTAGTGACCCTAATGACCCAGACCTCTCAGCCTTGAAGGGCACAGAGGAGGGGTTCAATTATTTACATACAGTTACATGTACATGTATAATCCATGTGCGGCGCGTAGGGGAAGTGCAGTGCAGCAGAGTAATGAATCCCGTTGAGTGTGAGTGTCGGTGAACTCAGGAGGTTTTCTGGCCTCGTCACCTCGTTACAGATCACCGCAAAGTGCTGCTTAATTATTCCTTGCCACAGGGCCAAATGTTCATTATGCCACAACTAATTACTGCTACACTGCTGTAATCCTTTACAGCCAAACGGACACAGCAGTGTGTGTGTGTGTGTGTGTGTGTGTGTGTGTGTGCAGCTCAAAGTTGTAGAGTGAATGAGATGAAAATACTTTTTCATTTCAATGAGAAGATGTGAGTTCAGATCACTTCAAGACAAGATGAAGCTTAATCGCCTCTGTTCTGTTTAGAGGCAGTGGTTTAGTTGAAGTCAGACGAGGCCGACGCTCTGATGTTAATGTAAATGTAAATGATGAACAGGTTTTGTAAAATAATAATCACAAAGAAGGATGTTATCAGGAGGAAGTGGTTTTCTGAATGACTCAGCTAGCTGAAACGTGAACAACTTTAAAGCAGCACCGATCAATAAACGTCGGACTGGATGTACTGAATGGCTGTGTAACATAAAATGCATTGTAATGAAGCCACAGTCGGTTGTTGCCCAACTTTGTTCCACAGAGTTTCACTTCTTTTACCTCAGAGTTTGGATCCAAGTCACACGGTGGTAGTTTTCATTTCAGCTGGATTAGCATCATTTATCTTGGTAGCTGTCTCATTAGCATAAACAGAAACAAAGAAGATGATGACACAGCGTCGTTGTTGTTGTTTACAGGTTGTGTCTTGTGTTTAAGACTTTGCACTTCTCCTTCTGTCATAAGTACGACATCAGTACGACCACTAGGTGTCGCTTTAAATCCAAATCCACATTTCGCCATATTAGCCGTTAGCATTGGGGCTTCTTGTTGACAAACTACCCCGTTGGGTGCAGGTATGCTAGGCTAGGAGTTTCCCCTTGTTTTCCAGTCTTTGTGTTAAGCTAGGCTAAGCCGTCGAGACACAACACTTCTTCAAAAGTTCTTCTAAAAACACAATCAGCCTGTTTTTCCTGCTCAAGCTTGTTTTTTTTAAGAGTGTTTGTTCTGTGTTTTTATTTATTAATTTTCCGAACATCCTGTGGAGAGGGGTGAAGGTGTAGCCGAGCAGCAGCAGAGCAGTGCTGCTGTGTTAGCGTCTGTCATTAGCCGCTGAAGTGAGCTGAGGAAAATAGCAGAGCTTTTGTCTGTAAGTGGCTTACCTTTTCTCATTACTGCAGGATTTGTGTGCAGCTAACGGACAGTTTGGTTGCCTCCCTCCTTCAGGTAATTACACATTCTTCATTTCTCATCTCCGTGGAGGGAAATGAAACGAGGGCTGAAAGAGTGATGAGACCGCGCCGCAGACACAAAAGCGTTAATAATGATCCCTGCTTCTGTCCAGAAATTGGAGACGAGGGCAGTTTGACTAAACACAACTCACACGCTTTTACATTTGCTCATCCAGAAAACAGCCACAGTCCAAAGTTTCACATCACAGACTTAAAAAGCATCACTGTTAATTGGTGCTGTGAACATAACAAGCTAGCTGCCGCTATTAGGCACAGTGGTGCTGCGAGCTAAATGCTAATATCGGCATGCACTAACATTATGAGGCCTGTTTGTTTGCTAATTGAAAATTAAATTATGTAATTTCAGTTAATAACTTAGGTATTAAACACCGTCTGACTGGACAAGAGAATTCACCAATAATCAATATGATCAGTTTGTATGAAATGCATTAAAAATGATACAGATATAAACTTATATATAATGCACATTGGATCTATGATGATATATATAATTTGAGGATATAAACCAACAAAGACTATGAATGTTAAGAGAGAAAGACATTAATTAAGGTGGTTTTAAGGTTAAATTCAGGCTCATGCATTTAGCAGGTTTAAATAAATGACAACATTGAATCCACTTCATCAGAGCGTGCGGTCTGTGTGTGTGAGATGTGTTTCATTCATGAGCCGCTTCCTCAGTAAAACAAAGTCATCAATGAACATCAACAGTTTCTTGTGGAAAAAGGTAGGAATTAAAGATTTAAGTGGAGTCTAACCCTCTCATCAGATCCACTTACCCTCATCGTCCATGTGATGCCCCCCCCCCCCCCCAATCTGTCTCAGGGGAGCCTCCCTGTCAGTGGAGCTCTTAAACAGTCTAGTTACCCATAATGCACCTTTACTTAAATAGCCCTCATAATTCAGTCAAGTCAGTGTGTGTGTGTGTGTGTGTGTGTGTGTGTGTGTGTGTGTGTGTGTCACATCACCGGGGAATGTGACACAGGTCAATAAGTAATTCAGTGGTTCTACATATTTTAGTATAATATCACTGCTGTTGGTGGAAACAGTTTTTTTTTTCATCAGTAAAATGTCAACCTGGTGTTTCTGCTCGTGTTCCTGTGTTGTTTCTGATGTCAGCCAGCGTCCGACACGAGGAAAATGATTAGGATGTATAGATCAGCTGATGTATTGATCGACTGCTGGAGGTTAGAGACTGACCTGAGAGAGAGAGAGAGAGAGGGAGGGAGGGAGGGATGATGTTCAGATGAGACTCCTCCACCATGAAACATTTACACTGTGATGAAGAGGTTAGGGTGTAGCTGTAGCCTGTAGCTTTTGGATTTGCCACCTACCTGTCACCTACCAAAGAAGAAGTCCCCTCAATGCATTCCCTACCTGCATTTTGTGACCTTGACCTCTGACCTTTGGCCACCAGAATCTCAGTAATCCATCCGTGAGTGTTTGAGGTATCAGCTGTTGAAGTGTCAGTGGTAACAAGTTTTCAGCATTAAATACTTCACTCATCATTTACAAAGTATTTGTACTTCATTGATACTCACTACCATGTACTTTTTCATGGTTTCTACTTCCTTCTATTCTTGGTTTATTCTTGGGCCTTTGAATGCTGCTGCATGTGACAGTGCAGTTTATGTTTTGTTGTTGTTGTTGTTGTTGTTTACTTTGGGTTTTAGGTTTCTGTGTTTTGTCTTATCCCTCTTTTATTGTGTTTGCCTGCTCAGGTTTATCTTTATGTTTATGTGTTGTTGCTCAGCAGCAAATTGTGGTGAAGCACTCTGTAACACTGTTTTAATACGTGCTACACAACTAAGGTTTATTTATGATGCGGCGTCTCATATAAACAGCACATAATGTGACAAACTGGTGTAGGATCCAAAAACACAAATAGTCAAGATTTAAAAATCCCAAACTGAGCCCAATCATCTTATAAATCACTTTCTGATCGATTGCTATGGGAAAGTAGAGTCATGACCTAGAGGACAGGGCTATAATGTGTTTTCTATTGATTATATCGAGTACTTTGAGTTGACATACAGGACCCTCACCTGTTCACTCAGGTAATCACACCAAACGATCTGTTGCAAATCTGTTGGTTTGATGATAAACGGGTTTGCGAGCTGCTTTGCCAATAGATTTTCTCATCAGTAGTGATAGTACAATAACTGAACTGAGAGCAGATTCAGAGCGAGCGGGGAGTGGGGAGGAGAGCGAGCATGGCCCTGCATAGCCGCGGGGCCTGTTGGCCTCCCCCGGTCCTCTGAGCAGCATCGACTCCTCCTCCTCCCCTCCGGCCGATTTGTCAGAGCTGCTTTGTAGCAGCCAATGGAAAGCCTGTGGGGTTTACCCACAATCTCCTGGGCCCCGCTGGTATCTCTCCAGTCCAGACCTCTGAGGTCAGATGCCCGGCGGCCATGGCCACCCCCAAAAATTTTTAAGGGGACACAGATTTAACGCAAACATGCTCAAGCTGTTCTCAGTGGAGGGTGTGAATAATAAAACAGAGTCTGAGGCCTGAAGCTGCTGGAAGGAAACAAAGACACAAGTTTCAGTCTGTCTGCACAAACATGAGTCATATAGAAGTGATAAACACTATCTGATGATGTGCTGTAAAGTTGTTTTTTTTTTTTTTTAAATCAAGCTGTGTGATTGAACAGCTTCAAGTACTCTCCAGTAAGAAAGCTAATGTTTGGGGTTAAAGCTGTTTCTGGAGCTAACAGTGAGCTGCTGCACCGTCGCCATCTTGGCAGTGCCTGACTCCGCCCCCTAACTCCCAACTAATCCAAGAATGGACAAAGAGGAGCTATCGACTTTGTCATTAGCTTCATCGTTAGCTCTGTTGCAGGAATCACTTAAATTTATTATTCTGATGCTGAACTTTAACCTGTTTCACAGACTGCTAGCTTGTTCCTGGGTGGCTAACACATTAGCATAGCATTCCATCTATGTTTACTTGTCAACTAATCAGGTTACTGCTTCACCAAACAGCCAGTAATTTGCATAAGGGGAATCTTTATTTCCTACTTTAGACATTTTTATTAATGAAATGAGGTTTTTTTTTTATTGTCTTTAATATTGTCTTTTATTTCTAATGCATCCATCCAGCCTTCGCGGCGCAAAAATAAACTTTCCGTGCCTTGTTTCCTAAGGACGTGCTGAGGTGCACATGAGCTTCCCTCCACTGTGACATATTGTGGTGAATCTAGTCATTTCAAATCAGTTGTAATGTGATGCCTCGTGTCAGCGATGCATTAAGTATTGATGTTTATGAAAAGGATCTCAGGAGGGAGCTCTAAAGTAAAATCAAGTCATTTTGTAAGGACGGGAGATTCGATTTAGGCCAAGGCGAGAGACAGATTCATCTCTCAGTTTAGTTTGGTATTATATTAGCACAGAACTTACTATAAAATATTGCACAGGAAAAAAAAAAAGCTATTAATAATGCAGGAGAGCAGGGAAGCCCCTTCATTTCCACAATGCAGCTGGCTTTATATGT
Organism: Caranx ignobilis; assembly: GCA_021432705.1. Taxonomy (NCBI): domain Eukaryota; kingdom Metazoa; phylum Chordata; class Actinopteri; order Carangiformes; family Carangidae; genus Caranx; species Caranx ignobilis. Next base: position 25,394,539 of record MU269981.1, read on the forward strand.
GATGCTGAATGTTATTCTTTAACATCCGTGTTGGAGAAAAACTCTTTATTTACAGAGACACAAACCAAGAAAAAAGATTTACCAGAATTTGAGGATACAATAAAACCACAGCTCTCCATCACATGATGTATGTACACGCTTCATACACACGACACATGAAGCAGTTAGCTGCAGTTAGCTGAAGGCTAAGCTATCAGTAACAGTCATCATGGCCGCCGACCAAGGAAGTATAAATTCTTCGACATCTGCATTTGGAGAGCCAATAGGAACACTGTGTCTCTCTGATAAGACCTGTGATTGGTCAGAAACAAGAGGACGTTCAGTTTGATAACGACGAACCACAATTAATAAAACGTTTTGCAAGAATAAAGTAAAAGTAGTAAAGTCAAGTAAGTAAAGTTAAATTGGAATAAAAAGACAACTTTAAATCTCAGATATAAAAAGTATTTAATTTGTTTCTGAGCCTGAATCCAGAGATCGTCCCCACGGATCAGTGGCGATGCTGTTGTCATGTTAATGAGAGCACCTGAGTCTGCTGTCACACCTGTGTGTTAATTAGCTCGTCATCTATCAACAGGGACAGAGCTCATTAACCACAGACGGTGAGAAAAAGCAGAAGGTGGAGGAAGACGAGGAGGAGGTTTTAAAATGCGGATAAGATCAAATGAGAGGAAGGAAGATAACGACAGGTTTTTCAGACGGGGAAGATGAAACCGTCTGGGTTAATGACAAAGTGTTTATGTTTTAACTGTGGCGTCAGAATTTGGCACAAAGCTTTGTTCTGTGTATTTGTGTTGTCTTTGAGTTTAGCTAACATGCTGTGGAAAAGTGCTTTTAACAACCTTCACGTTTCATCCTGTGGCGTCAAATCCTGAACACTCCTTCACTGGAGGCTTTGATGTTGTGGTTTTCCTCGGGTGGGTCACTGATAAACCATAAATGAATATGTAAATGACACATGTTTCTGAAGCTGAGAGTGAGCTGCTCCACTGCTGCCATCTTGGCAGTGCCTTACTCCGCCCCCTAACTCCCATTTCATCCAAAAATGGGCAAAGAGGAGGAGCCTGTGTCTGGAGCTACGACGTTCTTTGTGGCAAACATACACCCACTGACCTCGTGGCAGTTTCAGTCCTAGTGGCAACAGGAGGTATTACAGCGTCCTGGGCTCATATTTGGCGGATGCACACTGGCCCAAAGAGCGTTTATTTCTCCCCAGACACAGCCGATGTGGAGGGGAGGGGTGTGTGTGAGGAGTGCGTTTCATCAGGGGAAAAAACAACTTTCATCAGATGATGCAAATTTTAATTCTCCACATCGACTCCCCCGACCTTGTTTAGTAAGTGACAGCTGCTTTAGACTGTATTTCCTCCTACTTTTATTTAACGGCGTCTGTCACAGTGAGATGAGATATTAACATGTTAACAGCTCTCTGACTCGCTGTTGAACGCAACACAGCGGAAAATGTTTGGATGAAGAGACTTCTTCTTTTTTTTTTTTTTTTTAAATATTTTTACTCGGGGTGTAATGACATTTTCCTCCATCGAATGTAAAAAAGTGAAGAGGGAATTCACTGCACTCGCCGCGGACGAGAGTGTCAGCTAATGGAAATGGAAATGTGAAGTTTAAATGTGTTTCTTTGTGCCGTTCAGCAGCCAGAGTGCATTTAGCCTCAAGTACATACAGGTTTAGTATCTTCATATCACTCCACTCTGTCTGTCTGTCTGTCTGTCTGTCTATCTGTCCTGTCTGTCTATCTATCTGTCTATCTGGCTGTCTGTCTATCTATCTGGCTGGCTGTCTATCTGTCTGTCTGTCTATCTGTTTGTCTATCTATCTGTCTGTCTATCTATCTATCTGGCTGTCTGTCTATCTATCTGTCTATCTATCTATCTATCTGTCTGTCTGTCTGTCTGTCTGTCATCCATCTGTATTCACAGTCTGTGCTTCTGATGCTGTATCATTAACTCAAGGGGTGGAGTCAGGCCTGACCGTCAGAAGCCTGTGGGTGACATCACAGAGGACACGTCCATCTTTAGTCACAGCTCTTCATGGTCACTGCTGTGGCTGGATCCACATTGTTGATGTCATCACTGACTAAACTGCTGCTTTGTTTCCTAATGGAACAAACTAACGAGTTGATGTAAATAGATAAACACAACTTTCTACAGACGTGTGAGGTATCGGTGTAAGTTTGGTGGCTCTGACAGCACAGATGGAAAATTTGGTGCATGGTTGTTGTTGACTTGAAAAAAAAAAAACTAATTACAGCTCATGTGTCAGAGTGAATTAGTCTGAAATTGATGGAGCTTCAAGCCAATGAAGAGACATGATCCAGTGCAGTGAGGCCGATTGATGTGTGGGATCAGTTCGGTGTCAGCTCGGATTTCACGCCGCTGCAGTTCTGCCTTTTAAATAAAGATACATCAGAGGTGTGTGCGGTTTGGAGGTGAGTGCTCCCTGCTGCTGAGAAAGGTTTGGGGAAGTTGGGCGACCCCTTGACTCTGACTAAATTGTTAATCCCCTCACACTTGAGAAACCCGAACCTGCGCCCTTGAACAACCCGGCACTGCGGTGTTTTGAGATGGCTGTCACGTCCGTGTTCAGGTCCACTTCCTCCGAGCAAACTAACGCCGCCGCCGCCGCCGCCGCTGCCGCCGCTGCCACCGCTGCCACCTGCCACCGCCGCCGCTCAGGAGGGCCGTGCTCTCCCTCCTCTCTTTTTTTTCCCCCGGAAACAATCAGACCTGGCAACTCGCAGCCATCGATTTATTTATTGTCTCCAAACTAATCAACATTTGGAAATGAGCAGGGCAATGAGAGGTAACCAGGCAACAAACTCCAGCAATATAAATCCAATCTGTGAAAGGGGAAATGAGATATTTCCATTTATTTTTAATTGAAGTCTCAGTTTGTTTGTTCCATCCATCATCCACCCTGCGCTCCTGGTAAGGTTGAATTCCTCTCCTTTCTTTCTATCTCCCTCTCGTCTCGGTAAATATTACCTTGAGGTGAATAACTTCACCTGGTGTTCGGCTCCTCTGCCCCTGAGCCTTTTTTGTCAGAAATGAAAGTGTGTCTGATTCACAGGCCCTGTCCATTTGCAAGGTTGATAAAAGAGAGAGGCGCTTGGTCCCTGCTCTATAATTTCATTCACTCGTCCACAAAGAAATCATTTACACAGATCCTCAAATGGCTTCAAATGCACCGCTCACTTTTTTTTTTTTGCGTCTGGGCGCTGAGGTCTGCGATAATGTAGGTCTTAACTAGAATCCCTTTTCATCGTCGCCCCTTAATCTTTTCACGTCTGAATGAGCGACTCCAAAAGGATTTTAAAGCCCTAATTTAATCCCCTGCCTAATTTCAAAGTGGCTGTCACATTAACGCTCGCTGAGAGCGGCGGAGGAGTCTGGGAATCGATGAGGGAGCCACTGGGAGACTGACTGGTTGCCAGTTTCTGTCCGAGCTTCATCCAATTTAGGGATTTACCTGAGCGGCTGCTTCTGGTGGAGGACGGAGACTTTCACTTGAGGTTTGACCCTCGGTACCTGCCGCATCAGGAGGCTCAGAGGAAGTCTGGCACTGGCGCTGCTGTGATGTGATTGATGAGGTTTAACTACCTGGAAACTCTGGTCGTTTGTCTCGTTCTTCTTCTGCTCTGACTCAGATGATGTGTGAGAGGAGAAGTTGTTGGATTTCCATCTTCTTGTCGTCCATTTTGGCTTAAAACGAACTCTGGACTTCTGCAGACACTCTCAGTCACTTGTGTTTTCCAGCTTCCAGGATACATCTTCTTCTGCTGAGATGTTTTTACATCGGCACGTCCTCGACGCAGCGTCTCCAGTGCAACACGCAGATCAAAACATGGTGCGCAACCTGTCGATCTAGTTTTGGGGCTTTTTGCCCTTATTTGATAGTATCGTCGAGAGAGACAGGAAGTGTGGAGGCAGGGAGAAGAGCAGAAGAAGAGCAGATCAACATCTGTGCGTCTGTCACCCTGTTCTGACACAGCTGCCTACGGTGGCCCAGGGAGCTCAGCGCACTGAAGATACTACAACAGTAAAAGCTGATGAACCTGCGGGGACACACTTGCTGTCTCCGCCAGGTTCATCAGTTTTTAGTGTCCCCCTGGAAACACTTCTGCTGTCACTGTCTGCTTCTCGCAGCACAGTTATGTGATTATGTACATGTGGGTTTCTGAAGCTGCACTGAACTCTCTGGGCCACCGTACCCACCTCACCTCACCTCACCTCACCTGCTGCTGCTCTGTCAGAAGTTTGACCCTTTCACATCCACATGTATGAACAGAGAAAGTAGCTGAAGATGCACATGTCAATAAACTGATTGATTGACTCATTATTCATTCATGTACCCATGCGCTCATTCCTTCAACCTTTACTTAAACCCACAGGACGCATCCTTCAAACACACGTCGTGACGTCTTCCAGGTCGACGCAGCAGAAACACTGAAAGCTGTAAGTCAGTGTTTGATGTGCGGCTGCTTTTATAAAGTGCTGACGAACGATGGCTTGAATTATTTCAGTATAAAATGCAGTGACTGTCTAAACTGTGTGGAAATGCATTAACTAGAAGGTATTTAACCTTTTAAACTGATATAGATCTTTAATAATTAATCACCAAACTGCTGCTAATGATCATATTATTATTGTTGCTGGAACAATAAAAGCACTTGAACCTGCTGTTTTGTGACTCAGGTTCCTGCCTGTGGATTTTAAAGCTCAGCAGAATAAATAAACAAAACGAAAACACTCCAGCAAAGAAAAACAGAAACAACATTTAAATTTCAGACTAAAAGTTGAGACTGGACTTAATAAGAAGAACAAATAGACTCCTGTGTGTGTGTGTGTGTGTGTGTGTGTGTGTGTGTTGTTGTGGGAGTGGCAGCAGTAAATGAAGGATTAACAGCGGCAGGTTTATCAGGGATTAAAGTGACGTGACGGCTGCTATCTGTCTTCACACTAATATTGACAGACGTTGTTGTAGTTTTAATTGTGCGAGCCGTATTGTTGTGGCGGGATTACGCCTTGTACCTTAACCTCCTTCCTCTCCTTTCCCTCCCCCCTCCACGCCTCACCTCGCCCCCCCCCCCGGGTAAACGCTGTCATGTCACCTTATTAAATCTAAATGTCTGTTTTTTCCTGCTGCCGAGGTTTTAAGTCGCTGTTGTTTCACACTGAAGTAAGAAGTGGCTTAACGCTCTCACTTAATCCCACGATGGCTATTACAGCAGAACGGCCACATCGCCGCCACCGCCACCGCCGCCCCAAAAAAAGAGTGTTCCGGTATCTAATGTGGTGGATTAGGGCGGATTAACGCGTCATCTGCCCGCCGCAGGGCTGATTAATCCAGCTGCTTGTTTTGTCAGAGGTCAGAGGTCGTGGAGGGAGGGGGTGTTTAAACACTGGAAGTAAAGCAGCAGTGAAATAACAGATCATATCAAATCAATAAATTAACATGAACTGTTTTTTTAACCCCAAACTATCAGATGTTTTCTGACTGACCGTCCCGGAGCAGAGCCTCTGTCTCAGGTTATAATGAACCAGTCACATGTGACTCCCTCCTCCTCTCAGGAGTCACATGACCTCCTGCTCTGGACCTGGCGCTCAGCTTCAGGTGGACGTCTTATTTTGGGGCTCCTGTGTAGTGGAGGTGAGTGGCAGCAGAGCCACATCTGTAAAAACAACAACACAACAAACATCTGGACGTAACTGAGGAACTGTGTTTACAGGCTGACTGGTCATCTCTGAGCAGCCAGATGTTTAAGCTACTTTAGCACAGTGCGGTTAGCGGTTAGCTTAGCTCCATCGCCAGAGCACAAATGAACATTTCCAGCAACTGCAGCTTTGTGTGTGTGTGTGTGTGTGTGATCCTCTCATCTGTACCAGACTAAGAACTGACCCACATTACATTTGCAAATCAGAGAAACACAATCTGTCTTAACCCCTACGCCACCCCATCTATAACACCCCTCCATCCATCCCTCCACTCTCCATCCATCCATCCGTCCGTCCACCCATAATGCCCTCCCTCTCTCAGTGTATGTTCTTTTTTAGTCCCTTTCTCTCTGTCCAGTGAATCACCCAAATCAGATTAGCACTGACATATGCTGCCACCATTAAGACCACCTACTGCCCCCCCCCCCCCCTTCACACACACACACACACACAGAGTGACAGGGATTTCAAGCACTTACAGGAAGCTACAGGAAGATGGAGAATCAATGTCAGTCACAGATTCAGAGCTGGTGGAAAACAGACGAACTGTGTTTCTGTTCGGTTTGGTTTATCTACTATGTGTTTGTTTTTCTGGGTGCAACAAACCGATCAATCAGTCAATCAATCAGTCAATCAATCAGTAATGTGTACGAATTTTCTGACCTATTAATCAACTGCTTCAGCTCCAGGAAGATTAGGTCTTAAATCTGTGGAGATTAACATCAGTGTAAACACACCAACACTTTAGTATTTGTGTAACATGATTTGTTTACAGTTTGAGACACAGCAGCTCTTCTTCTTCCTCTTCTTCCTCTCCTCACTGTACGTTTCAAGAAAAACACTTTGCGGCGAAGTGAACCAGACGTCTGAAGCCTCCATCTGCCGCACACGTGAACAAACAGCAGCTGCAAACATACACATCACATTAAAATGGCTGCAGCTTCTTCCAGTCAACGTGAGGAGGGTGGAGGTGAAGCCGGGACGCTCAGGTCCAGGTCTGGATTCAGCAGCAGCAGCAGCAGCAGAAGAAGAAGAAGAAACTCTGGTCAAAGCGAGTTCAGACCTGATTGATCCGAGTCCATCGGAGACTCCGGTTGGTTCGGGTCAGTTTTCTTGCCTTGAGCTGTTAAACTCAGTTCAGTCTCTCTGGATCGGTCGGTGGCTCCATCACTCACATCCAGACTGAGACTGAACCCTGTGAACCGTGTTTAACATTCACGACATCGTCCACGTTAGGCCAACGACAGATATCACACTCCACCCGAAAACTGCAGCCACGTGTGTGATGTTGGTGTCATATTAATCAGGAGTCAGGAATTATGGGTAATATTCATAGCTGCAGGAGTATGTTTCATTTAAAGACCAGAGGTTTGAGAGCGTCCACACATTTGGATTCAGCTCAGGAGCAAAGAAACTTAAAGCTCCGTGTTTTACATGTCTGTGTCTGTATTTCTAGATATCTGTGGTTTTTAAGGCCTAAAATTCACCTCAGTGTAGTTTTCCATCTCCTCTCTTTCTCAGCTTCTCTCTGGAGCTCTGGTCACAACAGGTTGGTGTCAGCCAATCAGAAGAGAGGACGTTCTGAGCCTCTCTTCTGATTGGCTGAAGTGTGGGACACAGTGAGCCCACTATATAGGGACTATCAGTTCTCACCACACCTTCGGACACCGCTACAAAATGGCCTAGTCACTGTGTAGTCCATCACGTAGTGAGTGATTTTGGACACACAAGTTGTTGGATGGTGGGCGGGGCTTAGTGGCTGCTTTGTTGTGACATCACAGAATCACAGGAAGTCCTGACAGGCTCAGTTTTCGAATTAGATAGATCGATAGATCGATAGATCGATGGATAGATACGTCACCACACTTTACTTCACTCCTGTCGTAATTTCAGTGACACGAGGTGTCGCCTAGCAACAGAACGTAGCTACAGGTCATAACAAGCTGTTGCTATGGGCCAGTGGAGACCCAACACAGAGATAAAAGGAAAGAAAAAAGACGTCACCGCTCCACTTGAAATGATGGCGCAGCTCCATTTCTGCTGCCGTAGTGTGTGTGTGTGTGTTCCTTACTGCACCTGAACGCAGCACCGAAGGCAACAGTTGGACAAACTACCAGGCAGGAATCAGTAAACTACCCACGATCCTTTGAAACAAAAGCATTAACAGGATTTGACTCCTGACAGTGGAGAAACGAGGACGTGTTTGTGTGCGTGAGCTGCACCATGTTTCTGTTATTGACTCAATCAATCACACACACCAACATAATAACGGCGGCGCTGTGTGTAAAGCTCTGTGTCTCCTCTCTCGCCTGTTCGAGCCTGTTCAAGTGGTGATTGACTTTAATTACTAACAGTGATGTGAGGAGCACAATAATATTCCCTCAGTCCCTCTGCTACTGCTGCTGCTTCTCTCATCATCCATTTATATAACACTACATAACCCTGCACTGTGTGTGTGTGTGTGTGTCAGAGAGAAAATGTCCGCCCTCCTCTGTATCATCATCATCATCATCATCATCATCAGGTTTCTGTCGGTTCCACCTTGGCAGCAGGGAGCTCTCTGATTGGATGAGGGGTTAACAGCTGAGGAAGCTGTCAGTCACTCTCCATCAATCATCTGTATTGATCTGGTTTGTGTGAGTGTGTGTGAGGTGTAGTGGGTTGACGTCAGGCAGTCTGTAGTCACAGTGTGTGTGTGTGTGTGTGTGTGAGATAATGGAGTGTTCAGTGGTTTAATATAATTGTTGTTTTATGGACTATGACTTCATAATTTCCTCTTTTTTTTTTTTTAAAATGTGTTTATTTTGGAGCAAAGCTGCTGCGTCGCCGACTCCGCTGCTGCTGATTCAAGATAAATATTTAATGCTGAAACATTCAGAGTCACAGTTTTGTTTTAACCTCGGAGGCACAGCGACGACACAGACTCAACATTTGTTTACCCGCCGCCAGATGCCGTCCTCTGATTGGTCCGTATCTACCAACTGGATGTTGGATTTATGAGGTGGTTTTTGTTCTCAGATTTTACTTTACAGGCCAGTTAAAGTGAAGACGATTCGTTTTCACAGGTGCATGATGGGTATTGTAGTTTCCCATTTTGGTGCACACTCTTAATTTGGTAGGATTTGGAAACTTCCTGTTTTGCGGTGATAAAGTACTAATAGTAAATCAGTGACCATGGTTCCTGTTCAGAGATTGTCTCCAGAGCACGACGTGAGTCTCCTTTGTGATTCATCCTGCTCCATGACCTTTGACCTCTGGATTCATTCCTTGATGTGAGCAAATCGATGCACATGTTTTAAATGTTATAACTGTCACTGAACACATCATCCCACGTGCCCCTTAAGTTGGGATGGATGCTGAACGATGCACCTGCTACGGTATCCACTGATGTGTTGCTGATATGTTCACACAGCCACGCCCACTTAGGAAACAGGAAGTGTAGTGTTTGGCGTTAGCACTGGCTATAAACGTGGTAAACACTTTGTATAGAGGATCTTTGGCAGTGTGATGATGGAGGTGGGGAAAAGTTCAACGTGTCAGCACACAGAAGAACAACCTGTCCAACCCCAGAGCAGGAAATAAACCGGAGCGCCTGGAGCCGCGTGCGTCTGCGATCCAGTCAGCACCGAAACTGCCTGCGAGCGCCGTATGTGTGAACAGAGGGTAAGGTGTTAAATGGTCTGTGCAGCCATTTGTCAGAGCGGCGGCGCACGGTGCTTCTCATCAGAGGAGTGTTTACATGACGGAAGGTTTAATCGGGCCTTTCAGAATAAAATTCCTCCCAGAATAAGGCCGTTTGTTGATGTGTTTTACCCTGAACCAGCTCTGACTTTGATGATCGGTGTCTGTGAACGCAGCGCTAATATTTGGAGGCTGATATCAGCTAATGTATCAGCAGGCAACATGAAAACAGATGAACAGCTCTCAGGGAGGCAACTGGTCCAGTGGACAGCGTGTGTGTGTGTGTGTGTGTGTGTAAAAGGCAGCTGTGAGCTTGCGCGTCGTCACATGTTGGGAGGCTCAGTAATCAGTTTCCGTTAGCGATGTTGCTGGTTAAATATGCATGCTGCCACGGAGACGCAGCATCTTTAATTAAAGGAGAGTAATCTGCAGTTATTCCTGCATGAATTCTTCATGATCGTTCTGCTGCCAATTAACACCGCGCGTCACACATGCAGACCTCGACAACTCTCCGGCTAATGTGTGATTTTTTTTATTTTTCCGTCTGGAAGATTATCATCGTGTTGGCAGGGAGGAGGAGGAGGAGGAGGGGGGGGGGGGGGGGGCCGTCGGTGTGAGAGGAGGCGGCGGCGGTTCGCAGAAAACATCTCAAGCACCTTTACACTTCTTCAACTTTTCCACCTGCACTGCGATCATGTAGCTCTGAGCAGAGAGAACTTCAGATAGTTGGGAACAAACACGCTCCACAGGTCCAGGTGAGCAGGTCCACGACATTTCTGTAAACTCGTTGTTATTTGAAAGTGTGAAGAAACATGTGGTGAGTGTTGCTCATGAGACATTAATGAGACACTTATTCTATTTTGGCTGCTATTAACACTGGAGGGAAATTCAGTCCCACTACGAGAGCTGCTGTGACCGCCAGACTCCAAACACCGGCGCGTCGTACTGAGCGAAATAAATAGTTTATAATTAGGTGATTAATTCAGTCGTTACCACCGATCAGAGCCTCCTACTTACGACCACGCTGAGGAACTGTAGGCAAACATCTTATGGATCAACGCTTCAATACAAGACACACCAGGAGAATCCGACTCATTCACATCCACACGGTTGTCTGAGAAAAACACGAGGCGAGGGCGGGGCTTGTCCTGTCGGCCAATGGCGTTGAGCGCACATGACACAGCACCTGTTGGATTGTCAAAGGACTTCACTCCTCCACCTTCTGCTGCGGGAGAGGACGAAGTGAGGGAAGATGTTGGAAATGTTTTTGCAGTGAGGCCAAAGCGAGGGACCAGTCCGGGGACACAGTAAAGCGAGGGACCAGTCCGGGGACACAGTAAAGCGAGGGACCAGTCTGGGGACACAATAAAGTGAGGGACCAGTCCGGGGCCTTCAGCTGTTCTTCTTCTTGACTTTAGAAGTGGTGCAGACGGCTACCTGTTAGTGGGGTTTGACAAGAAGCTGAACGTCAGTATCACATGATTCACATGGACTGTTAGCTTAGCATTAGCCTTTAGCCTGGTCTGTCTCTTTTTTTTTTAAGCTGCAGTGCACTGAGCCTTCAGGGCCACCGTACACGAGGCCTTTAACCATTCAGTTTGGCTGTGGTTCAGCTCCACTTGAGAGAAAAGCCATAACTCAGAATATTACTCCCCAAAGTTATTATCTCAGGATCTTTAGCACATAATTCACAAAGAGACGAAGGATGAGACGAATCAAAAAGATGCACAAAATGTCCTCGAGTTGCGAGGAGGGGGAGGAGGGAGACGGATGGAGCGGGTCCAGCAGCAGGTGGAGGCGGAGGTGGTGTTGATTATGGATGTTAATACTGAGGTATAAACGCAGCCAAACTCTCACTGGGAATATGTGACGAGCGGAAAAACCACAGTTCCCAGTAATAAAACCAGTAATCACACGGCCCTCATCCATTTAGACCGTAAGTGAATAAATAAATCTGAAACTCCAGCTGCTCCGTGTTTACGCCTCGTTTTCAGAAGCAGAGAAGTTATTTTCTCGGTGCAGATCTGACGGTGACAAACAGCGTGACCTCGGCGACTCCTGCAGAATGTGTAATCATCCTCTGTTAACATCAGATCTCTAACGGCGCCCGCTGCAGGATCCATGGCTGCTCCGAGCAGGGTTAAAGGTGCCTCATTTCAATAATGTTCTGCATGTTTCATCCTGTAGTATTTACTAATTAGCGACTAATTCTTCTTCTGCTGCTGCTGCTGCTGCTGCTGCTGCTGCTGCTTCTTCTTCTTGTCTCGTCTGCTGCCTCCTGGAGAAGGAGCCGGCTTGAGTTTAATCGCACCGAGGCTTTGACTCCAACTTCAGAGCTTCAGAGCTGAAATTGGACTTTATTATTGGACTCACCTACAGCTATTAATTAGAGCGCCTTTCTTTTCATTTCTGTAATTATTCCCCCACCTGCAGCTCTTGTGTCGGGCCCCAGCTGCCGGTGGAGGGGAGGATGATCTCTGTGAAAAGACGTTTTCTGTTTTTGACAAGTCAAAATATCTGATGTGTTTTGAAAAGAGCAGGTTTGTCGCTATTAACACTAATGACAGCTGCACTCGCTTCAGGCCCCAGAATAGATCACAACCGTCAGATCAGTGCGACGCTTCCCTTCAGATACTGAGAGATTAAGGCAGATGCTAATGTGGCTGACATGGCTACGAGGGCTGTCAATCGATTGAGATATTAGATCGAGGTTAATTGTCAATTAATTGCATGTGTTGTTGTTGTTGTTGTTGTTGTTGTTTATTCAAATTGCACCTTAAAGGGAGATTTATCATTCAGCTGTTTGATAGTGGACAGATCTGCTGCTTCATGTGAGCTGAACTTGATTACACACAAACAACAGTCAGGACAGATGCTGTCGTTCAGCAGGACCTCCGGCCGTCACACGCCTCACGTGTCTGTTTTTATCTAAAACGAAAATGAAAATCAAACGTGTTGTTTTTAGTTTTGAAACAAAGACGTGTGAACAGTCAGAGGGTCTGTGTCTCAAATAGACACATGATTAAAGCTCTGTTATGGTCTCTACTGCTGATGGTCTCTACTGCTGCTGGTCTCTACTGCTGCTGGTCTCTACTGCTGGTCTCTACTGCTGCTGGTCTCTACTGCTGCTGGTCTCTACTGCTGCTGGTCTCTACTGCTGATGGTCTCTACTGATGGTCTCTACTGCTGGTCTCTACTGCTGCTGGTCTCTACTGATGATGGTCTCTACTGCTGCTGGTCTCTACTGATGGTCTCTACTGCTGCTGGTCTCTACTGATGATGGTCTCTACTGCTGCTGGTCTCTACTGATGGTCTCTACTGCTGCTGGTCTCTACTGACAGTGTCTACTGCTGCTGGTCTCTACTGATGGTCTGTACTGCTGCTGGTCTCTACTGATGGTCTGTACTGCTGCTGGTCTCTACTGCTGACGGTCTCTACTGATGGTCTCTACTGCTGCTGGTCTCTACTGCTGACAGTCTCTACTGATGGTCTCTACTGACGGTCTCTGTTGATGATGGTCTGTACTGGTGGTCTGTACTGATGGTGGTCTGTGCTGATGGTCTGTACTGGTGGTCTGTACTGATGATGGTCTGTACTGCTGATGGTCTGTACTGATGGTCTGTACTGATGGTCTGTGCTGGTGGTCTGTACTGGTGGTCTGTACTGATGGTCTGTGCTGGTGGTCTGTACTGATGGTCTGTGCTGGTGGTCTGTACTGATGGTGGTCTGTACTGGTGGTCTGTACTGATGGTGGTCTGTGCTGATGGTCTGTACTGTGGTCTGTACTGGTGGTCTGTGCTGATGGTCTGTACTGGTGGTCTGTACTGATGGTGGTCTGTACTGGTGGTGGTCTGTACTGATGGTGGTCTGTACTGGTGGTCTGTACTGATGGTGCTGTCCACCTCACTCTCGACTGTCTCCATCCACCTGTTTATCCACTTGAATCTCTTCCAGCTCTGATCAATCACTGTTGATGTGGTTTATGAAACGTTCACCGGCTGCTCGTCCTGATTAAATATTGACAGCGGGGCGTCGTGTGTTGATGAATCTGTGAATCTATTGATCTCACCTGAGCCTCGTACCTGCGACACATCGCATCGACCCCTCGTGTCGGAGTCACAGTGGCAGTAATGAAGCTTTTCCTGCTCTCTGCTTCACAACACAACGGAGGAGGAAGTGGAGAGTGTGAAACACCAGGCGGTGGTCATGTGTTTCGTTCACAGACGTCAGTGTTTCTGAGCCCGCTCTCCGGCTGATCCTGAAAAACACCATCGTTTCTATGGAGGGTGGAGCGACGACACCTCCACGTTACACACAGCGTCACAGCAGCTGTTGTTCATATGAGGCTGTGTTTTTAAATGCAATATTTAGATTTATTTCTTTCTTCTCCATATAGCTCTAAAAGTCTCAGTGCACACAGCGGGGGGTGGGGGGGGGCGTCAGTGTGAATCTTCGTGCAGCAGGCAGGTGTGGACAGGATTAGTGCAGACACTCATTAACCTCAGCGGTAACAAAATGCCAGCCTAACAGCAGCGACGCAGAGGTGTGTTCACCCGCTAATTATCACCCAAACTGCAAAACAGCCGCTCGCCGGCGTCGTTTTTCCTGCAGCTGGAAAAAAAAACAACACAAAACAAAACTTAATTCTATTTTTGTATATGTCGTATCTCGGTCTGTCAGTCGCTCTCATTCCAGCAGCAAACATCTGGATTAAAGCTCAAAGGCCACTAAGTTTATCCCATTCAGTTCGTTTTATTGAGCGGCTGTCTTTTGTTGAGCTTTAGGACACAACAGCACACGTGATGAACCTGTGTCCTAAATATGATCCATTGTGGACTGTTCCTTGGTGGCGGCGTCCCTGTTCTGAAGCTTCCTCCTGTTTGTGGAAACTCCTAAAAAAACAAAAAATCATATCTCTGTCTGGGTGCAGAGGTTGTCCTTCATGTGTCCTTCATTTCTTCAAGTGTCTGACTACTACTTTTATTTTTGTTGTTTTTTTTTTTAGGCGAGTAAAGTTTATTCTGGAAATGAAAGAGGAAACTCTCCGTGGACCAGACCGTCTCATTTCAGTTCTGCCTTCACAGTCTCCACTTCGTTCGAGGCCACGCTTTCACAGGTGTGAATTGAGACTCGACTTGTCTATTACAGAAAATGTCGGATGCTAAAGCAGACCAGATATATATATATATATTTTATTTTTTTTACATAAATTGAACAAAGTGCTTCAGTTCTAATGTTGTGTGTGTATCAGCTGCTGCCAAGGACGCAGAGGAAAGATGCAAAAGATGCAGATGTGCAACGGAGCAAATGATTTGATAAACAACGAAAACAAAGGCTCAGAAGGTGGCGAGGCAGGTCATGGTCGCTCTGCAGGAGCCGACGTAAATCCAACGACGTTAATACTACAAGTGTTTTCACTTGTAATCACGTTCACTCTGGATGTACATGGCATCTACAGCTCATGCGGCCTTGACCTTTTGACCTTTAGTCAACAAAACAAGTTGTTTTTTTGATGTTTACTGGGATGTGATGTGCACAGGGCCAAACCATGACCAGGACCATGACCCTTTGGCCAACAGAAGCAAATCTGCTCATCATTACGTTCGAGTATCTGAGCCAAATTATACGACATGAGGAAGGAGAGCTGTAGAAGTGTGTTTAGCAGGAGTGTTATGACGAGTGTTGCAGCAGCAGGAGATCCGCAGTAGTAGTGCTGGAGTGTTGCAGCAGCAGTGTAGGTGTAGAAGAAGTAGCAGGAGTGTTATATCAAGAGTCTTGCAGCAGGAGTGTTGCATGCAGAGTGTTGTAGGAGCAGAGTTGCAGCAGCCTTTCAGAAGTCTTACTGTTTGTGTGAGCAAGCCGTTGAGTTGCCTGTGTGAGCAGCTCCTCTGTCTGTGGTCACTGTGTGGCAAGTGGGCGAGCAAGGTTACTGTGAAGTGTGGAGAGGGAGAGCTGGCGTAGGTGAAGATGTTGAATGGTTGTTTAACATCACTGTACTCACTTTGTAACAGCAGGGAGAGAATGACGGCCAATCAGATCGGCCGATGGAGCCGTTTGGGTTGGAGCAGCAAATTACACCCACGTCCATCTGAACCGCCTCGAATTCTTCTGCTGTGTGTGTGTGTGTGTGTGTGTGTTTTTTCTTCACGGCCTCTTGTCTTTGAAGCCATTGCGCCTCTTGTCTGTTTCCAATGAGGGTCAGTTGTGAGGGAAGAGGATGAGAGGAGGGACGCAGGACGCCTGAATGCATCTCCTGCTGCAGCCCTGTCTTCTTCTGCTCCTCCTTTAACCCTACGTGGGAGGACGAGGAGCGAATACACACAGTCAATTATTTGTCCATTCTGTGGCGAGATGGAGGAACACGTAGTGGCCAGGCCGGGTCCTTCCCTTTGGCCCCGCCTCCTCAGTCACGGCCTTGAGGTCAGGGTGATAATGAAACCCAAACCGGGTCCACCGTCTCCTAGAGCCTTCCCTCCCTCCGACTGATGATGCAGCCAAGTGTGCTCAGAGGTCAGAGGTCGGCCTCCGTATATATGAGCGCCGTGTCCCAGCGAAGCCATTACCCAGACTAATGTGTGTTTATCTCCACCGACCTGCAGAAGCAGAGCGCCTTCACCCCGACACCTGCTCTCATTAGAACAACAGCAACAGACAAACACAGCCCGGCAGCTCTGAGCTAAAGGTTAGCCTACACTGCTAACCTTTAGCCCAGGGTGCCGCCCCCTCACCGCCTCCTCCTCATCCTCCTCTCGCACCATTTCCACCTCACCCTTCATTTTCACACAGAACGCGGACTGAAATGGACATTTGTTATTTTCTACTTCTGCTTTTACAAAAGTTGGAAGAAGAAACTTTTAAAACCCAACTTTTCTCTCTCTCTTCCTGACATCACAGTGGAGTGACTGGGCCCCAGTGGGAGCGAGGAGCCGGACCCCCGGGGAGAGGAGGGGACATCATAAATATAACTTCAGATCATCGTGTTTAAAAACAACATCTGTCAGTCAGAGTCTGCAGGAAGCTCAGCTCCTCTCACCTCAGCAGCTCCAACACTGGGACAACGGCCCATTTACTTCATTACTGAGAGTCTGCAGTTAAACTACAAGTTGTTGCTCTGTTGTTGTTGTCTGTCGTCGTTGTCATCGTTGTTGTTGTCGTTGTCGTTGTTGTCGTCAGCACGAAATGTCCTCTGGAGATCTGGCGTCTTGTCCATTTCTTTTTGTCTCTTCATTCAGACAGAGCAGTGGCGTGCTAGAAGCATGATGGTTCGTCATCATCACGTGACCCTCCTGTCTGTGGCTTTGAGTTTCCCCACATCCATCGCACACAGAGCAGAACCAGAAGCCAGAAACATGCTGCAACTCCACCTGCAAACTTGCCCTGACTCGACGTGCACTCAGCACGTCTTGATTTTGAACCCTCTGTTCTCCCCTGAGTCGTCTCCAGCTTGAGAAGAGTTTGTGTGAAGGGTAGAAACCCTGCAGGCTCAGAGAGCTCAGACTGAAGAGGTCTGACTGAGCCCTGCAGCAGTTTGTCGGTCCCTGGGGCCCTGAACCCCCGCCCCCCTCCCCCACAGCGCTGATGGTGGACACTGAGACCAGGCCTCCTTGATACAAACACACACTCGACAAAAAAGTTGTTTTAAACCTTGTGGAAAGTGTCAGAGGGATTACATGTGAGGTCTACAGCCACAGGAGAGGGGACGTTAAAAATTCATGCTACCTGTAAGCGTGTTACAACTTTCTCCTTCCGTCCTGCTCTGAGACGCGTGTCCTGCTGCTCCTCACGTGTTTCATGCACTTTGGAAAAGTTTGTCCCTCTTTGAAAGAGCAGCTCGACACCTCTCTATCAGCCTCACCCAGCTCTGCCTCAGTGTTTAACCAATACTATCAATTAACTGCAGCCCAGCCGCTATTGATCACCACACCGTCGACAGGTCGATGTGATTAAAGTCATAAAAATGTAACCACAGTTTTAGGAAGAACGAAACAAACCTGAAAGTCAGACTCAGAGTAAAACCGAGCCGTTCACTGGATCTTTGTTTTATGTCTGATGATTTATCTCTTTGTGTTTTTATCACTAATTTAAAGGGAAGAAATATTGGATCTTTGATCTTTTAAAGGCAGGAAGCTGTGCACCGCGCACGCTGCAGCCTGCCGTCATGGCTGACAGCGAAACTGTACATGTGATTTAATGGTGAAAATAAATCAAATCCATTAATTAACCACATTGCTAATGCTCACAGGGTGTGGGAGGTTAGAGGAGCCCACGCAGGAAGCATACAACTTTTTTTTTGCAAGTAATTATCTTCATGATTTTACATATGAGGGGCAGGTTGTTGCAGCTGGTAGCTGTGCAGCTTATTTACCTGGCGTCCACTGCACCGGAGGTTGTTACCTCAGTAACAGTGCGTCTGGTTTTAATGGCTGCGGATGTTCAGAGTTGATCATAAATTCAAATTTCTTTGAAGTGCAGCAGAGCTATTAAAGAAATAAATGTAATTCGTGCAGCACTTGTCAGAGTCGATGTAAAACAACTATAATTAAATGAAATCAGGCAAATGGATGGACAGAGAGTGAAACGCCTAACAATAGGAGATCAGATGGTAATAGGCTCCAACAGGAGGCAGAGCACAGAGTCCATTAACTGGAAGGTCGGCAGGCCGATCCCTGCCTCCTTCAGTCCCACTGTCCTTGGATACTGAACATGTGTAGTGGAAATGTGCTGCATGGAAACTCTGTGAATGTGTGTGTGTGTGAGCTTCAAATGGTCGATAAAGTAATGGCGACCACTGGGGAAGGACTCAGGCTGTGGCATGGTGTAGGGCAGACCGAGTCCAGCTGCACGTTGCTTCTCCACTTTTCAACAGATATTGATTTGTGTGTATAGACTAAGTTATTATTGATGAATATCAGTTATTATTTTTTTTTTTTCCAGCTCATAAACATGAGGTGCATTTAGACGCCCACTGAAACCCACTGATGATGACTGAACATCCGTTGTAATAAAAAAATGGCAGTTTGACGTTTGAAGATATTTCGTCTTTACTTAAAAACAAAGGAATATTATTGTAAACGAGTGATTCATTCATTCACTCCTCACAGTGGTGGCACATGTAACTTTGGTTGCCAGCTGTGCACATGAGGCCACATGCCACATCTGGAGCACGACACCCATTGCTCTCCTGGCTTTGACCTTGAAAACCACTCCTCGCACACCAGGCGTTGGGTGTCTGTGCTTTTCTTCTTCTTCTTCTCTTTCTTTTCACCTTCGAGGAGAGCACTCTTTCTTTCTTTCTTCTCCTCTTCAAGGCCCTTCTTTTCAGGGGTATCTGTGAGGATGGTGCCGATCCTTTGATTGACCTTTCCGTGGCCAGCTTTCAGGTGAGGCCTGACTATTTCAGGAGAACAGCCTGGTGAACAGGAAAACACACACACACACACACACCACCAGGGGTTGAAACTAACACCTGACCACACGCCAAATGCAGGTAAATTTTGCGATTGGAAGGTGGATGAGCTCTGAGCAGCTGTTGACGTACCAGCTGCATGTCAGGGTTTCCCATGTCTGTCTAAAGCTGGATGATTTTGGTTAAAGCGTTGTTGTTTTCCCTTCTTTTCTCGCCAACCTCGTGGTTATAAGAGCGTCATACAGTCTGTTTACCATTTACTAGTACAACATAGCCGCTCGGTAGCAGCCTGCCTGTGCAGCACTTTACTAAATGTTCTTAGTGGCTGATAATCTCATGTAAATCTCCTCTTGAAGGAGTTTTCACTTCCAATGATCGGGGCTCTCAGAGCTGCAGTCGCTCTCACACTGAGAATAATAACATGGAGATTCGCATGTGAACAGCTGGATTCATCATTTTCATCAGAGAAATGAAAATAAAAGTACTCGTGTTATTGCACCATATAATTTACAATGGTTTCTCTTTTCCCGCCACATGCTAAGACGCTGAGAATGCTATTACGTGTGAAATGTTCATTTCGTCAGTTTGTGTTTTTACATCCAAAACAAATCAGCTTTTCATGTTCACGTTCACGTTGCTCACCAAGTGTTCGATCAACATGACGGATTCATTTCTCTGTTGTTTCCCAGACGTGTAATGGATGTCCTCCTAGTTCACAGGTTGAACAGTGAACAGTGAGTTTCCCCATGTGACCTCTGTGGCCACAGATTAAATACAGATCATAATGTGAGTTGGAGCGGGGGCAGGGTGTGGTCGACATCTGTCCGCTGGAGGATTACTGAGCCCCCGTCTGATACCAAATCCATAAATACTTGTGTTTGGATTATTTCATATTACCATACTTACACTAATACTGTTGTTAACCTACATATTTTACATTAACGCATTAACTTCTGTTATTTTTGTGAAAACTGAGTTGTTGTTTTTATGATTTTGGTGTTTTCGGGTAAAAGTATGTGTCACGTGGTTTTGTTGTTCATATTTAAGGACGTGAGGTCACAGCTTTGTTTATGTGTTTACAGTGAGTCCTGTTTGTAAACAGCTGCTGTGTCCAGTGTACAGCTTCAGTCCACACTGAAATGTCTCTTCAACTAGTCTCCAATCTCTTTATTGAAGTAGAAGTCACAGTGGAAGTACATTTTTCTAAATATCTAAAAATTTATCCATATGTTTTGTCTTAAAGCTCCATGCGGTTAAAGGTAGACGTGTGTCTCAAAGCTCCATACGTTAAAGGTAGACGTGCGTCTTAAAGCTCCATACGGTATAAAGGTAGACGTGCGTCTTAAAGCTCCATACGGTAGACGTGTGTCTTAAAGCTCCATACGGTATAAAGGTAGACGTGCGTCTTAAAGCTCCATACGGTATAAAGGTAAAGACGTGCGTCTGTAAAAAGCAGCTCCTATACTGTGTATAAAGCCTCAGTCCACAGACACACAGCCTGTATTCAGACACTGAGCCTTAAAACCAGCCGTCAGGACTTCCTGTCACCACAACTAAGCAGTCACACCAAGCCCACCCCCTCACCTGGACCCACCATCCAACAACTTGCAGGATTTGGTTTCTCTGAGTGTTTTATTCTGAAATCTGCTCTGTTTTTATTGGATCAGTCAGAAAACAGTCAGCCAATCAGAAGAGAGGATGTGACATCATTGACAGGTGAATCAATGGCTACAACTCAACAACATACAAAACTTTAGACATTTTGATGTTCCACATCTGAACTGTGTGACTCTCACCTGAACATGTAAACACATCATCACATCACAGGAACTAAACACAATGTTCTGTGTTGAGTAAATAATGCAGTCGCCCCAGTGTTGGTGTTTTCATAGTGAGATTCTCAGTATTTCTTCCTCAGGAGAAAAAAGAGAGAGAGAGAGAGAGGGATCAGCAGCCATCACTCCAGTCAGTTCTTCCGACACGTGAGGAGGATGATTTTTTTTTAGATATGGTGTCGTTTGAACCCTCTGAGCTGTGACAGCGTGGGAAAGTGGAGGCATGACAGCTGACAGGAATCTGTAAACGAAGACTGACAGCGACAGCGAGTTGAAATGACAAACGAATCAGAAGGTGAAAAAAAAAAAGGCTCATCCTTGCTTAACCTGCAACGGCGTGATCGAGGCTCGGTCGACCGTCTGTAATTACCTGAAAGTCAGATTTTATTTTATTTATTTTCTTCTTCTTCTTCTCCGGTTTCATCTCGGAGTGAGTGAACGGCAGAAACTCTTGACAGCAGCTGGAAAAAGACAATTGACTGTGCGCAGAGTACACGGTAGAAATTAATTGGTAATTGTGTTTATTCTGGCTCGATATGACTGTTTGAGTTAATAAAGGGGATCCATTACTGCGCTCCATCCACCCCGTTGACTTAATGTGTGTGTGATTCAAACAGAAATTTGTTCTCTCAGGTCTGTTTTCAAACAGTTCACTTCTAATTATCCACAAAATAAAGACCACGTGTGTCGTCGGTTTAAATTGTTACGGTAATAATGGCTGAAGCTCATGTTGGAGGTAGATGGATCAATCATTCACTGGGGGGAAAAAAAAAGAAAAAAAAAGCTTTGTATTTCTTTTAAAACTTTCAATTTCTGTTGCTGCATTAAAAGAGAGCAGAACATTAAGGTGTAATGAAGAAAGCTCAGATGTCGCAGCAACATAATCTTCTAACAGTGTTATTATTTTTCTCCCACACTGATTCTCTATTTATTGAATTTCCAAAACCAACATTAGACAGAAAACATCTTGAGCTTAAACGCAAATTACAAATCAACTTTAAACTGGAAACAAACTTTAAAAAAAAAAGTGGAATCACCGCCTCACCGTTGTTTCTTCTAGGAGTGAGCCAGCATGCAGGAACCTGGTAACAGGCCCTCTGTCCTGACCTTTGACCTTTTGGCTTTAAAATGTCATTATTACATCACTTTATACCTAACCCTAACCCTCGTTACATAAGGAGAAAGTAAACTTTTCAGCAATGGCCAAAGATGTCTTTGACCTTTGACCTTTGACCACCAAAATCTGATTTCATCCTTGAGTCCAAATGGACACTTGTGCCAAACTCCCCCGAAATTGCATTTATAACACTGAACAACCATGTTTTCTGAAAGCACCCTGATCTTGAACTTTGACCTTTGACCACCAAACTGAAAACACTTCACCTTTAAGTCCAAGTCAGTGTTAATGCCAAATTTGAAGAAGTTCCCTCTGGGTGTTACAGAGATATGATGTTCACAAGAGTGGGACGGACAGTCTGACAGTATAACTGCTGGTGTCAACATAACTGAACTGAAAATGACATGAACACAGGCCTGGTATCAACAGCAGTGATAATTTACATGGCAGATATGGCACAAGGACATTCAAAGTGTCTCTGTCTGTGTGTGTATGACATGATCTCTATGTAATCATTGTATAAATATATAAAAACCATGTTATTGTGAATAAAAGCACACAAAAGATAATAAACTGACTGAATTAGAGCTGTGAATAAATACAAACACACGTGATACAGAGGTGAACATGAACAGAAGAACATATATATCATGAATATCATTATTCCTTCTAATCAATAGAGAAATCCATACAGCGTCGTCACAGATCATTGATGAGTGTGGAGTTTATCATAAGTGCTAAAGTGTGATTTGTTTCAGTGGATAATCTTTAATGGAAAAGTTTGAAAAGCTCATTATTTCTCTTCATATTCATGAGTTTACAGACACACGCTGTAAAGTTACTCGGCATGTTTACAGTAATTTGCAGTTCTTCACTTCTCCGTCTCTGAATCAGCCTCATCAAAGCAAAATGTTTGTTTTTTTTTCTCTTTTTTCAAGGACTACAGTAAAAAGTGCTGTGTGTCTTTGTTTTAGGTTTCCAGTCTGAAATGTTTTGGATAGAAAATCTTTTATGAGGTGAGGTGAAAGCAGAGAGCTGGCAGCAGGTAGGAGGAACCACAGTGGCCTTCACCGCCACAACAACACCTTTTGTTCTTCCTCTAATTACAGATCTGTCAAATTAGAGCTGTTTTTACATGAAATAAAAATCCATATTGAGACGAAATGTATGTTTTTATGTCTGTACAAGTTATTGAAAAAGTACTTAGTGGAATAATTGGTTCCTTCAAATCAAAGTAAGAGCTGCGAGAGTTTATTTATATTTCTTGTGGGAGATTTTGGAGTCACATGAATGTCCTCGACAATTGTCCTCATGGTTACAAGAACCTGGAAATCTCTGCTCTAGTTGTTATGGCACCTCCTGATTTATAAAGCACAGCTTCCTAAAGTCCAATAGGTCAAAGGTCAGTCATCGATTTTTGTCACCTTGACTTTTTGCCTGTACCAAAGTTCACATGAAGCATCAGCTGTGACAAAGCAGCAGCTGTAGTTCCTCTCCTGACCACTAGAGTGAGTCTCCAACAGTGAGCCAGTCCCCATGGTAACATGTCCACCTTTAAATGGACGTGTCTACAGCCTGGTGCAGGAACAGCTTTGGTCTCTACAGATCGCTTCCTCCTTCACGCTTTGTTAAGACTTAAACTCCTGTTTATTTGAGGGCGTGGCCTCTTTGAGTGACAGCTGGGTGAGCATTGCCACAGCAACTTTAAACTCTGCACAGGCTCCTCCTCTTTGCCCATTTTTGGATTAGCTGGAAGTTAGGGGGCGGAGTCAGACACCGCCAAGATTGGCAACAGTCGACCAGCTCACTGTGCTACAGAAACCTGTGGGTGATGTCACAGAGGCTACGGCCATCTTTACACACTTGGTTGTCAAGTTTACGATAAGAAACATGAATAGTGGCGTAACGGACCTTAGTTACCATGGTTACAGTATCAACTTGGCTAACAGCTTGGTTAGCGTAAGGGAAAGATTCCTCTAAGTACGACGATCCTTGTTGTCACGGTTACAACGCTGAACTGCTACTGTCACGTGGGAATTGATTCATCGGTACATGGTTGCCATGGCAGCCACAGTGCAGGAGCCGGGGTGTGTTTAGTCACTGTCCGACTAACTGGTGATGACAAAAACAGACAAATAAAGGACAAAACAATAGAGACGTGCGGGAGGTGGAGGCCTCGCTCCTCCACCTGCCTCCTCCTCCTCCTCCTCCTCCTCCTCCTCGGACGGGAGGTGCTGATGGAATCAGAGCAGCGCCGATGTTTCCTTTGAAGTTGAGTTGGAGAGATGAAAGGAGTTCTGACCTCTCCTCCCTCCATCACCTCCCAGCCTCCTCTCCCTCTCCCGCTCTCTCACTCTCTCTGACTATTTCCCCTTATTTTCTCTCACCTCTTCCCTCATCACACCTGCACTTTTCCTCTTAGGCAGGAAATCACCGCCACTTTGGCTCCAAAATAAGAGTCTGCAGCCCTGCCCCGGCACACACACAGGTGCAAAATGACTGTAATGGTTTTAAAGGAGTAGTCCGTCCCAGTGTGCGGTCAGCACAGAGCTGGAGCCGGGGGATGGTTAGCCTAGCGTAGCGCAGAGACTGTCACAGGAAGAGACGGTCAGTTTGTCTCCATCCTGGTTTGAATGAAATGATCCACACCTCTGAACATTTCTGCAGCTCAGACATGCAGCTGCTCACACCCTCTGTAGTTTTAGAGCTGGAGCTACAAGCTAATGCATATGCTAGATAAAGATGAATGTGGTGGGAGACGTGTGTGAGCGTGGAGCTGGTGCTGCAGCTCCTCTGCTCTGTGAGTCCTCCATTAAGGAGCTGCAGGAGTCTGAGCATTGAAAAATGAATGTGTGAGCAGACACAGGCCGAGCTGTGCTGTTCTGTCTAATGGCTGCTTCCTGACCTGCATGGAGGAGAACTCTCCTCCATTAGAGATGAAGATGTCCGGCGTGTCTGTCTGTAATGGTTTGATTTTATTTTCTTACCTCGCTGACAAACTGGATTAGCACCGGGAGGCTGAACTCTGAGCAGACCCACCTCACAGCTCTCAAGGTGTGTGTGTGTGTGTGTGTGTGCTCGCATTTAGCTCCGTTAGCGAGTGTGTTAGCGTTGATCCGTGCGTAGGCGTGACATGTGTGGGTTGCAGGGCAGCGGCTCATTGGCTGCCGACAGGTTTGTTTTCTGAGTGGCGGGTCTGTAATGAGCGCCCGTGGGATTCGGACTACAGACCTGTGCTCTAGCACGGCCGCAGGCATCAGAGGCCCGCATCTCCCACCATGCCTCCTCTCCACTCGCATCCAGCTGCGGCTCACGCTACATTCAGGGCACCGGGGAGGCGATGGTAAAAGCCGGTTTCCTCTGAGCAGAACACCTCTCAGCTGATGGTTGAGTCTATAAATACTGCCGGGCTCAGCTGTAGAACAATGAAACAACAGATGGCACATTTCATCCAACATACTGGATCCTGAATAGATGGAGAAACCGGTTTGACTCGGTGTCCACGCAGCAAACTTTTCACCAACACACAGGTAGACTCGACTCTCAGAGGGCACCAGTTGGAGACAACACCGATGTAAACAAGGCGCTCCAAAAACTTTTACCTTTCAGACTTTTTTACTGCAACACACAACTGACAACCGCTCTGTTTCTGAAAGTCATTTTTGGCTGGTAATTACCAGAGAAAATGATGTTCAGCACAATAAATACAACAGAAGGTACATTTGTTCTCAGTGTTTGGATGATAAATAGATGACAAACACAAGTTCTGGCCAATAAAAGCCTCTAAAAACACACATGAGCTTCTCTCTCAGGAGCCACAAACAACAAAAGCCAGGTTTGGACGGTAAAGAATGACTGTAAATACTCCAGAAAGTGGTGTTTGGCTCAGATAGTAAATCCTGATGAGCCTCTCTGTCATATTGTTGAATGTTGGAGAGTGAAAACAACAACAAAGGTTCAGTTAGTCTTGGTTCTTTGAGCATCGATCACAGAAATTACAGCTTTTTGGCTGGTAAATAGTGTTGTATAGAAATGATCACCACATTCAGATCAGGACGCTGAGACAGCGCAGAGTTTTACAACTTAAACATCCAAGATCGTCTGTGCTTTATTTTAAACTGCTGATCCATGAGAGGATGTAAACACCATCTCCTCTCTCAGCTTCTCTCTGGAGCACAACAGGTCGGTGTCAGCCAATCAGAGGAGAGCAGGCCCTGAGCCTCTCTTCTGATTGGCTGACTGATTTCTGACTGATCCAATAGAATATAGAGCAGATTTCAGAATAAAATACTCAGAGAAACCAAATCCTGCAAGTTGTTGGATGGTGGGTCCAGGTGGTGGGCGGGGCTTGGTGTGACTGCTTAGTTGTGACATCACAAAGTGACAGGAAGTCCTGACGGCTGGTTTTAAGGCTCAGTTTCTCACACTACACATGGACATCTACCTTTATACTGTACAGAGCTTTAAGACCGACGTCTACCTTTATACTGTCACTGTATGGTGCTGAGAATTCTGGGAGATGAAGTCCTACATCAGGATGGTATGACAGCCTACACATACACACAGAGAGAGACCACAACACTGATGTCTTCTCATGTCAACTCCTGACAGACTTACCCTTGTCTCTTTGTCCCTCCTTCTCTCTCTCTATCTCTCTCCCATACACACACACACACACACACACACTGTCAGTTCTGTCAGTTTGTCTCATAGTGTCACCTGATGCCTCAATCCTCCACACAGAGCTGTCAGTCATCCTGACAGCCATATTGTCAGAGATGGTCCAGAAACAAGATGGCTTTGAGAAATCTGTGTGTGAGTGTGTGTGAGTCTGTGTGTGCATCTGTGTGTGTATGTGTGTGTGTTTCACTCAGATGTTTTGATCATGACTTGGTACGAATTCTGATGGAAAACGTGTGGATTTATTTCAGTAGCGTTGCTCGGTGCCGTGCCACCTCCACTCACCTGCTCCCCATCTTTAAGATAAGCCAGGCCTGGTGTTAACATCTGTCTATGATCACAGGTGTTAGGCTCAGAGTACAGGTGTGAAGGCACCTGAGATGCATTCAAGGACACATTTTACACCCAAACACTCATTTAGATTGTAGAAATGCAAATACGCCCTGACCACATCCTCAGTAGAACTGCCCACTCATCTGAAGGACCGCCCACTCTACTAAAGAATGGCCCACGCCACCAAAGGACCGCCCACGCCACCAAAGGACCGCCCACTCCGCTGACGTCCTCTGCCACAGTTTCATTAAGAGCTAAGAACTTTATTTCACTGTGGCTCAAAATAAACAGAAACACAGTCGAACGACAAATGCCGTGAAGAAGATGCAAAACCCTGACGACGCTCGTTTGAAGTGATGTGTTTTCTGTCATTTCCTTTGTGTGTTTCTTTGAACCTTTATTTATTTGTCTGAGGTGAAACGGTCCAACCTGTTCTTTAATCAGAGCGCAGACCGAAGGAGCCCGAGGCTGCTCGGTCGAAGCACTTTCCTCTCCTCAACAATGATAAAAAAATAAATAAATAAAAACTGAAAAGACCTGGGTTGGATTTTTGAGTTTGTGTTTTGTTGATCACAAATGTTTGTTTTTTTTTCTAATTACCTGTTTATCTCGCAGCTGCCAGAACCTCCGAACCTGAAGTCTGCTCTGTGAAAAGCCTTTTCTCTTCTTCACCATCTGAACTGGTGAAAACCTGTTTGTCAGGGATTAAAGCAGAGACGGCGTCGGCCCTCACCCTCCAATAGCTTCGATCAAACATGTTTATGCCCAAAGTTCAGCAGCCTGTTCTTTATTAAAGTCATCAACCACTAACTCGTCTGTTAACTGATGCGAGAGAGATATCGTGTGTGCATCTTGGGTGGTGGTTCATCAGATCAAGCGTCTGATCCGAAGACTTTGGCGACGAACAACAGCAGCACGATTTCCTCATCCATGTGTAAATGAGTCTGGGGGGAACCTGCAGAAGGCGGCGGCAGCCCTGAAACTACAGCTAGCTACCAGCTAAACTTAGCAGCTAACATCTTCCCACAGTGTCCTGTATGAGAAGAAGAGTCTCAGATGTTACAGATGTGATGTGGCGTTTCATGTCGCTGAAGATATGGAGCCGTGTGAACGTTTGAAACGACTGAGGGTCAGGGTCCAGGTCGTAGGTGGGCGGGACTAAGGAGCGCAGACAGCAGTATTTCTAGGAAGTAAGATGAGGCCTCCAATGAGGCGTTTGATGACAGTCTGAGAAAATCAGTCAGAGACAAAGTTTAAAAAGCAACAGGTCTAATTTAAACATTGTCAAACTGTGTGAGGTGAGGTCACATGACCTTGACCTTTGACCTTCTGTTCGGTTCCAGCTGTGGCCACTTTGGAGACACAAAAAAAAGACAGGTCACAGAGAGAAATGTACAATAAAGTTAAATCAAAATACATCCAAGCCGACGACGAAGGGGCTGAAGTTCAATGTCTCAATGAATCAGGTGTGACGCGGGCGACGTGTCACATGATCTCCAAAGTGTTTCCACACTGATTTCATGGCAGCGACACTCTGATCAGACTGAGCTCAGACCAGCATCCACTCATAGTATTTTCCAGCGCGATGGTTATTGATCTGCAGTGAATACAGCTCATTCCAACACGACTATAGGACGAGAGCTGAGGTAGTTTCATTCAGAGTGTGTGTGTGTGTGTGTGTGTGTGTGTGTGTGTGTGTTAGTGTGTAGTGAATCATCTGTGTGAAGGTAACGCAGCAAAATGAGGTTTCATTATGAACAACAACAACAAACAGCTCAGTCTAAGTGGAATAAAGGAAACAAAGGAGGCAAATAAAGGTGGAGAGAGAGAGAGAGATGATTATTGATGAGTGATCAGGTCACATCACGGTGCTATTACCGTTCATCAATGAAGCAGTGAACGAACCAGGTAGATAGATAAACAGCCCTCTGTTGGCAGTTGACCTCACCACAGCTCACAAACACAGTGTCAGAAGATGCTAATAGCTGTGTGTGTGTGTGTGTGTGTGTGTGTGTGTGTGTGTGTGTGTGTGTTTCTTTTCATTCGAGACAAGTGGCTCTGTGGCTGGCAGCACATTATTGTGTGAGTGTGCATTAATGAGAGTGTCTGACAACACACACACACACACACACACACACATGTATACGGTTATTGACTCACTAAAGGCTCAAGTGTGTGTGTGTGTTAGTTTAATTGTGTGTTTGTTGAAGTGGGCTTGTGGTTGTGTGTGTGTGTGAGCTTCATGTGGAGGGCGGAGCTGCCAGATTGATTGGCAATGTTTTCCAGTGGGCGCCATGGTAACAGATGTTGAGGAGAGACAGAGCACATTGACAGTAAGCCATTTAAATTTGAAAACACCTCTGTGCAAGTGAAGCCTCGTGAACACACACACACACACACACACACACACACACAGGAGGAGAAATGGAGTACGACAACTTCAAATCGCTTCTAAATGTCTACGTCCATCTGATCAATCACATTGATAGATCAATACAACGGCAATCAATCAGTTTCCACTGATCTGCGGAGGTGAACTTTGTTTTTGTTCGGTTGGATTGTTGCCACGGTTACTTACGCTAACAAACAGTCACAGCTTGGTTAGATTTGCAGATAAGATCGTGCCTCTCAGGTTTAATGTAAGCGCTTCCTCGTCATTAGATGATCTTTGTTGTCATGGTTACTTTAGTAAACACATGGTTGCAATGTCATCGTAGAGTCATAATCACCATGACAACCAGGTGTCGAAGCATTTTCTCATTTTAAACTATTGAAAACGACTTTATAAACTATATGATATAAACTCTTTATGTTTTGATTAAAACAAGATCTTATCATTTTTACTGTTTGGATTTATTGTCGTTTTAGTTTTTAATGTATTTGTTGTTTTACAGTTTCATTTAAACTCATATTATTGATTTTTTTGTCGTCACCGTCCTGTTATAACGCACGTCTTTTACATTACGACATTTTATCACCAGTAATATAAATTATATTATTCAAACCTTTGCATCACTTTACACCACTGCTGTATGTTTATGTGTCTATATTGACATGTGTGAGACAAACTGAGTGTTTAAACAGCTGAATGCAGCCCCCCCCCATCTCTGTTTGAACCAAACCAAAGAGATATTTTTATTTTATAATAATTTAGTGACATAAAAAATGTTTTTTTTTTATTAACAGGAGACGTTTGTTTCTAATGAAAAGAATCAAAATATTTCAGCATTAAACATGAACCGAAAAACATTCAGATCGAACAACAGACGATTTCTCCTCCTGTGTGTGTGTGTGTGTGTGAGACACAGAGCTGTATTTGTTTAGCTGTATTGATCCGGGATCAACCGTGTATCAGCTGTGATCTTGCCGCCTGCTTCTGATCGATCCAATCACCTGTATTGTATTGATAACAGAGTGTGACCAGTCAGTCACATGACCAGTGAAGTGCTGCAGCGTTCTGAAGAGACACAGCCCAGACAGGTGGCGAGAGCGCGGTGGAGAGACCTCCAGTACGAGTGCACCACTTCCTGTGTGTTTCCAGTTCTAATGGCATAATGAACAGCCTCTATTCAAGAGGGGTCAAAGGTCACCTGACAGACAACAGGTGGTCAACCCTCTTGTTTACACCCGCCCGTGTTTATGTGGCACTCTGCCAGTCAGATGTGGCGACCCTTAGCCCCGCCCACTGCCACCTCATTGTTGATGTTTCTCTCGTCTGATTGGCCGACCTGCCGACCTGTTAATTAAGCCACTTTGGCTGCTCTCCACGCAGCACACTTAAAAGCACCTTTCAAAAACACACACACACACACACACACACACACAGTACCATCACCACCCTCGCCGCAGAAATGACCACCGTCGCCATGGTTACTGTGCCCATTAACAGCGCTCATCCAGTACCTGTGATTCACTCAGATGAGCAGCGGTTCACAGACTCACTGAGCTGCTGCTGTCAGACCTGGAGCTCCACTGCAGCACAGTGACGGTTCAGTCTGCTCAGTTTGATTTATCTATATATCTATTGATTGATTGATTTATTGATTGATTAACACCAAACTGTGTCACCGCATTAACAGAGCATGCACTTAGTTTTCAGTTTGATTTCCCTCTGCTCCTCTGACAAACTGCAGGAAAGATCCCAGTCACGGTCTGCACCTCCTGAGTTACAGCACCGAATCACAGCTTGATGTGTTTTTGTAGAACATTATGATGTCACACTGAGGTCGACCTTTGACCTTTTGGATATAAAATAGCATCAACGCTGTCACAGTTTAGTCATTAGTATATGAATTCATGGATTACGGTGAAAAACTCTGACTGAACTTTGGACAACCATGAGACCTCCGGTCGTGGTGCGTTCAAGGACAATCTGATGTAAGCCAACAAGCTAGGCTATGCAAATGTTGCTAAGCTAGCTCGATGCACCACAAATACAGACACAGGTGATAATACTGAAACTATCTAACTGTTAAATTCACTGTGCAGCTACAGAGTAGTTTTAAGGTGGAATGTTTTCTTGTGTTACTTACTGTTCGGAGACCAATGAATACACCTTAAATGTTAATCTGACCCAGTTTAATGATGATCTGATGTAAAGTGCTTTAAAATGTTTTTATATTTCCAGTAGATCATGTAAAATGTGGATATTTTATTTCTTCACTGAGTGTTGTTTCAGCGCAGTGCTACACCTGTGGGCTCCATACAACATATATACAGTACAGACTGAACCCATCTGGCTCACATAGCTGGTATAAAAGTTAGACTGCCTGTAAAGTTGGTGATGACCTGAGACAGGTTGTGAGGGGCAATAAAAACTTTTTCAAAGGGACATAAACACCAACAGGAAGAGGAGACACGAGTGGGTCTGTAAAGACTCCAGTGAAACCTCAGTGTGTCGTCTTTTATTATAAAACACAGTAGTTCTTTCAGTGTGGAGGTCAGAGGAGAGAGATGGGTTTTCTACGGCTTTGTCTTCCACTCGGGGCAAAATAAAGACATCAGCTACCATGAAGGCGACATAATGTTCTCTACAAGTGTCTGTACAGTGTTCGCTCTCAGCAGGAGGAGGTGGTTTTTTCTGCCTTGACCTGCTCAGACACAAACGTTCATGTGTGGGAATCTGTCAGGGGTCAGAATTAGCTGTTAGCGTCAGACGTCGGTTTCAGTCAGAAACAAAGTAAAAGTTTGAGGTGGACAGGTGAGGAAGCAAATTCCATATGGTATAAAGGTAGAGACTGTCACTTTGTGATGTCACAATAAAGCAGTCACACCAAGCCCCCCCCCCCCCGCTCACCTGGACCCACCTGGACCACTTGCAGGGTTTGGTTTCTCTGAGTGTTTTATTCTGAAATCTGCTCTGTTTTTATTGGATCACGTTAGACAACAGTCGGCCAATCACAAGAGAGGCTCAGAGTCTCCTCTCTTCTGATTGGCCGATACCGACTTCTTGTTATTGGAGCTCCAGAGAGAAGCTGAGAGAAGAGATGGAAAACCGCAGATGGTTTTTAGATCTTCTCCTGGATCGGTCCATATCTAATCAATATTTTTAGTGGGAATTACTTGTGAAAAAGTTGGCCAACTGTTGCCGTGGACGACATGAACTCACCTCCTTCACCGCAGAAATAAACTCAGTCAGACAGAAGAGTCACAGCTGCTACAGATGTCGAATTGGTCTGACAGCAGTTATCGGAGCCGCTGGACTCGTACTGGTTTCCAGCGAGCTCCTCTCACGTCCACACACAAACCACAGTGACGCTGTGGGAATGAGTTTTCTAACGTCCCGCTGTGAGCTCATTCTCAGCTGTTAGTGGAGAGGAGGCGAGGAGCCGAGGCCCACAGGGCTGAAGCTGCTGCGCTGCAACCCGGAAAATAAACACAGACAAGAGTTAATCACAAACGCCAGCAGCTTGAAATCCACCGTTTAACCGGAATATGTAGAAAAGAAAACCCACGCAGCCAATGAGGAGTCGAGTCCTGAGTGTCCAGCCGCTCTGCGGTCACCTGTCCTCCTCTTCCCTCCATCTCATCCTTTCCTCCTCCTCCTCCTCCTCCTCCCTTTGTGCCGCAGGTCATCCGGCTAACGGGTTAATTAGCTGAATGAAGTGGTCTGCGGAGGAAATGTCAGGCTCACTGGCTGCGGTTTGACTTCCTGGACGGGAGGTTGAAGGTCAATGGCGGGTTTACTGAACCTTTTCCCTCTCACCTTTATCTAAATGTCACCCAGGAACCATTAGCGTGGGCTCCACCGGGGGAGACGCTCAACGAGGAGGGACTGAAGGCAAGATGTCCTTGCCGGCGCCGACGGACCCAGCGACCCCGTCGGAGACACTCCCGAACGCTGGAGTGGCACGAAGTGGAGTCCCTCACTCACCTGTGATGCGTTCACGGCTTCTGTGGAATCTGAACATCCTGTGTGTGATGCTGCCGTGAGGATGTCACTGACCTCTGACCTTTTCCTCCAGCAGCACATTCCCGTGCAGATTGTGTTTTTCCTCTGTGCTTACTTTTTAAAAACATTTCTGTAAAAACCAGACGTTACAGCCCCCCCCCCCTCCCCGCGTGCACTAACGATGACATCACGCTCACTCCAGGCTCATGGGGAAAGAATGGGGCTGATTGCTGCCGCTCCTGAGTTTACTGTGCAGTTACAATGCGACTCATTAGGAACCTTTTCAAACTGTTGTTTCACTGCAAATGTTGTTTTTGTGCTTTTATGACACAGAGCAGATTATTGCGCTGAGGAACGGGCCTTCACACGAGCAGGGTTGCTTGGAAACATACGAGCAGAGGCGATTAAAAAAGGGTCGTTCTGCAGAGTTTGAGTTCAATGGAGCGAAATGAGCTTTATTTTATATTTTTTATTGACACGCAGTGACACAATGTGTTCACAATATGCCGACCGCTTTGGTGTGGTCCAACACTGATGTCGGGTGATAAGGTCTCAGCTTGTATAGTTGGTGTTAGATCATAGCTCAGCGTCCCAAAGGTGGAGATCAGAGATTTGTTTTTCCCCGACTCTGAAACAACAAAACCAGTTCTTTATGGATCTGCTCTGTGTTTCATAAACATCTGAGCTGCTCCGCAGGTTTTAAACCTCTCTCTGTGTCTGACTCTGTTCTCTCTCATGTTACACATATATTTCTTTTCAACCTGGTGCAACACAGTGAACGTTTTCCCACAGAGACCCTGTGAAGTGTTCTGTAAAGATCTATATTTTTCTTTTGCTGTCTTTTATTTTGAAGTTCTCATCCATAAGATGTATTTGTAACTTTAAGAACAAAAAAGAACACTTCTGATTGGCTGACTGTTTTCTAGAGTGAGCCAATAGAAACAGAGCAGATTTCAGAACAAAACACTCAGAGAAACCAAATCCTGCAAGTTGTTGGATGGTGGGTCCAGGTGGTGGGCGGGGCTTGTTTGGTGACTGCTCTGTTGTGACATCACAAAGTGACAGGAAGTCCTGACGGCTGGTTTTAAGGCTCAGTGTCTGAATACAGGCTGTGTGCATTTCTCTGTGGACTGAGGCTTTGATACTTTCACAGTATTAATATAGAACCTAGAGCTGCTTTATAATCACACTACACATGGACGTCTACCTTTATACTGTATGGAGCTTTAAGACACACGTCTACCTTTATACCGTATGGAGCTTTAAGACGCACATCTACCTTTATACCGTATGGAGCTTTAAGACGCACGTCTACCTTTATACTGTATGGAGCTTTAAGACCGACGTGTATCTTTATATGATGGTGCAGCTCATAATTACTGAATATTGTGGAAAAGTTCTTTATTTTTTCATAATATAATTCAAAAAGTGAAACTTCCACATATTACACATTCATCCCATGGTGGGTGAAATATTTCAAGGCTTTCTTTTAATTTCAATGATTACAGCGTACAGTTCATTAAAATACAGAAGTCCAGTATCTCAACAGATATTTAATTCAGAAAATGTTCAAGTTCAGCAAAGTAAAGGACTCATTTAGCATGAATTATAGCATCAATAATAGGAAAAATGAAAAATTCTGTATATTGAGATTCTGGATTTTTAATCTTTATGAGCTATAAGAAGGGAACAAATGAAAATACCAAGTTATTATATATAAGATATTGTAATTATATGAGCTGCCGCTGTGTATGAGACCTTTAACCATTTCATCATCTTCACCACTTTAGTTTGCGTGTGTTAGCATGGCAACAGTTGCTAACTGACAGCAAACACAGAGATGAGGTTGTTGTGGACGACACAACTTGGACAAACTGTGACCAGGCGATGGCGCTGGATGGAAAGTCATTTGGTCACCAAGGTTATCACCCTTCATCCAATATCTGGATTTAATTTAATGGCCGGAGATCACATCACACACACACACACACACACACACACACACTGTAATCATCTGCCACAAACACAAACAGTGACACCTCTCATCCCACCACAGGTACCTCAGAGGCCTCAGTATTATCAGCTTCCAGCAGAGATTCATTATTTATGCTCCATATTTTACACACACACACACACACACACACACACACAGAGGTTCTGCTAAGAAACCTCTGGAGGTTAATCTAATTTGTAAACTGTGTGTGTGTGTGTGTGTCTGTTTGTGCAAGCAATTTGTCACTCTTTCATAATGCAAATATTTCATTAATTGTCGCAGCCTCTGTCTTTCTTTCATTGTATTATTGTCGTTTCTCTGTTACCTCAAAGCTCTGATTCATATTTACTTCATGTATTTTTTATTTGCCGCCTCCTGCTGAAGCTGCAGCGTGTGCTGCCGCTGCTGCCGCTCGCCTCCTCTCTGCTCTGCTGTTACTGTTTGTTGCTACAACGTGACGATTTCCCCTCAGGGATCAATAAAGTTTCATCTGATCTTATCGATAGATGTTTACTGTCGGTGTCTAATTAATTTGGCTCGTTAGCAGCAGGTAGCCGCCACAGATTACAGATTACAGTCTATTCATCAAAGCGGGATGAGACGAGCCGGTTGAATGTAAAGCAGCTTCCTGCTGCAAGGAGGACACGCCGCTTAGATGAAGCACCTGTCTTCCTGTTGGTTAACCTTTGACCTGGGTGGTTCCTTGTGCTGGATGCCAGGTCAGAGGTGTAGGCCTAGCAGTGGTAATGCCAGGGAAAAGGGGGCGTTAAATGCTAACGGGAGAGGAGTCAGAGTGGGAGAGTAAATGAAAGCTGCCTTTAGCTTTGAGCTAACTGTTTAGAGCATCTGTAGCCATGGTAACCACCATTCACAGCTTTGTGCATCACAAACCCAAGGAACGACTACGAGACAAAAACTGATGTAAACTGTCATAGAAGACGCTAACTACGTCCACGCTAAGACTAACTGTCCTGAAGAGATGCTATTCTACCTGCACTTTAAGAAGCTAACTACACTTCTAAAAGAAGCTAACGAGGCTGCTCTAAGAAGCTAACTAGCTACAGCTAGCTGTTATCAAAAGATGCTAGTTTTAACTGTGGTGAAAAATGATAACTTAGCCTTATGCTACTGATCTGAACAGATCCTGAATACACTAACTAGGCCCCACGTCATAAGATGCTAACTGTTGTGAAACGATGCTAACTGCCCTAGCTGTTCTGAAAGATAACAACAATAACCATTTGATGCCATGTGCTAACTGTCCTGACCCGCCTGCTAGTCTGTGATTTTCTGAAAACAAGCTAACAACACTAACTGTTATGAAAAGATCGTTTTCCGTTTTCCATTTTAAACTGGATTTTAATCACAACCGAGGAGTTTTCCAGTTTTGTCTGCAGAGAATCTTTAACCCAATGAAACCTGAGACTTGTTGTCCTTTGTGTGCACCTGATGAGTCAAACTGCAGGTGTACATGTCACCTGAATGTGATCGGATTAGAGTGGGTTGTGCAGCGGATGATGAATTGTTTAAAAGTAAACAGAGATTCATTCATAAAACACTCAAAAACAATGGGTTTGATTGTGTCACATACCTGCAGAACCAGTAACCAGCTGCTGTGTGTCACTAAGCCCCGCCCGCCTGGCCCCGACAGTGATGTAAAACGAAGCAGCCGGCGGTCTTGTCGATCCAGTTTTTAGTCTCCGTTTAGTTCCCTGGGTTTGTTTTCGTACCGTCGAGCTTCCTGCAGACATGCCACAGCAGGTCCGTCTCCAGAGGAGTTCAAGCCTCAGTGGTTGACTTCGTTTCCCAGCATCCCTCTCAGTAATTAACCCTCTGGCCTGTGTGGACCCTGACTGATCAGGAGTAATATCCTTATCAATATTCTCTGGCTGTCCTGTGCAGCTCTGCAGCTCTCACTCGTAATCACAGTTATGAAGTTGGTTCTCAGAGTTGAAAAGTTCAGCTGCACATGGAGTTTGAATGTTCATGACTCATTTAGACTTTTAATGTTTGCCTTCACTGTCACATACAGATTCACCACAGTGTGTAACATCACAATACGTTACACTGACACAAGCTTGTCTTTTGTTTGAGCTGATTTTAGGTTTGCTTGTTGTTATTTTGTTAGTTTGTTGTGTCTTTGATCACAATTGTGAAATGATGTGAATGAATTATACTTCCAGTGTTTTATAAACTAAACAATCACTTAATTGATCAGCAAACTAATTAATGATGAAATGATTATTGGCTGCAGCTTTGAATAGCACAGATTTTTGTGGCGGCTCTCAGTCAGATTTTTATTTTTGAGTGAATGAAAAGCTGAAAGATGAAAGAAAGGCACAAAAAAACAAAAGAGAGGAGAGTGAATTGTGTTTTTATTCTTCTGAACCTTTTTTTTTTTCTTAAATCTTTAATTAAAGAAGAAAATAACTTCCTGTATGGTTCCTCCAGCAGGAGCGGGGGGGGGGGGGGGGGGGGCTGTCGTACCTGCAGACAGAGACGAAGCAACGTGCGATCAGGAAAACACGACGACGACGACAGAGGTTCAGGAAATGAAGGTAATTATCCTTATATAAAAACATGAATCATTATAATCACAGATAATCGTCATTAATCAGAAAACAAAGAGAAACTGTGCCAGGGGGGTGGGATGGGGGGGTCAATGAAGAAATCCCAGAGGGAGCAAACATCCACTCAGAGTTTCTGCAAAGTTTGAGTGTATTAATGTGAGTGGTCCAAAGTGAAGGTGGTGGGGGTGGTGGTGGGGGGGGGGGGCAGGGACAAATGGAGAGCAGCTGATAAGAATATTAATTATTGAACTGAATTATTGAATTATTAATTTAAGGGAATGAATGGAGTAATTTGATGGTACAAAAGGTAAAAAAAATAAAATAAAGAAATAAATAAAACAAGAGTCCCAGATGAGGAATTCAGGGAATGACTTGTAATTTCTCTTCACAATTGGCTCATTTGAAAAAACGATTATTAAAAAATTTCCCCTGTGACGCTTTAAAATCTGAAAGCAGCGACGTGACCTGCTTTATCCTCAACGCCTGAACGCGGCAGCCACGTCTGTTATCAGAACATGTGATTGTAGAGCCTCGCTCTTCGACCTGCTGCTGGATTAATGAGCTCCATGCAGCTGTGACGCTGAGTGATAACGACAGTTTGTCTTGTTGTTGTTGTTGTTTTCAATTTATATTAACATCTGCAACTTGTGCCCAGCTGCAGTGCTCAGAGTGGTGCGTGGTCATGTCCTGTGGGGGTGTGTGATGCTCAACTACAGACCTGTGAGCGAGGGACCAGTCCGGGGACACAGTAAAGTGAGGGACCAGTCTGGGGACACAATAAAGCGAGGGACCACTCTGGGCCTTCAGCCGTTCTTCTTCTTGACTTTAGAAGTGGTGCAGACGCTACCTGTTAGTGGGGTTTGACAAGAAGCTGAACGTCAGTATCACATGATTCACATGGTGTTGATCACATGGGCTGTTAGCTTAGCATTAGCCTTTAGCTTTTGTGCGTCTCTGGAAATATTTTAGTTGTGTTGTGAGTTTTTGAGGCAAATGTGTTGATGTGCAAAGTTGACAGAGTTTTGCAAATTAGTAGCATGTTTGTGTCTTTGCATGTGTTTTCTTAAGTTGCAGTGTGTTGAGCCCTCCGGGCCACCGTACAGAGCATAATGCATGTGTGTGTGCAGCTCAGTCCCTCCATGTGCAGGTTGGATTTTCTTTTGAGGTTCTGTTCATTATAATTTATTGATTTTTGCCACTGTCTGTTTAAAAGACAGACATTTAATACATAATATATAATAGTTTTATTGTGGCTGTCAGATTCAGATTCTTTGCTTGGAGACTTTAACAGAAGGAGTTGGTCGGTGTTATGTGATGATGCCGGTGTAATGTCAACGTGACCCTGACCTGTTAACAGAGTGAAAACCAGGACGTTCTTGCACTCACCACACATCCACCATTGTGTTCTGGTTTCAGTCGCACACACCAGCAGCAACAGGATGCACATTAATGCTCCAGAAAAGCAGCAGTTTGACCACGTCTGGGCTTCTGTACCCAGAGTATTTCTGTCACCGTTATGTGTCCACTGTGTCAAAGTAAAAGCCTGATTTTTTTTTTTTTTCTAATGCTTATGTTTCTTTGTGAAAGAAAAAGATTCAGTGACATAATATGTTTTATCCTCTGGCCTCTAAAACCTCTTTTAAACTGCAAAGGGGAAAAAAAAGCACTTTTTGGTTGAGCTGCTCACAGCCCGTGTCCACTCAGTGATGTTAGTGGGTCACATCCAAAAAAAAAAAAGGTCAGGCAAAGTAGCGGTCTGAAACATCGCTCCACGCTGCAGCACTAAGAGGTTAAAAGTGTGACAAAAGAGAAGCACATTAAAGGAGCTACGTGGGAAGGACGGTTCACATATTTCTGACCATGTCATTTTTCTGTTTGGGTGATGCTAGGCTAACAGTTTCCTCTTACGCTGTGTCTTAGTACAGACTAGGACACTTCCATATGGTGTATTATGTACAGTATTACTTCCGTAGTGCGTGAATTTCGACACTTTTAGTTTGAAAGTTACATTAATTTCTTAATCATATCGATAGAAAACATAATAATATTCCCGTCAACATTAGATTTCCTGTATGAACGTGTTTTGCGGCCGCAGACTGTGTTATATCATCGTAATCTCTCCGTGTGTTTGCTTTTAACCACAGATGAACTCCAGCGGACTCTGCCTGGAAACAGACCCACAACAGACCTTTGTACGGTCTCAGTCCGATGGGCAGTCGAGCCGTGGTCAGCGCCAGAGTTTGACTGACACACAGAGCCAACAGGTTTGGTACAAAAGCACCTTTTGCTTTGTGCTGTTTTATTTTTAGATATCTGAGAGTAGCTTTAGTTCATCGTAAAAGAAAAAGCAGATAAATCCCTGAACCAGCCAGGAGTCTGTAAAGCGTATTAATAAAAAATATGTATTGTTCAAGTGATTTGTAGTGTGTGTGTGTGTATATATATATATATATTGAACCGTTTCTTGCAGCTGGTGTGTTTATCAAACACTGCAGCCACCCATGAGGGGAGTGCTGGAGTGGAAAACAAAATCACCTTTGTCTATCAAACAATATCTCCACAGCTTGTATGTCTTCGGTTTCTATCCGGAGAAAATCGCCTGAGCTCATTGTAACAGGCTCCATAACACAAATGAAACACATTTATTTGAGTAAAACAGAGAAAAGAAAATGGAATAAAGTTACGAGGGAACTGCTGAAGTCTGAAAGCTGTGTTGTGTTGTTTGTGCCGAGGAACAGGAGGCACATGCTGCTGCTGTTTGATGTGTGTGTTATCACGATGATGATGATGATGATGGTGATGATGATGGTAGCACCTTTGTCCCTTCAGTTGTAGATAGAGATAAACTGGACTCATTCTTGAACCGTTAAGAAAAGAGGCTCGAGCCAGAAACGGCGCCGTGCTCAATAGACACTCAACAAGGCGAAGGTGATGTTATTGAGTGGCCTTTAGTAATATACAGGATCTCTTTTGTTGCAGATAAAAGTGCAAGGTGTGGAGAGGAAACCTTGCTGTGAATCACAGTTTGGAGCAAAATACATGATAAAGAAACAGAAGGAGAACAGATTCGCTTCTCTGCACCAATCAGACGCTGAAATCTGATGAAAAACGTCCTGGTAACCACAGAAACAAAGGCTCCAAACATGCAACCAGCCTCTGTTAATGCAGAGAATTACTAAATAAACACTCTTGTAGGCAAAAAGCGACACCCGACTGTGTGGCTGGTGTCCAGCTGTGCCCCAAGACAGGCTGACGGAGAGGAGGGATGGATGGGAAAACAACATCGGCATCTGCTCCAGTTGCAGGTTGGAATATTTTGATCGGGGGACGTGGTGGAAAATAACGGGCGTAAGTGAAGGGTGTGTCGGTCCTGGTATGTGCAGCAGCTCCAAGTTCATCAACCCGCTCCCACTTCTGTCACGTTCACGTCTCTGTAATTAGCCAAAAGTACAAACGGCTGTTTACAGAGACGGGGTAATTAGCCAGGAAAAGATAGGACACAGTAAATATTGCTCTGAAACTTTGATCATAAAGACGGGGGGGGGGGGGTATTTGATCGTACAGGGTGTTGCTCATGTTTACAACACCCTGCTGGTTCACATAATGTTATAGCTGCTGTTATAGCCAGGAAGCATAAGGAACAGCAGTGTTAGCAGTGCCAGCTAAGCTAATT
This sequence comes from Caranx ignobilis, assembly GCA_021432705.1. Classification (NCBI taxonomy): domain Eukaryota; kingdom Metazoa; phylum Chordata; class Actinopteri; order Carangiformes; family Carangidae; genus Caranx; species Caranx ignobilis. Next base: position 25,435,950 of record MU269981.1, read on the forward strand.
CAGGCATCTATCCACTGTAGCTAACTTCATCCAAATTGTTGTCAAGGTTGCTATAGTGACAGGAGCTTTGTGGCGCAATAGACTCCTTTTGATTCAGTCTTCATGGTCCTTCATAGCTACGATGGGCCATACCTCTGTGGACTACGTCCTCACATTAAAGTTAGCCACAGTTAGCTAGCCACAGTTAGTTGGCCACGGCCATAGCTTGATTAGACTGAAGAAAAGATTGAAAAGACTGTTGCCATGGTTTCTGTTGCCTAACAACATGGCCACGCATGAAAGAGATGACATTAACTTGGCGTTTCACGTAAGACTTCCATCTTGGACACTCGCAGGAACTATAGGTCACAGCAAGCTCACAATCCAAGATGGCCGCCCTGTAGCCTGTATCAACAAGCTGTAGCTACATTTTATTGTGTCATTAAATCAGCTGTACTCACAGATTCTACCTATAGACATGTTATGTTTCTTTTATGCGCAAACTATCACGTAGTGTTATCGGCTGCTATTAGCTAACAACAGCTAACAACGCTAACAGCAACAATAAGAGCAGCTATCGCTCCTGGATGCGTCCATCTTGTTTTCCTGACTTGTTACCGACTTAACAACATCGCACTTAACTCAAGTCTGACATCATAACATCATCATCATCACATTAGTCATCATAACAATGCTCATATCATGATCATCATGATGTTGCCTAGCAACAAAGCCTGACTACAGTTCATGATAAGATGTGGGCTCATTTAAAATGCCAGATTAACGAACAAGCGTTGAAGTTTTTTTGTTCCCTGCTACTTTATACTTCTACTTTACGGCCAGTGTATAGATGATGTATAGATGCCTCACCATGTTCACATTAATGACAATATAAACGACAATGTAAACAATATACACGTTTACATTTTGGTCCTTTGTGCATGTTTTCATGTTTCACCTCTAATGGAGTCTTTCTACACTTGTAGCTACTGAAGTTCATTAAGGTCCTCCACCACGTGTGTCTGCTGTAATAGGCCGACATCACATTATCCGCGCAACTTCAGAGAGGAAAATGTTATTTCTTATTAAAACAATCAGTCACATGTGACACTGCTTAACGCATGAAGGGGCTGCAGGCTTCTATAAACAGCTGAGCTCATAATGTGACAGCTACAGGCCTTTATGTCGGTTCACACTGCAAAATAATCTCCTCACAAAGTCATTCCCCCTCTTAAAGGCTCGTATTCTTTCAACCAGAGCTTGTTTTTAAAATCTAATTTCATTTGCCTTGTTTCTTCCTCTCTGTTTACCCACTCGTCAGTTTTGAAAACTCCCTCTCTGCGTTTCCCACCGCTTCTTCCTCTTTTCTTCTCCCTCTGTTTTTTTACAGTGCAACACAGGCTGAATAAAAGCGAAAAAGGTGAAATGAATTTTTTGCCTTTTTAATTCTCTTTGAATGATGCTTTTGGATTAGCCCACTAAGCAGATGCACTGAGACGGAGGCAGCCATATGCAAAAACATAATCCATACGTGTTGTGTGTAATATCACAGTGGAGTAAGCTGCTTTGGATGAGCAGCCTGCATCCAGCCCATGCTGCTCTTTGTTCATGGAGCAGGCGCAGCTGTAATAACAGCCCGTAATGTCGAGTAAATATCAGTATATTCTTCAACTCTAGACTCCATTTTGTTTTATTTCCCTCTGCCTCTGTCTCTCTCCGGCTCCATCCATCCACACACACACACACACACACACACACACACACACTGGGGGAAAAGCCCGGGCTGAGCTCGAGCTGCGCCTCTCGTCCATCACTTGCCGATTGTCGCCTGTAGGTGGCGCTCAGAGCGCGAGAGACGGCAGCTCCGAGCCTCCTGTGGCAGGACGGAGCTGGGAGAGAGAGGGGCAGAGAGACGTAGGGAGGCAATTAGAGAGAGCGAGAGAGGCAGGGAGGGAGGGAGGGAGGAGAGAGGGATGACAGGAAAAAAATAGAAAGAGGTATCGAAGCATTTATTTACTGTGTGTAGGAGAGGAAGTGGAGAGAGCTGAGGTTTGGACTCTTTGAATTTCAGAGTGTGGCAGATAAACATCCTATCAAAGAGGGCGCGCGTGCACGCGCACACGCGCGTGTGCGCGTTTCACCGCTTTGACCACAGTCTCCTCTTCCTCATGTTTAATCTCGGCTGATGGAGACTCGGACCTGTGGCTCCGAGCGCACGGTGCCGCCGCGCGCACTGCGCTCTAACCATATATTACTAATGATGATGATGATGATGATGGTAAAGAAAATAAAACACACACACACACACACACACACGTTGTTCTTTCACACAGCTTTGTAAGAAAAAAAAAGAGAGAGAGAAAATGTTGGGAAATCCACTGAGTTAGTTGTTGGGGTAGATGCTCGCTCCGCCTCCCCGGTATAGTGTATAGTATGAGGGAGGGGGAGGAGAGGGGGGAGGAGGGGGAGAGAGCTTGGTAGAGCCCGAGAGAGAGAGAGAGAGAGGGAGAGCGAGCGCAGTCGTTTGGATTCACTCCACTTTCTCATCACACACAGTGCAGCCGCGCTGGACCGGGAGACGGACAGAGTTTGTGGCGGCTGAGCGGTGACCGCGCGTCGGGGTGGAAACTAACCGGACGACCGCTGCTGGCAACTCCCGGACCTACCGGACATAAGTGATTCTTGCTTGGGCGACTTTTAACCGTTTCCCCCCTCCCGTCTCTCTTTTTTTTTTCTCCTCCCTGTCTCCCGCCCCGGTGCTCCGTCCGCTTACACCACCACCACCACCACCACCTCCACCCCACTGCCTCTCCAAACGTGCCATCAGCGGAGGGATGCTCGGTACAAACTGCCCGGTGGAAACGTTTCGCACCTTCACGGAGTAGCAGTGAGTGAGTGAGTGACCCCCTGTCCAGACGGGTCTCCTCCTCCCACCCCCCCACCCCACATATTCTCACACACACACGCACCCCGGCTGGGCTCCAGCTCCAGCCCCAGCTCCAGCCGTTACCCCGGAGAGAGGAAGGACCGGCGGGTCGACGCGCAGCGCTGGTCACGACAGTCAAAGTGGACAGAAATTGTGAGAGGAATTGGAGGAATAATTACCCCCCCTTCCCCCCCGCACACACCCACCCACCCTGCACCTGCTCGACTGGATTGTTTCGTCTGTGTCCAGGTCTTTTCACCCGGCGCTGTGGATTGTTAATTTTTTCATTTTTCCCGGAGGTCTGGAGCGGCACCGTCTGGGTACCGAGGAGGAGCGGAGCCTGTAGCCGGGCTGGAGCGCTCAAAGCTGGGGAACCGCGCGGCTCTCACCCGGTCCAGGTAGGAACTTGTCTCCACACAGAACCGCTTCACACAGAATCTCATTCCTGGATCTTTTACATAACAACACTAGTGTTAAACGCCTCATATACATATTATAGATATGTGTGTGTGTGTGTGTGTGTGTTACATGTGAATCCTCCTGTCAACGCGCTGCTCTTTACGCACGAGAACACACGGAGTATATTCACTTTATTCACCATTTCGCCTGGATGAGCACTTGTGCCTTGATTAAAACACACACACTCGATGGAGGATGAGTCTCTGAAGGCGCACGAGCGTCTGTAACCATCGAGCAGCTGTTTTATTTTTGTTTTTTTTAAACACTTGTTGGTAAAATAAACCAATTTAGAGCGACTGGATGTTCGTTTCCAGCGACTAATCTCCACTGATGGGTATTTTACCTATATTACACTACAGAGGCATCGATCCGTATCGATCCCCGCTCCGTCTCAAACATTATACCCCCACGCCTGTCAGTAATAAAATACAGCTTCCTGCGGGTCACTCCGGGCTCCCTAACCTCCCCGGACCAGCGAGAGGAGGAAATCACTACAGTAATCCAGTGTATAATGGGAGAGTGCAGCAGGATCCTGCCCGGGTCCCTATAGCGCGCATAGGAGCCTCATCGCAGCGGGGCTTTGACTCCGGCTCATCTGAGGCTGGAGGAGTTGTGCAGGGACTCTGCAGGAGCCCGGGTCCGCGGAGCAGACTGACCATGGCTCGTCATTATCATCAGAGCTTCGTCTCCCCACTGGAATATTGGAGCTAATCTGTCCTCGGGGGCTCCCGGGGGGGGGGGGCTTCACCCAACAACACAACAGTCTATTGACTGAGGGGGGGGGGGGGGGGGTTGTGTATCAGTGTGTCCATATCTGTGTCGGTATGAACCATCAGTCTGCACCTGAGGCCTCGTGGGCACCTGTAGCATCAAATTTAACACCCCATCCCTCCGTGTTCATCAACCCCTGCCTCTGTCGTCCCCCCCCCCCCGCGAGGAGCGTGCATGTGCTGCTGCTGGAGTTTCACTGTAAAGTGTTAAAAAAAAAAAAAAAAAAGCAGGCAGACAGGGAGAGCAGGTGGTGATGGATACCCACCACCGGTGTGTCACCACCGGGGAATCCGGTCCGTCCGGTCCCTCCGGTCTCCGGCTCTCTCCTCCTCCTCCTCCTGCTGCTGCTGCTGTGGTGGAGGGAGAGGGGGGGGGGGGGGGGGGCAACCCGCTCTACACGAGAGGGAGAGGGGTGGGGGTGGGGGGGGAGTCGGGTATTTACATTCAAACTGCATCCGCCTCTCGCTGACACGGAGCGCGCGGGGCTCTGGTAGTAGACGCCGCCGCGCTGCGCACGTTCCGGTGATAGGAAACTGTTCCTGTTCCGGTTCCTGCTGTTGACCTCTGACCCCCGGCCCCTCCCACTACCTTAAACTCATGACCCCCCCGCGCTCGTCCTTCCTCGTGAAGATGAACACGCTGTTTCAATGCGACTCGACCTGAATCCGGATCCCCCTCCCTCCTCCTCTACCCTCCACCCCACCTTCGGCCTCCACGGAGTCACTGCGCAGCGGGTCCCGTCTATTTCTTGGAGCGTCCACCACCACCTGCTGCTGACGTCGTCGTCGGTGTGTTTTTTCGGTGAACATGAGTATTGGTGAGGACACGCACACACACACACACACACACACACACACACACACACAGGGTGTGTTGTGAGTCGGGGTCTGAAGTTGCTGTTTCACGTCTCTGCTGCAGATTATTGTCTGAAAACTGTGGAGTACAAACGGAGAGGCTCGGCTGTGGTCTCTGGTCAGACCCCCCCCCCTCAGCTCAGACCTCTGCCACTGTAAACATATCTTCAGCTTTACTCTGCAGCAGCACAAGTGGCCGAGGTGGAGATCCTCCCTCCCTCTCCCTCTCTCTGTCACCCGAGCCTCCTCCTCCTCCGCCGCTGCCGCCGCGGTGTCAGGGGCCGAGGTCTGAGGGTTGATCCCCAGCTCTGGGAATCCCTCCCTGCCTCCTCTCATTTGGAGGCACATCCATCCAATTTTGACCAGATGAAACAACAAGAAATGTCACAGTCATCCGCGGCTCTGCGGGAAGGGTTGAGGGGGCGGGAGGTGGAGGATTAGTCAGCGGGGAGAGGAAGAGGATGGAGGGAAAGAGGGAGAGAGAAGGAGGAGGAGGAGAAGGAGAAGGAGGAGGAGAGGAGGAGGAGGAGGAGAGGAGGTCGAACAGAGTCCGTTCTGCACATTTTTGCGTAGAAATTGGAGATCTGAGCGAGCAGTGTTGTTAATGCCCGTCATTAAAATGGGAGCTGGGAGAGTGGAAATGGGTTTGGTGTGTGAAATGGAAGCACACACACACACACACACACACACACACACACTCTATACACACACACACACACACGCTACATTACACACCCTACACACACACACGCATTCACCTCTCAGCTCTGCAGAAAAAGAGGAGTCCACGCTTCCATTTGAGAGTTTTCACGGCAGGTTTAGTTTTTTCAGGTGTGACGACAAACCGACACTGACACACACACACACACACACACACACACAGAGCTGCAGCTCAGGTCTGAGGAAAAAGAAAAAGAAACAAAAACAAAGCTTCCTCCTCTGTGACGCAGCCGATCGGTCGACTAATCAATCGTTCAGATCTCTGTCGAAGGAATCAAACCCGCGTGTCTCGCCTCCTGTCGGCGAACGAGCCGTGTGGTCGCAGCAGAGACGCGTCAGTCGTCAGTGGCGTCTCAGACACAAACACTGAGTCACATGTGAACAGCTGAACTCCAACAGTCGTATTATTTCATCTTCATAAGTTTTACAGACGTGTACAAGTGGAAACGGAAACATCATTTCTGTGGTTCTGTGGTGCCCCCCCCCCCCCTCAGATTCAGGGTGGAGGGTGGAGAGCTGCTCCCATTCAGACTGTAGACGCACGTTTCATATGAGACTTTTCATCTTCAACTTCCATTTCAGTCCATTAAGGATGAGGAGGGTGGAGGTGACGGCTCCATTTCGTTTCCCTTCTGCTCTCCTTTTTCTCTCTCTCTCTTCCTCTTCTCTCCACATTTGGTTATTTTTTCCAATTTTTCCAGAGCATCAGAGGTCAGCTGAGCCTCCTCCTCCTCCTCCTCCTCCTCCTCCTCCTCCTCCTGCTGCTGCTGCTTTCAATGCAAAAAATGAAAATCCACCATTAGTCTAGATGTGGAAAACAAGCGCCCACTGTCGTGACAGCAATTAAACGTGACTCCCGTCATGGTTTCCGGGGGCCAGCAGAGACATTAGAAACTGTCCTGGGGGGTGGTGGTGGTGTGTGTGTGTGGGGGGGGGGTCATCATGTAAAATCTGTGGAGTTGCTTCCTTTGTTGGACACATGTCGTTGTTTCCTGCTGTAAATGGGACTAAAAGCACTTTTATTGAGCCGATGCTTTATTGCTCTATTGATTTTTTTCCGGTGGTGTCAGTAGAAAGTGTGTGTGTGTGTGTGTGTGTGTGTGTGGGGGGGGGGTTAAAATCGTTTTGATTATTTGAGACCTGCAGCCTGGTCTCTCTCACTCTGAGCACCAGGTGTCATTTCACACCGTCGTCGTCGTCTCCGCAGCAGCGGCAGCGTCGACATCCACCGCGTCCCGTCGCTGTAGTTTAATCACCAGATCTGTTTCTCATCCATTTCGTGTTTTGATTAATCGTCTATAAATAGTCAAAGCTGATATTCATGTTTGTCTGACGAATGACTGAGGCGATTAATTATCATGAAAATCTGTGTCGGTTTCCTCTTTTTCTGTTTCGCAGGAGCCGCAGTCTGTTTGTTTGTTCAGGTGCCGGTTCAGTTTGTCCCCGTGCTGTTGCCGTAGTCTGACATGTGGAATAAATATGTTGCTGTGGATTTAAGCAGCGTCCTGATCTTTACCTCGTACCAGCCCTGCTGTTCATCTGCCATCCACTCCCATAATCCCCTTTTTGCTGCTGCTACTGCTGCTGCCAAAGGATCAGTGTGTGTGTGTGTGTGTGTGTGGGTGTGGGTGTGGGTGTGTGTGTGTATCAGAGGTTAGACAGCACATCCTGTCAGTAGAAGGTCACACGTTTGATCCCCGAACATAACAGTCAGATTTCCTGCCACGTTGCCTCTGAGCAAGACTTGAAACAACAGGAAGAGGACGGTGACAAACGCTGAGGCGTGATGGTCGAGAGACCAGTGAAACCAGTGAGTGAGTGCACGCGTCCAAAGTTTCCTGTGTCTGACGGTGTGTGTGTGTGTGTGTGTGTGTGTGTGTGTGTTATCAGAGTGTGTACAGAGGGTGTGGACACATTCAGAGACAGTGACACATCAGGTTCAGGTTTCTATTAACCACAGGTTGTGTGACCAGTGACGACGAAGACGACGACGTAGAGACTGAACAGTGAACGCATCACGGCTGTTTAAACTGTGGAGGCCGTTGCTGTGTAAACCAGAGCCAGGTGGACACAATAGAAGAAGAGTAGAGTAAACTTTATTGTCCCCAGTCTTCGACACAGTGAACTGCTCCATGAAACATCAAACACTTGAACGCAACACGATGACATCATCAGGTTTTCTGCATCAGTTCATGGATCGTTTTGTTTATAAAATGTGAGAAAATAGTGAAAAAGTCCTGATTAACTCAAAACATTCGTCTCGTATCAATGGCCTGATCGATTGACTGATCAGTGGTTGACGTTCTGATCAAGCTTTATAGATCTGAGTGTGAAGTAAAACTCTTGAAGAGAAAAGTTGAGTTCAACTTTTGCTTCTTTTAACCCACATTTCTTCTTCTTTTATGAGATGAAGGAAACATATGGGAACGTGGCTACTCTATGAAATTTAATCAATAATTCTTCGTCAATATTTTTTAGTTTCCAGAGACGTGAAGGATTTTTTTTCCAGCTTATATGAAGACAAACTTATAGAATGAAATGTGAAAGGCCTCTGTGGGTTTTTACTTCTGCTGCACATGAGACCAGAACCATCCGTTCATTGTCAATACTGCTTGTCCATATAGGGTCGTTGGAGGCGGAGCCAGTCCCTGCTGACATAGGTTCAGGGCGGGGCTCACCTGTCAGTCACAGTGTGACATATACAGCCAAACAACCTGACACCTGTGAGCAAATTAGTCACAGTCAGGTTGATGGGGATGGGACTGTGCCTCGGGCCTCCTGGGGATCAAACCCAGAGCCCTGGGACAGAGCTAACCACTGGTCCACCGTGCCACAACCAGAACTGTTGAGGTCTCAGCCCAGGTCTTTGTTTCTGTTGGGGGGGGGTCGACTGAGAATTATTGCACGTGTGAGAGCATGCACATTTCCTGCAGTGGCCGGCAGGTGGAAGTGGGCGGAGCTTTAACCATCAGCACCTCCATCTCCTCTGAGAGTGGACCTTAGAAACCAGACGACGCGTTCACTGAGTCACGTCTGGGTCGAGTCAGGAGGCAGGAAGAGTTGACTGCTGCTGGTCTGTTGCATCTGAATAAGGAGGGTGTGTGTGTGTGTGTGCGTGTGTGTGCTAATCTGGCTCAAACAATAGTAGTGAATAGAGTAATCCCCTTTGTGCTGCAGGGTGGGGGGACCACACACACACACACACACACACACACACTGGACCGTCCAGAGAGCTCACCTCAACCATGAACATCCTGTCCATCTGAGATCTGAAAACATCAAAGCATCTTTTGATTCTCTCTCTCTCGGTTGTGTGTGTGTGTGGGTGTGTGTGTGTGTGTGTGTGTTATTATTCAGCACAGGTCTTGTTGAATGTGTGAGCTCTGCACATTCAGGTTATTGTAGTTTATATGTGGAACACACACTCACACTCACAGGTATGAAAACACACACACACACACACCTGGCGGGTGAGACTGAAACTCACCGGACTGGTTTCCAGTCTGTAAACTGGTCCACTGGCTTCTTTGTGTTGCAGAGTAGTTGTCGTACTTTGACACCGTGTCATGGAGACGTGACGCTGACGTTCGATCACTTTCTGTCAGTAGAGTTTAAACTGATTGACAGTTTCTCTGAGTATGTTGGAGTCAGACAAGGGGGCGTGTCTAACATGTCAGTTGTTACTGTTTAATAGCTGCAGTAAAAAGTCAAAGTGACCTCTGACCTCTGTGAGGAGACGTGTGGCGTCGGGTCTGGAGATTAAAGCTCACGTCGGTTTGGATCCACCACATGTATCGTTTATTAAATCATCTCCAGCAGCTGGAGTGTGTCCTCACAGACAGCAGAGAAACCAGGAAGTAGCCTGAGCCGCTGTAACATGAAGGTGGGGGGGCAGTATGGACTCCTGGACTCCAGCGCCATGGCAACGGACATGAACGCAACCGAAAGAGAGATAAAGTTTAAAATTAATTTCGTTTTGGATGAGGTTTGATTACAGGAGAGGTTTCATGTGTTGTTGAGGGGGCGTGGCCTGTGTGGACTGACCAATGAAAAGAGAGGGGGGAGGGGCAGGGCTTGGCTTCATTGGCTGAGTGGTTGTGTGTTGGTTGAGTCTTGTCCTGTGGTCCAGGAGGTCAAACGGCTCAGTGTGGAGAAGTTCAACAGCAGCTCAGCTCCTGGATCTGTACAGAGCTAAAGCCAGAGGTCAAAGGTCAGTGGTCAAGTGTGTGTGTGTGTGTGTGTGTGTGTGTGTGTGTGTGTGTGTGTGTGTGTGTGTGCAGGTCTCTGCTGCAGCTCCATTGGTTTATAGGAAATACTGTGTCTTGTTGTTTTGGTTCGATGATGATCAATCCTCCACTTTTCCTGATGGGATGAGATTTTATAATCAATAATCAATCACTGGCATCAATCTGCTGAGTCGACTTAATCTGTCAGTTTTTTTTAATCAACTCAATTAACCAGAAACAACAACATTGATCAGTGATCAGCTTGTTTCTGTCTGTGACGAACGCTGAACTCAAAACGTCCTCAGTTGATCTGTAATCGTCAGAGTGTGTGTGCGTGTGTGCGTGTGTGTGTGTGTGTGTAGAGCCAGTTCTGTCCGATCGCTATCTATCAGCTCTGTATTGATCTTTGATTTCTGCCTCGGCTCGTCCATCTGCACCTCGTCTCCCAGAGAGAGAGAGAGAGATGAGACGATAAAGACAGAAGTGAAGTGATCGATTTCAAAAATCGATTGATCTTTAAAGTCACTTTTAAGTATTTATAGTTTCGTATTAACTGGTGTTTGATGGTTTTATTGGTTTTATCCGAAGTTGGACCGAAGTTTTGTTGCATTTGTCAAACAGAGCGACACTTGAACGCATCACGGCGAGATGTTTAAATGACTCTGTGACATTTTAGTGGATTAATTATCAGTGACTTTGTTGTTTTATTTTGAAGTTTCTGAGGTGATTCGCTTCAGTTTTTCACCACGTTCACGACTTCTCCATCACTTACTTCTACTAAACATGAGTCGTGTTGATGTTGTGCGACACATCAGACCCAGTTGTGTGTGTGTGTGTGTGTGTGTGTGTGTGTGTGTGTGGGTTCATGTAAAGTGGGCGGCTGTAACTGTGGAGCTGCTCGGCCTTAATGTATTGTAGTGTAATTTAATGTGATGTAAAGCACAGTCGTTAAGCTGTTGTGATGCAGGTGGGACATTAACATGGAGACACACACACACACACACACACACCCCCACACACTGACACACACACACACGGTGGGTGGTAACGGGACCATTCAGCTGCTTTGTAATGTACAGACATGCTGTTCTCTGGACACGCCCCCTCTCTCTCACCCTGTCTCTTCTATTGTGGTTCTCTTGTCTCTCGCCCGTTCCTGCAGCATCACAAACACACACACACACACACATACACATGCAGACGCACAACAACAACTGTGAGCCAAACTGTTGAGTCAAACTGACCGACAACATTTATTAAACAACTGGTTCTAGCAGCTTCTTTTAGACAAACACAACGCACGACAACTTCAGCACGCACACACACACACACATATGAACACACACACATATGTACACACACATATGAACACACCCACATATGTACACACACATATGTACACACACACAGGCTGGTTGGTGAGAAAGTTTTAGACTGTGGGAAAGAGGACGAGCTGGACAAACTCTGGCTCTCCCTGAGGAGGCAACTCACACACACCCACACACACTCACACACACACTCACACACACACACACACACTACATGTGAACAAACATATTAACATGTGTTCATGTGCAGAACATCAACAAACAGGAATTCACTGCACTTTGATTTTTTTCACTCTGGGCTCTCTTGACCTTTGACCCTAAGATTTATTTAGCTCCAGAAACTCTCACGACCCCGAGAACAGAGCCCACTGTACAACACACACACACACACACACACACACACACACACACACTCGTACAGATGGGTCAGATTGAATCTGTGCGTCTCTCACTCTTCATTTCCCGCCGCTCTGAGTGGATTTTACAGTTCCTTTGATGTTCGACAACAAAAACAAGTTTTTGAGCCGAGAATCAAAAAAAAAAAAAAAAAAAAACGACGTGAAACTTCACATCAGAGCGTCTCCTTTGATCCGACGAGGTCGAGCTTTCATCAGACTTCTGACACTTTAGTCTGATTTCCTTCCTGTTTGTTGAGAATGAATGTGGAGGTGCAGCGATCACATGATCAATCGATCGGTAGAAAATCAATCAGCAGCTGTTTCTGGTGATCGATCGACTGATTGTTTGTGTCACAACACGTTTTCAGGTTTCAGCTTCTTTAATGTGACAATTTTCTCTTAGTTCTTTCTGATCGTGATAAAAACGTTTGAGTTTGATTTAAAGATAATCAACGATCAATATCTTACATATAACCTACTTTCTAGACAGCGTGCTGACTGAGAAACACACCAGGTGAATTATAAATGAAGAAAATGATCCATATCTTCGTTTAAATGAAACTTTAGTTGTTGTTTTTGTTGCAGTTCAAACTCACACAACTTTATTTAAAAAACAGAGACAAAGTTTGCAGGAGAGAGAGAGAGAGAGAGCAGGTACGAACAGCATGTGACATTTGAATATCTCCTCTGGATAAACTTCAGATATTTTATCTATAAATGTATATGTTTCTGTGTGTGAGAGTCAGACGGTGATGAAACGAGATGATTTTATCGACTTTAAAGCTTCTGAAACTTTTAAATCTCTGTTGAAATCTAGGATTAAAATATCTTGAATCCAGAGCAGCTGATCGATCGTTTCTGATCCTGTGGTTTGATTCACGTCCTCGAACTCTTCTTCTTCTCTTCTTCTTCTTCTTCTTCTTCTTCTTCTTCTTCTTCTTCTTCTCTCTCTCATGAGGTGAAAATGATTTATATTCACCTGCCGGCAAAATATGAGAAGTATGAGGTCACTGTTAAACAGACTCTCAGAGGAGAGAGCAGGGAGTCAGGCTGCTGCGTGAACACACCGGGAAATGAAGACGTTTGTGTGTTTGTTGTGTATTTAACACACACACACACACACACACACACACACAGTAACAGTGCTGGTCCAGTCCGGTCTGGTCCTGGTTCGGTTCTGTGCAGACTCACTGTTTCCGTTGTGTTGGCGTGAACGGCGGCAGACTGGACGTCGGCCAGAGCACAGTGTCGTCTCCGCTCCGTTTCCACGGTGACGTGTGAAATGTCGCGGGGGTCAGAGGTCAGAGTTCGGTGGTTTTGGGGTATTTGGCAGCTCCGCAGGAAAAAAAATGTGAGAGGGGAAACACACACAGAAACACACACACTGAGGTATTCACATGCACATTCACACTTGCAAACAAACACACACACACACACACACTGACAGTAATGCAGAGGGTAATTAAGTGTGTGTGTGTCACAGCAGGGAGCAGAGAACAACTGCACAACAGCAACGTCAAACATTTGCTGCTCCTGTGTGTGTGTGTGTGTGTGTGTGTGTGTGTGTGTGTGTGTGTTATCTGTCATCACAAACTACAGTGCACTTGTTTACAGTACAGTTGTTCTTTTATTTATTTATGAAGCAGCCGTCGTCACAATAAGAGCCTCAGTGTAAATGTGTCTCGGTCGTCACGACAACAACAACAAAACGAAAACACACAACAACAGTGACAATAATGAGATCAACATGATCAAGTTCAGAACAACAGCATTAGATTCTGTTTGTTAACAAGCATCAAACGTCATCCTCTGATTGGCTCATACGAACAAACACACCGCCCCCCTCCCTTCAACGTCATTGGTCCAACAGATACAGACGGACACAGCCCTCTGACGCTGTGATTGGCCGGAAGCTGCAAAACCCAAAGTCCAAAGTTTGTCACATAGAAAAACAATTAAACACTTTTCAATGATTTTAAAGTTAAAAACACAAACGGTGGAAAAGAGCCGTTAGCGCCAACTGCTAACTGCTAACTAACGTGATGTCACAGGCCTGAAAATACTTTTATGGTTTTTCTGAGTGTGTGTGTGTGTGTGTGTGTGTGTGTGTGTGTGTACAATGAGAGAGAGGCTTTATTGAAACCCGAGGACACATGTCAAAGGTCACTCAGTGTGAAAACTGTAAACTGTATCAGGGTCGCATCATGTTCGACTTTGAGTCTGTGTGTCACCGAGTGAATGTTCAGCAAGGTTCGACTGCTCCGCAAGAGAATTAACACACACACGCACACGCACACACACGCACACACACAGTGCAGCCAGTGTTGCAGTAGTCGGAGGAGGATGAGGAGGAGGCGAGCATCAAGACTTCTTGCTTCCTGCTCAGCATGCTGGTCCCAGTGTGTGTGTGTGTGTGCGTGTGTGTGGGGCTGTGCGCATGCGTGTGTGTATGTGTGTGTTCCTCTTCAAATCAAGGACGTGAGCAGAAAAAAAAAGTGCTCTCCAGATTAACCTCGTCGACCTGCAGCTCGGCGCAGAGAGGAAAGTGAAGGAGGAAGAACTAGTTTGAATCCAGACGTTGATTCAAGGGTTTTTATTCAGGCGCCTGGAAACGTCTGGAGTTTCCTGTAGATACACACAGTCAGAATAAATCCTCACTTCAAGGCCTGAGCTGGTCATTTTCTCTTAAGTCTCACACTGAAGGTAAAAAACTGGAGGTTACTGGAGGTCGTCGGCCATGTTGGAGGCCGAGGACCGTGACAGCGGAGCAGCTGTGTGGACCCGACGTGTCTGATCTGTGTCCTCTGTCTCTTGCAGAGTGGTGCTGCTGTCAGGTGGAGACATGGCGGCGCTGAGGCGGGAGGTCCTGTTGTTCCTGGCCGCCGCCCTGCTGGTCTCGTGTAACGCCGCGCCCACCGACATCCTGTACCGGGTCCCTGAGGAGCAGCCGCCCAGCACGCTGATCGGCAGCCTGGCGGCGGACCAGGGCCTCCCCGACACGGGCCACCTCTACAAGCTGGAGGTGGGCTCGCCGTACCTGCGGGTGGACGGCAAGACGGGCGACATCTACACCACCGACGTCCCCATCGACCGCGAGACGCTGCGGGACTGCCGCAACCTGTTCGAGGGCGACAAGTGTTTCCTGGAGTTCGAGGTGTCGATCACCGACATGCTGAAGGGCATGGGGTCGGGGCCGCGGCTCATCGAGGGCCGCATCGAGGTGCTGGACATCAACGACAACACGCCGCAGTTCTCCTCGCCCATCCTCACCCTCTCCATCCCCGAGAACACGCACATCGGCGCCCTCTTCTCCATCCCCATGGCGACCGACAGGGACTCCGGCACCAACGGCGTGGCTGAGTACTCGCTGACGACGGGGCCGGACGCCGACCAGCTCTTCAGCCTGCAGGTCGCCGTGGACTCGGACGAGAAGCTGCCGCAGCTGGTCGTCATGGGCAACCTGGACCGCGAGAAGAAGGACTCGTACGACCTGAACATCCGCGTGGTGGACGGCGGGAACCCGCAGAGGGCGAGCAGCGCTCTGCTGCGGGTCACCGTCACCGACCAGAACGACAACCCCCCCAAATTCGAGAGGACTCACTACGAGGCCGAGCTGCCGGAGAACAGCCTGCTGGGGCACTCTGTGCTGCAGGTGAGAGCGCACACACACACACACACACACACACACACACACACACAAGATCGTTGGAGCGTTTTACTTCATATTTTCGCCAACAGAAGAAAAATCAGCTTTAACTCGTTGACGCAAACGAACAGGAAACACACTGAAGCTCTTCGGTCACTGCAGACGTCTGTGATTGACAGAGGCAGTGACCAATAGCAGAGCTTGAAGTATAAGCATCGAAAATTTAACATCTTCTTAATAAACTTTGGATTTAAAGCTGCTGAAGATGTCGTTTGACATGTTTCACCACGAAAACACTGTTGAGGAGGAAAAATCCAACCGAACCTGAACTGTGTTTGTCGAGCACATGGGAACAGCAGAACGGGTCAGCTGACCTTTGTGACCTTAGGGGGAGATGCTAAAATCTTAGACTCTGTCTTAACACACCGGCGTTTATCTGTTTATCCAGTTTTAACCAGTTTAACATATGTGGAGGATCTGAACTGGACCTAAGTCCCGGAGCCCAGGTCCAGTTCAGATCCTCCTCTGGGTCCACACCAGGTGTTTAACGTTCACATCAGGATCCAGCTGAGTTTCACTCACTCATATTTGTCCTGAGCTGCTGATTTCAGACTTTTCTGTCGTCCAGTGAACACATCAGAGGAACCTTTGGCCTCGGCGGTGATAACACGAGGAGCCGCGGGACGACCACTGCACACAATATGCTGCTGCTGCTCAATTATCCGAGCGGACAGATGGCGCAGGCCGAGGTGAAGCGGGCCGTGGGATCACTGTGTGTAGTCACATATTAACCACTGATTCAACTTCACCTCTGAGCCCTCAGGACCGCGGGACGGGGTGGGGGTGGGGGTGTCAGTACGTGATGTCGCCATCGGAGCGGGAAAGTTCAGTTTGCTTTGGCAGCGTCGCAGCGAACTCGCCACCAGGCTGACAGTGCAGCGACCAGCCAGCCTTCCACAGAGAGAGCCGTGGATGACTTAATCTGAGTCAGTCATGAGATTATCCACGGGGCTTATGGGTATTATTGCTCTGGATGTGGCTCGTCGCGTTTCACAGGCACAATTCATTTCACTTAACGGGCGTTTTGAGGAGCGACGACGCCGACTCACGACCCACGACCCGTTTAAAATAGTCCAGTGGCTGCACAGACGTGTTCATCCGCACATTTACAGTCACTCTGCATCTTTTACACTGCAGCATGTTAGAATGAGGTTTTTTTACCTTCCAGTCACAGAAAGAAAATCTAGAGATTCTTAAAGTACCTTTACTTTGAAATATTCACATTATTAGAGCGCCATACGGTATAAAGGTAGACGTGTGTCTTAAAGCTCCATACGGTATAAAGGTAGACGTGTGTCTTAAAGCTCCATACGGTATAAAGGTAGACGTGCGTCTTAAAGCTCCATACGGTATAAAGGTAGACGTGCGTCTTAAAGCTCCATACAGTATAAAGGTAGACGTGCGTCTTAAAGCTCCATACAGTATAAAGGTAGACGTCCATGTGTAGTGTGATTATAAAGCAGCTCTAGGTTCTATATTAACACTGTGGAGAACAAAGAGCTGATACTTTACAATAACCACAGACTATGAAGCTTTGTTAAACATATATTTAGTCTGTAAACACAGTTATTAATGTTTGACTCTGGATTAAAAAGCTTGTGTACAATGTGTTTAATGATTCTGTTTAATAAGTGACGGATTCAACTTGTATAAATCTTGTTTTATATCAGTGACAAACCAGTGATTCATTTAGATCATTTATAAAGTGTCAGTATGTGATGATTAACAAACACGAGCTTTAATAAGCCAGTGTTCAGCATTTATACCTGTATGAATTACATCCTAATAAATAAGATAAGATCAATTCAATAATGCTTTAATGATTAATAGTGCCACAGCTTCATCAGGATTTCTTTGTTGTTGATTGATCAGATTTGATTGATAATAAAGCAGATACATATTACTCATAGTCCACTCAAGTGGCTTCAAACCAGCAGGAAAAAACAGAGAAATCTGTGTGAAATAACTCATGAGCCGCTGTAACTCAGCAGATGTGGTGAAATTGCGTGTTTGATTGAGAGAAATAAATGTCTTCACGGCTTTTAACTGACTAATAATCATAAGATTTCTTTGACTGATGAATTAGACGACTGTAAAAATCTGTCACATTGTTCTTTCCAGCGTTATTGTCCCCTCTGAGACGAGGGATCTCCTCAAATCTAGAGCTCATTAAAAGACCAAAGAATATATGACAATTGACAGAGATGTGACTGTCATTATCTCTAATGACTAATTTCCCAAAACGATGATAAAAACACTGAATATTTCTCTGACAACCGGCGATTAATCAGCTAAAAGGAGGCGGCCCAGAGTGATCTGAAGGGTCCACACTGAACTACCATGTAATTATAATGTAATAAAGTCGACAATAAACTGGACAGGAAGTTAACTGTGATGGATTATCGCTCTGCTCCCAGTCTGTGAGATGAGTTTATTAAAAGGTCCAATATTTTACACTTTTTTCACTCTGCTGCAGTTTTTTTTCCATGTTGTTTTCAAGGTCCACTCACAAACTACAACTAAACAAGGCCTCTACAAATGGATGAACGTCCTCAGCTTCCATCTGCTGATGAAGGCTGGGAGATGTTTCTACCACTAGATTTAGTTTTGTGAAATTAAATATTCATGAGAGGATGAGTAAGAAAGTAAGTAAGTAAGTGGACCTCGAGTAGAGGTCCTTTTATCAACCTGCTGTTTTTTCTTCCTCATTGTTTCCATCTCCTCTCTCAGCTTCTCTCTGGAGCTCTAGTAACAACAGGTCGGTGTCAGCCAATCAGAAGAGAGGAGGCTCTGAGCCTCTCTTCTGATTGGCTGACTGTTTTCTGAGTGATCCAATAAAAACAGAGCAGATTTCAGAATAAAACACTCAGAGAAACCAAATCCTGCAAGTTGTTGGATGGTGGGTCCAGGTGGTGGGAGGCGGGGCTTGGTATGACTGCTCTGTTGTGACATCACAAAGTGACAGGAAGTCCTGACGGCTGGTTTTAAGGCTCAGTGTCTGAATACAGGCTGTGTGCATTTCTCTGTGGACTGAGGCTTTGATACTTTCACAGTATTAATATAGAAGCTAGAGCTGCTTTATAATCACACTACACATGGACGTCTACCTTTATACTGTATGGAGCTTTAAGACGCACGTTTACCTTTATACCGTATGGAGCTTTAAGACGCACGTCTACCTTTATACCGTATGGAGCTTTAATCTTGTAAATATACCAATATAAATATGTCACAATGTGCTTATAGATCCACTGTGACTGGACAGTGGAAAATCTAAAATCAAAAGGTTTAGCTTTAAAGTGTTACAATGAAAGACAATGGATTAAAACCTACAGCATGTTCCTTTAAAAAGCGAGTCATGAAGAAGAGGTGAAGGAATAAAATGAGGCCAATAGTCTTGAGGAATGAGAAAGAAAACAGCAGAACGACGGTTTCGAGAGAGAGAGAAATTCGAGGAATTCAGTTGTAAAGCAGCTAAAACATGCAAGAGAATCTGGTTTCCTCTTGTAAGGAACCAGTTGGTCTCACTGGTTAACTGTTAACAGTGTTTATATTTGCTGTGCGCCTGGACAGAGCGGCCTTGGAGAGCAGCCAGCAGCAGCCAGCAGCGGCAGCGCCTGGCTTCATCACAGCGGCACTGTGCTCCAGCAGCTCAACTGTTCAATACACAATTCTCAGAAGCTGTCAATAATTCACCGCTGTTTGGTGATGTCTGCTGCTTAAAGCCGCACCGAAGGAAAGGAAATCAATGGGCAGGAGAAATTATAATTTCACTTTAATGCTTTCTTTAACCTTAACCTCAGCGACTCGGATCAGCGACTTCCACGGTCACCCTCAGGTGCCGGTGACAAGTCTGTCACAGTCTGTGATCCTGAGCAGGCAGGAAACCAGATATTTATTATGTGGCAGAATGAAGTGGAGTCTGTGTAAAAAAGGAAAATCCCTCGGAGATTCTGTCGGCTGGGTTAACCTCTTCAACCCCGATGTCCTCCTCAAAACGTTCGTTTGAATCCTGGCGTGAGATGTTTTTCTGCCTCGTCTGGTTTCAGCTCATTGTCGAAGCTACGTCATGTTTACACAGGTGAAACATTAAAACTGAAGGCCTCGTGTTTTTCTGTTTGCTTTTTAAATCTGCTCCATGTTCCAGATGTTTTCACTGTTTGCTCAAACAGGGCTGCAGCTGATGGTTATTTTTATCATCAACAATTATTTTTTTTGCAATTATTGGTCAGTTATTTCGTAAAACACCAAAATATGAATCACATCCTCCTGGAGTCCAAACAACAGTGTTCAATCAACACCAACATATAAAGTTCACAATAGTCATGTGTGAGCCTTAAGATACAACCTTTTATTATCAATCAAACAGGTTCAACTTGTGTCCAGTCTGAATGCTAAGCTAAGTTAGCAAACCTGTACATTACGTGTACCTGCATTTGTAAGAGTGGTATCGATCTGCTCGTCTAATTCTTAGGGAAAAAAAGCTACTAAGTGTATTTCCTGAAATGTCAGAGTAAATTTTTGAAAACATTCCTGTGTCGTCGGCCAAAACAACACAAGTTTTATTGTTTGTTTAAACAAGCTGAAATAATCAAACTCCCCCTTCGGCAGATCTCTTCTTTTTTTCTCTTTTTTTCTGTGTGTTTCTTAAGAAACCAATATATTTTTAGGTCTTATATTTTAGGAGATTATTTTGCTGAGTGCAGACCTGGCTCAGGTCCAGTTCTGCTTTAAAGGAATAAATGGCCTTAAAATTTAAAAACCCTAATTACATTACTGTACGTCCCAGGTGAGTGCTGCAGAATCGCTGAACCAGCAGCACCTGGGACGTTTAAATCAGCTGTTCAACAACTAGTTCATTTGAAACCACACACCGACCTACATTTCATCACAGCAGCTGAGGCGTTGAATGAGCACAATTAAAAAGTATTAGATGTTTAGATAGAAAGGCGTCCTAATGAGTACATCCTAAGTGACATTCTGCTGACTGCTCGTGCCTCCTAATTGACTAATTACCTCCATTTACTTTGGGTTTGGGTGTGTGGGGCCGGATGGTGGCCGATGCTGGTCCGTCCTCTCTGGTCTCCTAATGGGCCCCGAGGAGCCGGGGCTTTTCTGATAATGAGAAGAACATTAACATTCACTCATCTGCCCATCCGATGCCAATGACCCGCTGCACGGCCATTAGATGTTGTGTGGGTATGAGCACTCAGCTTTGATCTTCTATTATGTTTCACACAGCAGAATAAAACCCTCCCCCTCAGGGAACACAAAGGGCTTTGTAGTGTTGCATTAGTAATGGTTGTGACTCTTTGTAAGTCAAAGAATCTAAATAGTCAATAAAATTATGGATGTAATGGGAGTGCGGGGGATCGGGCTGCCGGTTTCCTCTGAAACATCAATTTTGACCATGAATTGACAGAAATTGGTCAAATGGGACTGAGATTTGGATGTTTATGGTGCATTACCCCGGACATTCTCTCCAAATACAAAACATTATTATGTTGTGATGACAATAATTGGACTAAAATGCGTGTACAGCTTATTCAGGAAATGGTGACCCTCTTTTTTTCACCCCTGCAGGTCAGAGCCAATGACGCAGACACCGGTATCAACGGAGAGATCGACTACAGCCTCCATCAGGCATCGGAGACCGTCCAGAGGCTTCTGCGCATTGACCGCTCCACTGGCATCATATATGTCAAAGGTCTGGTGGACCGTGAGGAGGAGAACTTTCTCAAATTCTTTGTGAGCGCCAAAGATCGTGGGCCCAACTCTAAGAGCTCCAAGGTCCTCGTGACCGTCAACATCAAAGACCAGAACGACAATGAACCGGCTATTGAGATCCGTGGTATTGGCTTGGTGACGCACCAGGACGGCGTAGCCAACATTTCTGAGGACATGCCCATCGGGACTCCAGTGGCGTTGGTCCAGGTGTCCGATCGTGACGAGGGGGAAAATGCTGTGGTGACATGCGTAGTGGCTGGTGATGTCCCCTTTCAGCTCCGACCTGCAAGTGAGTCAGCCAACGATAGGAAGAGGAAGTACTTCCTGCAGACGACTACCCCGCTGGATTATGAGCGCGTTAAGGATTACAGGATTGAAATTGTGGCTGTGGATTCTGGGAACCCAGCTCTGTCCAGCAGCAACTCCCTGAAAGTCCAGGTCACGGACATGAACGACAACACACCAACCTTTTCCCCGGCGTTGCTCGAGGTGGACTTCGCAGAGGGCAATCAGCCTCACGACAAGGTGCTGGATGTGGTGGCAACAGATGCCGATAGCGGCACCAACGCAGAGCTGGCCTACAGCATCATCGAGCGCTCTGCTACCAGGCTCTTTGAGATTGACACCAACACTGGGGAGGTTCGGGTGAAGAACCTGCTGGATCGGGAGGAGACGGAGCGTTACGAGTTCCGGGTGGCGGCAGCAGACAAGGGTGTTCCCAGCAAAACCGGCACGGCTACAGTGATTATTAACGTCCTGGACCGCAATGACAATGACCCCAAGTTTATGCTGAATGGCTACAGCTTCTCTGTCGTTGAGAACATGCCTCCCCTCAATCCAGTTGGCGTGGTGACCGTCACTGATGCCGATAAAGGAGAAAATGCCCGCGTGAGGCTGTTTGTTGAGCCGGACAATGGAAAATTTGTCATCCAGAACGGTACAGGAACCATCCTGTCCAGCATCTCCTTTGACCGTGAGAAGGAGAGCACATACACCTTCCGTCTGAAGGCTGTGGATGCCGGTGACCCACCTCGATCATCCTATGTCGGCGTAACCATCAACGTCCTGGATGAAAACGATAATGCCCCCTACATCACCAAACCGTCCAACTCCTCTTACACTTACCTGACACCCGGCACTCCACTAGACACCCGTGTGGAGATGGTTGAGGCTGAGGACATTGACTCTGGACCCAACGCGGAGCTGTTCTACGCCATCACAGGTGGAAACCCGTACGGCCTGTTCCACATTTCACCCAATAGCGGAGAGATCACACTGGCGCAGGAATTCAATGGCAAGCACACTGGACTGCACCGCCTGGTGGTGAGGGTCAGCGATAAAGGCAAACATCCACGACACACCACCGCCCTGGTCCATGTTTTCGTCAACGACACCAAGTCCAACGTGTCCCTCATTGAAGCACTGGTCGGACACAGCCTCTACACCCCTCTGGACAGGGACATTGCCGGAGATCCGGACTACGCCCTCGCTCAGCGCAGCAACATCTTGTATGGCAGCCTGGCAGGTATTGCGGGTGTGATTTTGGTCATCGTAGCCGTAGTGGTCATCAGACACCGGCTGCAGAAGGACACCAAGAGCGGTTACCAGGCTGGCAAGAAGGAAAGTAAGGATCTATATGCTCCAAAGCAGGGCCCCAAAAATGGCAAAGGGAAAAAGAGCAAAAAGGGCAAAGCTCCAAAACCTGCTAAACCCCTGGAGGAGGACGAGGAAGCCAGCCTGCAGAAAGGCCTCAAGTTCAATCTCATCAATGACAGCGTCAATGACAGTCCCAGAATCCACCTGCCGCTGAACTACCCACCGGAAGCCCTGATCTGGGCCGCCACTACCGCTCGAACTCCCCCCTACCCTCCATCCAGCTGCAGCCTCAGTCGCCCTCCGCCTCCAAGAAGCACCAGGCCGTTCAGGACCTCCCTGCCACCAACACCTTTGTGGGAACCGGCGACAACAACTCCACAGGCTCCGACCAATATTCGGATTACAGCTACAAGGCCAACCCGCCCAAATACAGCAACAAACAGGTAGGAGAATACGCAAATACGCCAATGTACTACAGGGACATCCACTGGACCAACCGGGTGTGGTAGTCATGCTGGGACTTATTCCTCCACCAAAGTTGCACTGATCCCCCTGCACAGCACCCACCACCTCCAAACTGTCATTTCCCCTTTTGTCTTTGGTTTGGTTTGGTTCTGTTCACCAGTTCTGTTCATTTTTGTTTTGCTTTTCACCTTATCATGGACACCACAATAATCACACCATGAAGGATTACATAAAGGGATAGACCAAATATGGGTTTACCAATATTTACCAGATGATGATGTTTGACTGGTATTTGGAGACCACAACCCCCCAAAAACGAACTGCTGATCCAGAACACGCTCGAGGGGCGGTTTGTAATGATTAAGCCGTGTTTTCGCTTTTTCATGTCCAATCACACGCTAATAATGTTGGATGCGTTACTGTTATATAAAAGCACATGATGTTATATTCTTACAAAGAAAAAGTTTTTGGATACGTAAAGATGGAAATCTTGAAATGCTCGGATTGAAAAATCCCATATGGGTCTATCCTGAACTTCTATATGTTTTCCATTTGTTTTCTTTGTGCTCACCTTTTCACAGCGGGTTCAATGAAGGAGTTGATGAGTTTAGGGCTGGGCGATATGGCTGAAATCTGTATCACGATATAAGTGTTTCATATTGGTCGATATCGATAATTATTGAAACTGAAATTGTATGACCTATTTAAAATAAGGTCCAGGATGGAAAATACTGAATTTAAACATTTTTATTTAAAACTTAACCTTCTGTTCAATGTTACAATCACAATGAAAACTGTACAATTATCAATAATAAAGTGCTTAACAAGTCTAAAGTGTTATAAAAACATGCAAAGTGTTAAATGTAAACATAGCAAAACCTGTCACAGAGAAGAATCATCATATGTATATTTTTACTGCAAGTTGTGCAAAAAAGTTCACCCTCTGGTGAATAACATTTACCGTATTTTCCGCACTATAAGGCGCACCGGATTATAAGCGCACCTTCAATGAATGGCCTATGTTAGAACTTTTTTCATATATAGGGCGCACCGGATTATAAGGCGCATAGAATAGAATATACTGCAGTCAAACGTTTGACTGGGGCTGCGCTATGCATCCACTAGGACTGTGAGTGAGCGCAGTACTGGTGTTTACTGACTACGGTAGCCGTAATGCTGCAAGCGGTGCGGCCTTGTAGTTTACCAGTCGTACTTGTCGGTGAGATTAGAGATTCACCAAGTGTGAATGAGACTTCGTGTCTTAAACGGGAATATGAGGATCGTTAGCCTTTTATAGCTAATTCGGCGGATAGTCGATAGTTGAGCGCCGTGTACAACCAGTATGGATCAACCAATTAACCAATTGATCCATATATAAGGCGCTCCTGATTATAAAGCGCACTGTCGTTTTTTGAGAAATTAAAGGCTTTTAAGTGCGCCTTATAGTGCGGAAATACGGTAAAAAAAATAACATTTGTCTGACTACGATCAGATTTGTAAAATCCAAAAAACTCCCATACTGGTAAGCTGACCGTTCCGTTCTTATCCACAATTTCCTCCTCGCTCGTTGCAGCACTCATCTTTCGTTTCTTTCGTTTGCGACCACGAGACAACAAGATGGCGCAACCAAACTGATACTGTTACATGATTGGCTATTAGCCTGTCACTCACGTCGTTGCTAGGCACCAGATAGAGGACGAGTGCCTTTGCTCATGCAACTAAGATTGCTTCGCAACAAAGATTCAAGCGGAGCTAAACTTACGCCGGTTTCTTGAGGAAAAAAAACATTCTATCGAAACTTTCTATCGAACGCATTTTCTATTGATATCGAGTACGTGTCTATTGAGATACATATCGTTATCGTTTTATCGCCCAGCCCTAGATGAGTTTGTTCTTTTTTCTTTTTTTTTTTAATTATTCAAAACTGTTTTGATTGGGGAGTTGTTTGTGCAGCCGATGAAAGCTTCACAGTCACATCCTCATTAAGTCTCAATGTTTTTCTTTTCATTCCTTCTTTTCTGTGTTTTTTGTTCTGGAGAGCTGTCTGGAGGTTTAAAGCTGCTCTTTATGGCGCGATCAGCTTCTTGAAGTGTGACAAAGAGTGACTGTGAATTCCTGAGCTTTTTTTTTTTTTTTTTTTTTGTACCCATTTTATTGTTTCTTGGCTTTCTTTGGCCAGGAACTAGACTGGCTGAGCAGCACTTTAGAGTGTTTCCATCCAGTTCAGACCAATTTAACGTAATTTCAGCTCGGTCAGGGAGCCAAGCAGTGAAAACAGAAAGACAGAGAGAAAGGGAATAAGAAGGAAAAAGAGGAGGCATTGTAAAACCACTACACTATGAAGGAAAAGGTACACTAAGACTAAATACAACCATTTCTTAACCTCTGCACCTCCTGTCAGGTCAGCTGAAATACGACTTAATTTTGCCGTGTTCCCAATCACAGAGGCTAAAAAGTCAATTGTTTGCACAGATTAATGGCAGGTAATTTTCCAGGCGCCTGCCTTATTTTACCCAGAGTGCCTTGCTCTATTCTATTTAATGTACAAAAAAGTCGGGGGAGGCAGAGAGGGAGGGTTTGGAGTTGAGATGGGGGCCATTAACTACGTGATTGTGACGAGATTTCACGCCACGTCGGCTGTTTTGTGGCCTCACGGCGATGGACTCCGGGGTGGGTGGGGCAACGGAAATCATGAGGGAGGGGAGGGGAGGGGGGGGTGGGATGTGAAAATGGAACTGTCATGTGCACTGTGAAAACCATAGAGACAATCACGTTAAGGTGTCGTCATCGTAGCGATGTTCAGACTGTAAATATTTGAACATGTCAAGATGTTTTGTTTCTGTTTGTGCTTTTTTTCATCTGCTGTTTGTGTTGCAACATTATTGTGTCTGGTGTGTGTGTGTGCGTGTGTGTGTGTGTGTGCTTAACAACCATCTAAATCCCTGTACCAAAGACTTACACACATACACACACGCACATGCACACACACACCTGCGTATTTGCAGCCATTTCCATTTTAAGGTATCTACAGTTCCTATATATATGATTCTGAAGTTCAGACTGTGCTTCCTGGTTCAGACGGTTCCTGCTGCGTTAGCTGTTTGCTAACGCTCCTGCTGGGTTAATGTTTAGCCTGTTAATACTCAAGCCTGCGGGCGTCACACTTCACTCTCCTCAGATTTAAAACCCCACCACATCAGCTCTGATCCATCTCACTAACACACACACACACACACACACACACACACTCATGCATCATGTAACTCTTCTTCTCTGGGGGAAATAAATGTACAGTGTTCATTATTTTGTTTTGTTTTTTACAGTTAAAAGCAGATTTTATTTCAATAAACATGTTGCTTAAATGTTAAAAGTGGCGCCTTGTTGCTTTCACTGGGTGAAGTGTGGGGGGGTTACAACAGGAAACAGGTGGGGGGGTAAAGTTTTTCATTTTCATCGCTCATCCTTCACATGTGGAGAGAAAATGTAGCGTGTGGTGCAGGTTTACAGCTCAGGATGTTTATATTTAAATCCAGTTTACATCATCACGTGTGACTTTGACTCATGCTTCTTAAACAGTAATGAAAAACATGCAGCTAGTAGCATTAGCGCTTAGCTAATGTAAAGGATGCATTCACAGACTGTACTGTACCGAGCGCTGCAAACGGTTCAGCTGCAGATATTGAACGGATAATGTAACAGGTGCATGTTTCATGTGCATCTATCGATGGATAAGATTAAATCAACTCCATTGATCCCACTCAGGGACGTTTAGAGTCGGCTGCAGACACACAGAAACAGATATGAATCGATATTATGGACATGTGGTTTTTCAGAAAAGACTTTTTTTTGTTCATGCTTCTTCACTGATGCACGTCGTCTGGTAGCAGTGATGATAGAGCAGGTAGAGAGGCAGACTGTTGCAGGTTTGAGTCCTGGATGAATGTGTGCGGTTCAGTTACTCCAGTGAAGATCAGACAGGGTCCAGATGGGAGCGTTTTCACTTTCACTGTCAGAACGAGAGAAACAGATAAAAGAAAAACTGTCGACACTAAAAACCAGGGGAGGAGAGTTTTTCAAACAGCTGTAAGAGAACCTGAATGCATCTTCTCTCCCCGACCATCCACCTAACACACCATCAGCCATTCTGTCCCAGTCTGTCGCTTTAAATATGCACCTGCCCACCTGTTGGCATGTGGCCTACACACACACACACACACACACACACACACATACACATACACACACACTTTGGGCTTTGAACCTGCAGTAAGGACAGGAAGATAAAAACATGACACAGCAGGTGCTGAACCTCCTGAGGTCAAAGGTCAAATATCACTCAGGAACAGTTATTAGTTGCTGAGAGTAAAGGGGTCAAAGGTCAATGGAGGCAGAGACCCCCCCCCCCCCCTCCGTCTCTCTGTCTCCTCCCCCGTCTGGACTCCACATTAACAGTCCAGCAACGCCTCTCTGCTCTTATGCTGACCAACTCTGCTGTCTCTATGGTAACACAACGACCTGTGTGTGTGTGTGTGTGTGTGTGTGTGTGTGTGTGTGTGTGTGTGTGTGCTGACTCATAGTACTGACCAACCACCTCCCACCTCCTCCTTCCCTCCACCTTCCCCCTTTCCCTCCAATCCAACACAATCCCTCCTTCTATGTAGAGCTCTGCCCTTTAAATGAAGAGGTGTGTGTGTGTGTGTGTGTGTGTGTGTGTGTGTGTGTAGCCTGTCGTTCAGTTTATATAAGCTCTGAGCTGAGTGTTTGTTTCTCCCACACTGGTTTCACAGGTTGCAACAGACAGAAAGTTCAGTGTTCAGGTTTATCTCTCTCTGATTTCAGATTTCATTTTTCATTTTTGAGAGTTTGCAGTTCAGGGTCGTTATGGACGTGAGCTGGCACTGACAGTGACCTCGCTCCATGAGGATCTCCAGATAAAAGACACAACAAGCCACAACGCATTGAAACATTTGATAAGAAAGTGTAAACACCTGCAACAACGGCTTCTTGTTGGAAATAGTTTGTCGTCTGCCGGCGTATCACTTCTATCTCCCACCTCCTTCACCACAGCTCTCATATCACTGCACACATCACTATGCAGATCAGCTTTGAGCTGAAGAACAGGAGGCTGCACCCCCCCCCCCATCTGCATCTGCATTTCTTTCACAAACAAAGTGCTGCTGGGATTTTTCAGCAGCACTTGAACGCAGCTCACTGAGCAGCAGACAATCAGGAGGAGTCTCACCTGTAGTAAGGTGTCGAGGCCACGCGCTCTTTATTAAAGGTCAGACTGCGCAGGAAAAAGGATGTTTGTAGTCCTGATTGCTCCCGTTGTTGTAGCTGGATTGAAAAGCCAGTGAGACTCAAGGATACGGTGGCCCTGAAGGCTCAAAACGCCACAAAAAGACACCAACGTGCAAAAATTCAGAGAAGGAGATTTCATCATTTCACATGAGCTGCAAAAACTCACAACATAACAAGATGTGTGTTTCTGGGGGACACAAAAAAAGTGACGCACCAGACTGTGATGTGCACAACGTTTCACATAATGGACCATTTCATATAATGGACCAGACAAACAGACGGGTCCTTCACCCCCCCACGGAAACACACATCCTGTTGTGTTGTGAGTTTTTGCAGCTCATGTGTTTTCTGAACTTGTGGAGCTTTTGTGTCTTTGCATGTGTTTCTTTTCCTTGCAGTGAGTTGAGCCCTCTGGGCCACCGTACACTGATCATTCAATAGTCCCACATTATGCTCCTGTTTAAACAGTTTTACAACAGAAAACCTTGAATGACTCTGAGGCTTTTTGTCTCATTTTATTTACAGAGAAAAAAACAACATTTTAAATCTAAAGATTTAATCTCAGATGAATTTTCTACTTATAAGTCACTTTATTTAAGAAAAGTTCAGAGTGGATTTATAAAGAACATTTTAAAGCTCCATACAGTGTGAGGGTAGAGACTCTTTTTGTGGATCAACATTTCAAAATAAAACACAGAAAATAAGGGAAATAGAAATTAAAGTCTTCTAGCTTCCCTCAGAGGTCACGTCACGAGGTGGCTCTTCATGTCACGAGCGTCCATCCACCTCAGATAGTGAAATAAATCCGTCCCACACTCTCATCAAATCAAAACGATGTGATGCAGCTAAAAAAAGCAAAAGCAGAAAATAAAAAATGAAAAGCTTGAATGTGCTGCAGCTTCAGCTCGACAATGTGACGTCCCCCGGCAAGAGGCGGCATGTGTTTGTGTTCAGATGCACAAGGACACACACACAAAAATCATGAGGAGCAGCCAATTCTAAGTGGGTGAGGAGACTTCTTTTGTCGGATCAGTCTATTTATAGCAGCGTATGCGTAACAAGAGAAAATATTTCTGTTGCACACTTTTGTATGTTTCCAAATTTTTCTTTTTCTTTATTTTTCTGGCACCTGATTCCCCCGAGGCTGCAGGAGAGACTCAACAGGCTCCAACCTGAGGGGAAACATCCAGCCACATGTAGTTAAAGATTAGGAGAGCTTGTGATGTACGGGCCACGTCTAAATCCTGAAAATGAGTCAGTGTGTGACCAACTTCAGAGACTCACAGCACACCTTTTTCCCACCGAGCTGGTTCCAGTGATAGTTCAGAGCCAGAGCACCGGCTCCTGGATCTCAGCACTGGTTCCAGACAAGCACCAACTTGTTGTGGTCTCCAGCCAAGATCCAATGACATCAGAGGCCGTGGGCGGGGTTAGCTGACCAATAAGATCACCACAAATATATACATAGACGTTATCAATATCTTATTACGTTTGTTTACGTAGTTGAAGCTAAGCAGCTGAGCTACAGGCTGTGGCTAACAGCAACAGCTAACCCTCAACATCTTGCTGTCAAAACATTTTGACATTTGAATTTTCAGGCTCTGGATCACAACGTAGGCTTGAGAGCTCTCAACAGGCCGGGCCAGCTGACCAATCAGACCGGACGCTCGAGTCAGCTCGAGCCTCACGCTTCCTTTTTTCCTTTGTTGGCCAGGATCGGGCCGAGAATTAATGCTAATGAGTCGGGCCGCGTCAGGTCTGGGCTTCAACTCACCGTTAAGTTACGTGTGTTGAAGCAGTGAAGCGCTGGCTCTATGGCTCCAAAGTAGCACCAGGTTGTTTTTGGTGGAGAAGGGCGAACAGTGAAGTAGCACCATTCAAAAGGTTCTTTCCATCTGACTGGACCTGTTAATGTTCACACTAAACGCTCATAATCAGAGCGCTGAGCTGCAGCCACGGCCCATTGCATGAGCACCCATTTAAAACAGGTGTTGTTAAATCAACACCATGTGTCCACCACTGCTGCCGTTTGACAGACAGAGCACTTCCTGTTTTCTTTATGGTGTGGCTCGCTGTCAGGAAAAAAAGAGAGGGAGAGAGAGAGAGAGAGAGAGAGAGAGAGACAGTAATGGCAGCCATTAGTCGAGCAGCTAGCAGCTTTTCTCTCCCCAGAAAATTACTGTAATTTCACGGCGGCGGCTAAAAATGCAGTCGGGCAGGGACGGTGTCTGTCATCAGTCAGACAGGGAGAGGACCAGATGAGGTGAGGTGGACTCGGCTGCTTCAGGTGCTGCTGGTTTATCTGGTCTGAGCTGGTCACCTGTGTCTGTTTTATGTAAACAGGTGCAGGCACGGTGAAGACCCCCCCCCCCCCCCCCCCCACCCCCAACACACACACAAATTCATGCCGTGATGTTTTGTGAGTTTCCTCTTTCAGTCCAAACCTGTCTGATGCTTTTTGTGTCAACGTCGGTAATTTGTCCAATGTTTTGTGTATTTTAACCAAATTAATGACGTCGTCTTTGTGTTTAGCTCTAATTACAGGATGATTACAGCTGGTAATTGGTAAAACATCATCATCATGAGTGTGTTAGCACACACACACACACACACACACACACACACACGTGTTAGCGTTTAGCAGTGCTGGACTCCTCAGTCGTTTTATAGACACTTTAACAGTTTAACAGACAGTTTACACGAGTGTTTCCTCCACGAGACGCTGCAGAGACTAAAGATAAAGAGAGAAATTAAACTTAGCTTCATCTGCTAATTACCTCGCAGCGAGTCTGTAGCTCCCACTGGAAACATGGAAAAAACGCTACAGCACGTGTGTGATATACATTAATGTAATGTTTAATTTCTTTCCATTGTGCGTTTCAATGTTGCAGTGTTTTAGTTTACCTTTGTTGCAGTGAGGTTGGGTCACAGGTGTTTCAGTGTTGTGAGTGTGGTGGATCTGTGTGTCTAACGTACACTGAGGGATGTTTCTACTGAAAACTTTCCATCCAGGAAACATCAAAAACAAACGCTTTGTAATCTGCTTCATTTTCACAGATTTGCACCTCAGAGGAAAACAAGACTTTCACGTCCTAGTTTGGACGCTTTGTTGTGTTTTACTGTTGTTTTGGTCTCATCAGTGAGTCATGAGGTCACGACCAGGGCGACCTACAGAGACGTTCATGATGATGAGAGAGTAAATAACCTGAGGCTGTTGTGGTGACGGTGGTTTGATATGTGATAGTGACGGTGTCTCAGTAGTTTATACTGAGGTCACGTGTGTGTTAGCAGGTTGGAACAGGTATGATAAGGAGATGGAGACGGTGTGTATGTATCTCTGCATCTACAGTGGTGAAGGTGCACAAGGAAGAGGAGGAGGGAGGGAGGAGGGGGGCGGGGCTTGTGGTCACAAAGAGGCCTTTGTAACACGAACACACAAGCCCACATTATTTTTCCTAAAAACACACACATTCCTGAACATGGACATCACTCAGCGCAGCGTAATCCTCTCAGCCCTCTCTCTCCCGCTGTGTGTGTGTGTGTTATACACTGGTGGGCGGGGCTTGTCACACAGGTAGGGCTCTATACATTCATGTGAAAGATAAGACAACTCCTCGGTCAGAAAGATGTTTTTATTTTTGTACCTTCAAATATTTCCACAGCTTTGTCAGACTTCCTGTTTGATGAGTCAGAGCGGCATCGTGCACGTCGTCACACCTGTCATGTCGTCGTCACGCTCACCACACCTGAGCTGAGTCAGATGGTGCAGGTCAGGTGTTTGCAAGGTGTTTGCATGAAGCAGGTGATTTAAAAAGAGGAGGAGTATATAGATAAAAGTGTCCAAAGTTCAGCTGTAAACCAGCAAAACCTCCATCGTAACAGTTCTTACCTGTGACAAACGGCAGCTGTTGATTGGTCCAATAAAGAAGTGGGTGGAGCTTCTTGAGCCGGATGTTGATTCTCTGACTGTAAATTCAAATATAATCAAAATAATCAACCTGAAGGTCCTGGTTCGGCTCTGAACTGGATATTGACAGATGTAAAATTCAAATCTCATATCTCTGGTCTACGGTGGCCCAGAGAGCTCAATAAACTGCAAATTAAGAAAATGACTTGACAAAGCTAACAGTATATTCATAACAAGCTGTGCAGACAGCTAATGTGGCTTTGTTTGGTTCAGCGTCAGTATCACCTGAAATAATATGTACTGTTAGCTTAGCATTAGCCTTTAGCTTGGTCCATCTGCTAGTTGTGCTCCCATAAACATTCAACTGTGTTGAGTGTTTTTGTCAAACTGGTTTGCAGCACATTTGTAGCTTCATTTCTTTGTTTGTTTTTAAGCTGCAGTGAGTTGACCTCTCGGGGCCACCGCACATGTCTCATGGCTCCTGAAACCAGGAAGTGAAGTTAGCACTTTAGCTTTTCCTCTGTGTGTTTTATAACTCACACTCGACACATTTCCACTATTTATTCTGTGACTTTTACCTCAGTCCTGATTCTCTCAGCTCTCACGTCTCATTAGCGAGGCTGGTCGCTAACACCCAGCAGCTAAGCTACACATATTAGTGTAGTTGCTATAAAACGTCCTGACTCTTCAAATCCAGTTTAAAAAACATGTTTGAGTTACTTCCCCACTAAAACCACATCCCTCAGACTCTTTCATGTGCACGAAAAACCAAACCACCAGCTCAGCTCTGGATGTCAGTGCGACGGGTGGAGATATCAGATAATGAGGAGGGCTCAGTGTGATGCTCCGAGCAGCAGAGGAAACAAATGGCACCAGTTTCAGTAATAAGTTCACACTGAAGTTTTGAAGCAAAAAACAAATGTAGCTGGAAAGTTCCTCACAGAGCTAAAGCTAAAAGATCATGATGAACAAACACAGGGTGAAAACATTAACGTGACCCCGAGCGATGAGTCAGGCGCTCAGAAGTCTGTTTATGCATTTTAGTGATAAAAACACTGACAACTTCAAAAAAGGACTAAAGCTAAAGGTAGACGTGCGTCTTAAAGCTCCATACAGTATAAAGGTAGACGTGTGTCTTAAAGCTCCATACGGTATAAAGGTAGACGTGTGTCTTAAAGCTCCATACGGTATAAAGGTAGACGTGCGTCTTAAAGCTCCATACGGTATAAAGGTAGATGTTTGCGTTTAAGATCAACCCTTCAAAATAAGACAGAGGAAGAATAAATCTGGACCTTTAAAGGTTCCTGATCTAAATGTGTGAAAACAAGCCCTTGACTCTTATTAATGTATTCAGACAGGAAGAATCCCGTGTCTTACATAAGAGCAGCTGCAGATGTGTTACGAACCAGAACTGTGACCACCACAGGTTTCTGTGGCAGATCCACAGGACTGGCACCAGAACACGTTGTAACATCCACGTCCTCAGAGACGAAGAAGAAGAAAATCAGTGTAAGAGCTGAAACCTCCTCCTGAAGCCTCGGCTCTTTTCTTCACACGTC
Organism: Caranx ignobilis; assembly: GCA_021432705.1. NCBI lineage: Eukaryota > Metazoa > Chordata > Actinopteri > Carangiformes > Carangidae > Caranx > Caranx ignobilis. The sequence goes on from MU269981.1 coordinate 25,469,872, forward strand.
TCAGTTTTATTTTAACCGGCGCATTGAGAACCTTGAGCACCGTGAAGACACTCCTTCAGTCTCCTATTCAGCCTCTCTCTCCATCTCTGTCTGTCTCTGTCTATCTCGGCCGCCCCCTCAGGGCCACGATTGTGTTTGAGCCACTGAGATTACTCAATACAAGGATCAGTGTGTGTGTGTGTGTGTGTGTGTGTGTGTGTGTGTGTGTGTGTGTTTATGTGGAGCCAGAATTCAAAAACACAAGAAACATAATTTTGTCAGTGTGTCATTGTATGTTCAGTGTGTGTGTGTGTGTGTGTGTGTGTGTGTGTTGTCTTGCCACCTGCTCCAACAACACAAGCGAAGTAGAACGGAATCCTGCCTGAGGCTTCACACACACACACACACACACACACACACACACACACACACAAGAAGAAAACAGGCGACATTAAATGCAGCCATAGAGAGAGAGAGAGAGAGAAAGAGGAGGAGGAGGGGGAGGAGTTGTGGGTTTGGTGAAGAGGAAAAAATGAGGGGAGGATGAGGAGGATGAAGGGTACAAAACACCACAAACACACACACACACATATACATAAAAACGCACACACACAAACACATATAAGCATTCATGTTACTGTAGTGAGTGTGTGTGTGTGTGTGTGTGTGTGTGTGTGTGTTTCAAACAAGGCTGGTAGCAGGTGGTGTGACTCAGGAGACGATGAGGTTGCTGGCCTCCAATACACACACACACACACACACCTGTAGGCAGGATCAGAGGTCAGATCTGTACAGCTGCTCTGTGCACCAGGCTGCTGAACTCCCTGTCTGCAGGAAAACACACACACACACACACACGGCATGTTGTTTTCTGTGGCATCAGTGCACATGCTGCTAGTATTAATGCACACACACGGTAACAGTGCAGAGAAAATATGAAGATAGTCTGATATTTGATGTTTTATTCATTCAGATTCTGGTTATTGATCCTGGATCTTATTCATATGCTTCATATGTAATGATAAGCAGCAGCGTTAGCATTACTGCTACTAATGCTAGTGTAGCCATAGGTTCAGTAGGCTATTAACAGTAGTAGTTTTAGTAGCCTAACGGTAGCAGTAATAGGAGTAGTAGCAATAGCAACAGCAGCAGTAGTAGTAGTAGTAGTAGTAGTAGTAGTAGTAGCAGTAATGCAAGTGTAGCAGGGAGTAATTTTTCTATCAGCAGTACTGACAGTAGTGGTTTTACTAGCAGTCATAGTAGGACTACCAGTGGTGTGGTAGACGCAGTAGTAGCAGTACCAGTAGTACTTGCACTAACAGTATCAGTGGTATATTGGAGTACTTAGCAGCAGATGCTAAGTGACAGTCAGTGACAGTCAGCAGAGTCTCCGGAGAGAGAGACAGAGTGACTTCAGGACCCTCTGCCAACTGTACAGTTACTGGAAGTCGCCGCAACAACCGCCTCCATCTGCATCCTGACTGACAGGTGACGGCGAGAGAAGTGACAGCTACCGGAGAGAGAGAGAAGAAGAGAGAGACAGAGAGAGAGTGAGGGAGAGGGGGGGGGAGAGAGAGAGAGAGAGAGAGAGAGGAGTTTGTCCTTCAGAAAATAAAGCAGAATCACCAGCAGCTCTTTTCCTTCCTCCTCTGATCTGATTAGAACGACATCAGGGAACAATAATTGATCATTTAATGGAGACTATGGCTTGTGGACGTTGTCTCCTTCCCACTTCCTGTTTGGTGTTGACTTCCTGCAGCTCTCTAATTCAGACAAACAAGTAGAAGAAGAAGAGGAATCATTGAACAGAGCTGCCTCTGTTCGCCAGGCTCAGACCTTTATGCAAAAACCACGTCATCAGATTCTCTCACAATCAATAAAACTCAATAAAGGCAAATTTATCAGGGATGTAACCTGGAACTAGTTTTTACGTGGCGGAGGGATACGACCACAATGAGTTGGTTCTCGACGTTACTGCAATAAAGAAACCCATCAGTGACGGCGTCGTCTTCACTCATTAACTCCTTATGAAACTTGTCACTGGAACACATCAAACACACGTCGTCGTCGTCGTCGTCCGCTGTGGTTTTATAAGATGTAATGATATAAAATAATATCAATAAAGATCTTTATTTATTGATCGGCGGCAACCTGCATTAGAAAAAAAGAGCTAAACGAAGGCAGCAGTGAAGAAGAATCACTGAGAGGAAAAGGAGAAGAGAAAGAGATCAAAGAATTCAAACAGTTAGGAGGAAAAGTCAATATAGAGTCGCCTCATCTTCATCATCCTCATCATCCTCATCCACCTGAATCTTATTGTAATCGTCATCTAACTTCATTTAAATGATCCTATCATTCACTCTTCGTCATCTTCATCGTCCTCAGCTCGTAAGTCGACCTTGAGCTGGAATCATTTTACCGACCTTCATCAGCCGATCATAAACTTCTGATTTGTAGTGACAACCACCTCTTCATCTTTCTCACCTTCATCATCTTTATCTTCTTCACCTTGCTGATCTTCATCCTCATCTTCATCATCCTCATCAACATCACCTTCCTCCTCCTCCTCCTCCTCCTCCTCCTTGGCCCTGACAGGATTTTTCACACTCTGCAGACTTCAACCATAAAGACTGGTTTTACCTCTGCTACTTTATATGTCTCTGTCTGCTCCACACACACACACACACACACACACACACACACACACTCTGGGGACGGCCTCTGCCCTCGTCACGCTCTGCCCTGCAAGGTCCGAGGATTTTATGACTGGCAGAGGTGTGTGTGTGTGTGTGTGTGTGTGTGTGTGTGTGCGTGTGTGTGTGTGTGTGTGTGTGTGTGTGTGTGTGTGTGTGTTGGTTAACTGCTTCAGCGCTGAGGCAGAAAATGATGCAGTGGTCAGCTGAGCGCTCAGAGAGAGTTTATAGAGCAAGAGGGATTCCTTCCCCCCTTACTACCTCCTCCTTCCTTCCTTCCTTCCTTCTTCCCTTCCCTCTTTCTCTTCCTTTCTGTTCTCTCTATCTCCTTTTCCCTTCTCCTCTAACCTCCTCATCTTCTCCCCTCCTTCTCTCCTTACCTCCTCGCTTCCTTCCCTCCCTCCCTCCCTCCCTCCTTCCTCCTCCACCTCTTGTTCTCTTGCCTCATTTTTATTTAACACGGCTGCATCGTTCTTCACCTTGAGCCACCTCTCCTTCCTCCGCTCACACTGTGGAGAGGAGATAAGAGAGAGAGAGGGAGAGAGAGATGGGGGGGGGGGGGGGGGGGGGGGGGTGTTGTACGAGACATTTTCTCTCCGTATCATCTGAAGTGTCTTTTTGGATGGGAAACACTCGTCTCCTCTCTCCTTCTCTTTATCTCTCTCTCATCGCCCCCTCTGCCTTCACCTCCTCCTCCACATCCCTCATCCTCTCGTTCTTTCTCTCCTCGCCTCTCCTCTCCCTCCCCTTCTTCCTTCTCCTCCTCTTCCTCCTTCTTCCTCTTCCTGGTTGTTGTTCGCTCCGCAGCTGTTCTGTTTTTGTCCCAGACTCCCAAACTTTCCTCTGCACTCTGCAGCTTCCTGTTTATTTTAATCATATATGAGTTTATTTTATACGACCATGTTCTTTATCTTCCTCTGTCAGTTTGTTTTGGTTCGTGGTTCAGCAGCAGCAGCTGTGACGGGAGGTTTTTTTTGTTTTTTTTTAAGTCAACAGTTTCCAGGAGAAAAGTTTAAACATTAATTATTAAGGATGACGAGAGTTTATCACATTGTGACACTGTGGAGACGGACGTGTTGTTTCGTGTGATGAACTCACCTGAGGCCACGTCAGTAATCAGTTCATCGTTACAATGAGGTCATTTAACCACAGTCATCAGTGTTGGGAGCGATGCATCGCTGTTACTCTACTGTGGTGATGTAATTAAGAGGTTTTTCACATAAAGGGTTTGTTGCTTTAAGTCAAAATAGTAGATATTATTGGTTTAATGATCATTGATCACCTGGCCACAACAACACAACCAGCCCACAGTGGCGGGGCGTTCGAGGTCAAGTGCGCCGTCGTAGAAATACTGACATTGTGTGTTTGCCTCATGTAGACAAAAGAAAACTGTGGTGATCAATAGATATGATCATGAATCTATGTGTTACATGTGATACATGAACTTTGACGGTCGTCTGACTGCCCCACGCTGTGACACAGGAAATGTCAAAATAAAAGCCTGTGTGTGAACATTAATGAGAACACAAGAAAAAAGTAAAGCTGATATGTGAAGCAGCAACTTCGAGAACTTGCCCAACGCTGATGATTTTGATATTGGTGACATCATAATGACCTGTCACCATGGAGATGAGATGAGGTTCCCACCCTCTGGACGTGTGGTGTGTGTGTGTGTGTGTGGAGGGGGGGGTCAGTGAGTTCAGATTGTCATGCAGATCTTCACTCAGGCCCTCAAATGCAGTACTTTAGCCCACTCCCAGTGTGTGTGTGTGTGTGTGTGTGTGTGTGTGTGTGCCCTGGGTGAACAGCTGTTTCTCTCTCTCTCTCTCTCTAATCCTCCGGCTGACCTCAGCTCGTCATCTTTCATTTCATCTTTTCTTTATTGTAATTTCACTTCAATCTGTTTTATTGACAGAAACAACAGAGCCCACTGTTGAGAGCAACAACAACAACAACAACAATATATTTTAATAAAAAGGACAAAAATACATAAGTAATACATCAGAAACCAGGACTCTCTCTCTCTCTCTCTGTCTCTGTCTCTCTCTCTCTGTCTGGATTAGTGGCTTGTCCTAATCTCTGGAGGTTAAATTAGAGGATTGAGGTCGGATGTTAACACACAGCTCCACATCTGTGACTTCTTCTTCTTCTTCTTTGCTTTTTCTTTTTTGCTTCTTTCTCCCATTTTTTCCGGGAGCTGAAAATTTCCCTAAAGGTTTTTGTGCGTGTGAATCCTGTTAAAGCCGCTGCAGAAGCCTGGAAACAGAAACTAACAAATCTGTTGTGCGTGGATGTTTGTCGGACAGCAGCGCTCATCTCCGCTCCTCAGCTGCTGTCAGAGAGCAAACGAGCTGAGCTGCTGCTTCTTAATGTTCATTTCACAAAGAAGACAGCAGACACTTTATCCACTCACACACTCAAGACGGCGGAGAAAAAAAAAAAAAAAACAACAAACAACAAATCGGCAGCATCAATCATCAGTACATGCTGTAATAATCAATACCCATCTGAGCTGTTACAGTAAACAAACAGGAAGACTGCGAGTTCTGGGGAACATCATTAGATTGATTGTTGGTTTTTAAAAGGCTGAAAGTAAACTTTGAAAACATTTCAATACATGAGACTTCAGGATTAAACACACACACACACACAGACGGCTTCCTGCTGCTTCAATACTCAATAGAGCTCCAATCTGCTGCCGAAAATCGTCCAAAATGAATAAAATAAAAGTTGTGAAGTGAAATTACACATCAAAATATCTTCTTCTGACTTGCTGATATAGTTTTACTTAAAACACACACACATTTAAATATGTCAACTGGATCATTACCAAGTGAAACTGAATGATTTACTGTCCTTTAAAAAGTAAAATGTTCCTCATTTGATGCAGAAAAAAGCTTCAAATGTGAAAATAAAAACAGGTTGTTTGAAAAGAGAAAAAAAACACTTTCAGTCTTTGTGCAAAGTAAAAAAAAAAAAAGAGAAAAAGTTCTATCATTTGGTTTAATAATTCTGTTTAAAATGTTCCCGGTGGAGTCGGAGAACTTCCTCCACCAAAGACCTTCACACTGAAATGATGGGAGCGGAGAAAAGAGGCCGAGCAGCTGCTGAAGTTTGATCCATTTTTAATCTACAACTGCTGCTCTGAAGGTTTGTTAATAAGATTGGAGGGTTTCAAGAATCGACTCAGTGTGTGTGTGTGTGTGTGTGTGTGTGTGCTGCTGTCATTTGGCTGAAAACAGATAAAGCGATGGAGGGAGGAATAAGAGGACAGTGTAGACCAGCATGTAGTGAGGTCGACAGAGAGAGATGAGAGAGAGTGACGAACAGCATGAGGAAGCCACGAGACAGTAGTGACGACGAGAGAACTGACACATCTGGAAGCCACGCTGGAAACTCAAACAGCACTTAAACTGTCTGTCACTGCTGCTCGTCAGCGTCGTCGTCGTAGTAACGGGGACAGCCAGATAGGGGAATGGAAAGGGTTGGGCAAGAGAGGCCCTTTAGTTTCTGGAGGGAGCTGAGACATGTTCAGGCAGGCAGGCAGAACACACACACACACACACACACACACACACTGCTCTCCTCTTACCAGTGTTTGCATTACACTTTGCATACCGCCTGAGGTCATGCTGTGAAGCTGTGTGTTTCCGTGACAACCATGTGTGTCTGTGTGTGAGGTGAAATCTGTGTTGGCCTCTGCGGACTCATCTCCTTCTCCCCCCTCCATGCCCTCCATCATGGCGTCCGTTTGGCCTGCCCGCCGGCTCGCCCTGTGATGTTGCGGGTGGCCAAGCAGCCGATGGAGCGATCCCTTCAAACTAATAAATAAACACATGGACAGTTAGCGTGCCGCTGCAGGGGCTGCTGGGTAGTTTGGTCTGACTGATCCGCTGTGCGGCCTGACTGCTGATCTTCACAGCGTGTTTGTTTGTCTGCCTGAAATCACAGAATCCTGTTTGTGTTCGTTTTTTTGTGCCAGTGAAACAGGTTCCACTCACATTTTAGTCATTTACTGAGGAAAACGGCCAGATATCCTCCTGCTTCTCCACTGTGAGCGTCTCTCTGCTGTGTCTGCACCGTGCACACACTCCAGAAACAACCAGTTAATGAAGAAATTAACAACAATGGTGCACACAGCGACAAGTGGCAGCCCTAAAAGACCATTTTGTTTTAGTTGCAACGGGTTTATTTTCTGAAAACACAACATGATTTCATTTTACGGAGTTAGTGATAGTGCTGCACTATAGGTTGAACTCCAAAACCAGGAAGTCCTACTATAATTATATATATATATATATATATATATATATATATATATATATATACACATACATGATCAACAAACAAATAAAGTGCTTAATTTTACAAGATGAATTAAAAATGTCATTTAACTTCACGTTTTCTTCTTCGCTTTCTCACTTTTCTCTTTTACGTGTCCAACGTCGTTTCCCCACGTCCTTTGTTTATCTCACAGAGTGACGATGATTGGCTGAGTGGCGTCACCTGACCAGCGACGTAATGACGCCGATTAAAAAACAAAACAAAACAAGCTGGCTGGCCTGTCCGAGTGTGATAAACATCTCGGTCGTACCGCCGGTTCTGACTCGGATTCGGACCCGGACACCGTCGTATTCGGGCCGCGGGACACTGTACTACAACCTCTGTTAGCTAACAGCTGCCTGTAAACTGGGATACTTTCCAGAGGGAGTCCTGTCTAAACCCTGGTGCTGCTACAGGTGAGTGCTAGCTGCGTTAGCTTCATGCTAGTTAATTAGCATGTCGGTTTGGCCGTTGGTAGTTTGTGTTTGGTTTGTGGTTTAATAGACTGGTTAGCAGGTAATTTGGCTAGTTAGCACTGTATGTGCTCAGGTTGAAGGTGATTTTGTAAGTTAGCGGGTTGTTTAGTGACAGTTTGGTTGGTTAGCAGGTGATGTGGTGAGTTAGTGTTTTGTTACCTGTTAGTTTGGTTAGCTGTGTTACCGGCTAGGTGATGTGGTCAGTTAGCAGTTTGGCTTGTTAGCAAGCCAGGTGGCTGTTAACATACTATCTGGTTTGCAAAGTGAGGTCATTGATGGTCTGGCTGGTTAGCTTACTAATTATTGAACAGGTTAGCATTTAGCAGTTTAGTTAATAAGAGATTTGTGTGTTTTTTGGCTAGTTAGTCTAGTTGGTTGTGTAGCAGGCTAGCTATGTTTAGTTGCTTATTTGCACAGATAGTGACTTGATAAGTTACGAGGTGAGATGGTTAGGTGGCTAGCTAGCTCGTTGAAAGGTTGGTTGGCTTGTTAACAGGTTAAGACATTAGTGAACAGGGCAGGTCAGCATGAAGACCTCTCAGTGACTAAGCAAAACATGCTGCCTCTGCTCTCTGTCTGTGCTTCACACATTAATACACAGAAAACTTGCACTATAAGTGTGTGTGTCTGTGTCTTTTAGCTTAGCGATTAGCTTCGGTATGAGTGCCGCCTCAGAGAACTATTGAGTGGGTTTAGTGCAGGAGAAGTACACTGAGGCTTGAATTAACCAGCTTTGCTCTCTCTATATATCTCTTTGCATGTGTGTGTGTGTGTGTGTGTGTGTGTGTGTGTGTAGGGCTTGAGGAGGGATGCCACACTAAATTGGCAAAATGAGGTGTAAATGTCTTGAGGCAGATGAGCTGCCTTTAGTGAGAGCAGCACTGAATATTTCACCAGCAGCTTCAGGAGTGTGTGTATGTAAGTGTGTGTATGAGAGTGTGTGTAAGTGTGTGTCTCTGTGTACGCACGCTTGGCAGCCACAGCCAATCATCGTCCATCATTCAGTTTTGGTTCTGACAGCTAGAAGAGGCAGAAAGTCCCTAAACGCCTTAGAGAAACATTTAACTGCCTCCACTGCTGCTCAGGCGAGTGAGTGTGTGTGTGTGTGTGTGTGTGTGTGTGTGTGTGTTTGCATTAGAGGTGAGCAGCACAGATTGTAACAGTCTCATTATTTTCTGTAATAATCTGAAGGCTGATGTGCTTCTGCACGTAATGACGGCTTTTAACACAGAGTCCCTCTTGAGCTGCAACTTGACCTTCGAAGTTCTTGTGTTTTGTGATAATAGAGAGTCATCCTTGTTTTGACCTTTGACCTCTGCATTATGGGTGTTTCAAACATTGTAAAGCAGCTTCCCACGCAGGAGGAGAGGTCACAGGACACTTTATGGTTCCTGTGTCCTGTGAATGGTCGCAGATGCCCCGCGATACACCGGCCCCACCTGTCCAGGTGCACCCAGCCTCCTCAGATATGATAAGCAGGTGTGGATGATGGATGGTTCTGGGCTGGAGAGGCTGGAAAACAGACAAATAACATTGTATGCTGTTTTCTCACATTTTCAGTCACATCTGTCCTGAGGCACATTCTGCTTTGAAACACAGCGAGCCACAAAATATCATCATAAATCACTGGCTGTTTGAATTTTCTTTTTTTCCTGAAACGAGTGTTGATACAATACACGGGTTTCAGTACAGATATGGAGACAGTTTCTGCTCCCTGACACCCCACCTTCAGGAGCATACGGGTTTTTTTTTTTAGAGAGAATTTCAAATATTATCTTTTTGCGTCTTTTAAATACAAGCGACTTTACAAACACGGAAAGTCACACTTGGTATTAGTGATCAATAAAAGTACATACACTGACATTACAGTTGCACTTGATTAACAATCATCTTTTCTCATGTAAATCATGCGTCTAGTTAATATATTATATGCTGTGTTTTTCCCAGGAAGCATTGACTTTTGCATTTGAGTTTAAACTGAGAATATATGAAAAGGACCTTGTTGTAAATCTGCTGCAGTCTCCTTTCTTATAGTTGAAGTGGTTTCTCAGCAGCTGAGGCAGGTTTGGCCGGAGGTGTATGGATGTACCTGTATTCAGGTGTCTGAGTCTGACACATCCGTCACTCTGCCTGCTGCCTCTCACAGAGCAGCGAGGAGCCCAAAGAGGAAGAAGAAGAAGAACAGCACATTTAAATAAGTTAGAAGTGAGCAGCGTGCCTGATTAACTTTAAATGAGCTCTGGTTTCAGGGCGACACACACACACACACACACACACACCCTTCCTCTCCTCCATCATCATCGTCACTCTCAGGGTTTTAGGGAATGTGTGGTCGTCTATTGTCTGGGTGATGTGACCTGCGACCTTTGACCTGCAGCCTCTCGGCGAGGTGTGATGTTGTTTTTCGCATGAGAGAGTCACAGAAACGTCTGGAATGTGAAAAATTCTTATCTTTTGTTCTGGTTTTCGGTCTCACGGGTCGACAGACTTTGTTTTTTTTGTTTGTCTGTTGGTTTTTTATAACAACATCTATTTTTCAAAGTACCAGGCGTCCTCACTGGTCCCGTAGCTGTAAAGAATGAATGACTGACACCTGTTCTGCAGGTTGGCAACAACCAATCAGAGCTTTGTAGGTGAGATTAGAGGGGAGCTCGGCTGGTTCCCTCCATCGAGGTGTAGTTCCAGGTGTTCAGGTGCAGCGCTGCATGTGCTGAAAACGCTGTAGTGTTTCCAGAGGTAGCTGTGTGAAGTCTGATGTCGGTGTTGGCTTCTAGCTAAAAAAATGGTTCATTGCCAAGTCGTTTTTCTTTTCCATCGTCCACAACGGACTTTTGCTTTGGTGTTTTGGTGCATAACAATAAACACAGTGAGAGAAGAGACATAAACAAAGGGAGAACAGGTAGGGCAGGTCGGACGGCTCAAATATAAACAGAAAAGTTGAACTGCACAAGTTGGAGAAGTTCAAACAAAGCGCTAGCTGCTGCTAGCATAAGATAAAAGATGGTGAATTTGCATTGTGGGTAATGTAGGCACCAGGTTTGAGGAGGAAGAACCAACAGAGTCTATTATTCCGATGCTTTCAGACGCAGCTCTCGTCATTTCCCTCTTTAGATAATGTTAAACACTTCTGCAGCTCAGATGGACATCAAACTCTTTGCAGGTTGCAGGTTCAGTAAGATGTTATCTCTGACTCCCAGGATGCATTTAGGCGGCGATATCTCATCCAGCTGGAAGCTAAAGGTTGCACAGTCGAGAAAACTTTATTTCCAAAACTCCAAACTTCAGTTTACTTTTAATTTCAGATAGGTAAGCCGCCTTTAACGTCCCCGTGAAAGATTTGTTTTTCCGAAGCCTGCACACGTTTCCACTCATCACGGATGCCCAGTCCCTGCTCACGTCCCGGCCCACATACCCTCATATCCACACACAGATGGGTCTGGATCTGTACAGCCATACAGTTTGTTTTGGGCTGCCACGGCAGAAGGGACAAAACTTCTGCCAAACAGAGCTCTGCTCCAGTTTAAAGTCCTGTATCCAAGACCAGATGGCAATAACGCACAGCCTGGATTTTCGGTGTGGGGTGTGTGTGTGTGTGGGGGGGCGATCGTGTCACTTGCCTTTGTAAGTGCAAGGCGTGTAGTGTCAGCCATGTTGCTGAGGTTCGGAGACGACAGGTCGAGTGCTGAACTCTGACTTTTTGAAGTTTTTTTTCCACATCTTGACTCATTTCATGTAACGGTTGAAATCTTGCGGATGCTAATGCTAAACTTTGCACAAATCCTGCTTGGGTGACACGTCAGCCTCTTGAAAATTCAAGATGGCCGCCATGTGTGAGTCCACTGGTGTCAAGAGTTAAAAAGTAGTACACTGTAAAAACATTCAGTTAAAGTACATCTCTGCAAATATGTTACTCACTAATATCATGCTAACTGGCCTAGCATTAGCCAATCAGCCTGGCGATTGTGTTTCTGTCACATTACATACTAGAAAGGCTGATAATAGACTCATCATTGCAGCAGCCGAGGATTGTGGGTATCGTGGTATTTGGATCCATTCCCCAGATCAAACCGATAAAACACATGATCTAATTAATGCAGCTGAAATAATTGAAACCGCTGCTAATCGAAGCGATTAATACATTATCTCAGAGAGATTCCCGACTTGGACACGACTGTACAATCTCACTCCATTATGAACCCTGTGTAATTAGAGATGGATTTAAACCCAAGTGAACGGGGATAACGAGACGAGGATGTATTTCCAGAGACAAATAAGACTTTTATGAACTTGTCCTGATTGTATTTTTCAGCGTGATGACACCTGAGTGTTGACTTGTTGCTGATCGATCGGCTGAGTGCATCAGTAGTGGAAAATGTATTTATTCTGCCCTATAGTTTTCCCTCCTGTTAATTCATACCCTCGCTCTCCTCCTCTCATCATCCGTCCTCCCTAATAATAACTCTGCTGTCCGTATGAATATTGAACCTCCTCAGTAAACTGCAGCATTGATCAGTCGGACTCTGAGTAAACTCTGCAACGCTTTGAGCAAACGCCGCCATTGATTTGTCCACATGAGGAGTCTGATGAGGCGAGAGGAGGAAGAGGAGGAGGTGGCGGTGAGGGTGGGGATGGTGGTTACTTCTGTCTGCTGCTGTGACATCATCATCATCATCATCATCCTACTGTGCACTTCCTGTTTCCCTGGTGTCACATTGTTGTTGCTGTTGTTGTTGTTTTATCTCTTCTGGCTTCCTCAGCAGCAGCAGCTCGTTGCTCCTCTGTAGAGTTACTGCTCTGCTGGGTGGCCACTCACATTTACAATGCTAATATTTGCCTGCAGGGAGGACAGTGTGTGTGTGTGTGTGTGTGTGTGTGTGTGCTGCAAGCATGCCTCATAAAGCTGTAAAACTGTAATTCAGCTGTACACTTTGTAAGATACGGTGGAGAGATGATGTGTTCCTCCAGCTGCAGAGCCGCTGAGGACAGCGAGGTCACGACCTCCGGCTGCTTTTAGGTGAATTCAGACCAAAAAGAAAAACAAATAATGATCAATATTTAATGACCACCGCTGCAGTTTTCATTTTTAGATCCCCACATATCTAAGTTTGAGTTATTTTAGGCCAAATACTCAGTGTTTACTCTGGAGGGCTTTTAGATGTGAAGAGGGTTCAGACACGGCGTTTAAATCTGTTTGTAGAAATATCTCGTTTACAGAAAAATCACGTTCACAGACCTGAAGGTTCCTGCTGAAACTTCAGAGACGCCGCAAGGACAAAAAACCACCCTAGCAACCACCATAGCAACCACCGTAGCATGTCCGACCCACCCCCCCTCAGGATCCAGGTGACTCACACCTGAGGGTCAGGGTTCGCGCCTGTGCGTGTGTTTTATTGTGTACGATGTTATTTAAAACGACGCATGTTATGAAACTTAAGGAAAATCTAAATATTCAGTGGTTTATCATCAGATTATTGTTTTATTGTGCAGGTCAGTTTAGAGTCAGTGAAATTAATTAAGCTGAATTAACCTGAATTTAATGAAACTAAGATCCAATTAAATGAAGTGACTTTTTTTTTTTAATATTATTTTCCTCACGATTTTTTTATGAAGTTTAATTGAAAAAAAAAAAAAAACAGTTACTAAAAGCTTTATAATTAAAACACTAAATATAACCAGAGTCTAGTGGCTGATGTGTGTGTGTGTGTGTGTGTGTGTGTGTGTGTGTGTGTGTGTTGTTTACGACAGCGTCTGACAACTTTATTGATCCGTCGTTGACATCCATCAGAGTGAGGGTGGCCCACTGTCTCGATTAAAGAGCTTTTATGAGGGAACTCTGCAGCTGATTGATTTATGTATTGATCCATGTTTTTGATTTGGCCCTATTGTTCTTCTTCTTCTTCTTCTTCTTCTTCTTTTTTTAATAATGGTTTTAGGTGAATGTCATTTGTGTGTTTAGTTGTGTGTGTGTGTGTGTGTGTTGCTACACGGCTGTGACCTGGGAGTGTTGTTATGTCTTACTTTAAAACCACAGACAGACAGACAGACAGACAGACAGGTATTAATGACTCATGTCAGTGTTGTCCCATTTGATGACAGGAAGTAGGGCAGTGTGTGTGTGTGTGTGTGTGTGTGTGTGTGTGGACAGATGGTGATTAGTTGGACCGACATCACGCTCACAAACGCTCCTTTAAGGTCAAAATAACAGAAATCATTCTGAATGTTAAACACTTACATCTCTGGCTTCACTCCTGCGTTGCTCGACTACATTTCCCATGATGCCCTTCAGCACTTCAGGACACTTAGTGGCAGTTCAGACACACTGAAATAACCTTACTGTGCAGTTTCATTGAAACCTTTATTCAAATGAATGACTGGTTTTTAAAATTGCGAACATTTGCATCTTATTTTCTTTCGAGCAGCAGCTTGTGATCGATCGATCGATCAATAAGTGGATCCGAAGCCAAACTTCTGATGGTCCGAGGTCGTTTGGGGTTGGCTCATCAGTCAGCTGAGAAAATAAATGGCATTAATCAATAATGAAAATAAAGTTTGCTTAATCATCCTGAAATGTTTTTACATTCATCATCAGATAACCAGCAGATCAATAGATTGTAAGTACAGTGTAATGAGCCTCAGCCAGGCTAGCAGTTTCCATTGGTTTCCAGTCTTTATGCTAAGCTACGTTCACTGGCTGCATGAAGACAAAAACAAAAAAAAAGGAATAGTACCGATCATCAATAACGTTATCAAACATATATCTGAAGCAGATCTCCAGTATGAGGCGGCGCATCTAACGAGGAATCGAACCGGTGACCCGCCGCTGCCCGCTATTGATTTCTGATCAGGGAGGATGAACTGGGTTAACATGTAAACCAGGACACACACTCTGGACCCGAGTTTCTGGTTAGTGAGCGAGCACACATCACTCACACGTACACACACACACACACACACACACACACACACACAGACAGAACAACAACACCCTTCATGAGTGACACATGTTTGAGAGTCCCGAGGGCAATCTGAATATTGATTGGCCTGGAACAGTTATCCACCCATGATGACAGACTGTGTGTGTGTGTGTGTGTGTGTGTGTATGTGTGTGTGTGTTTTGATGAGGAGATAACACATCAACAACAAACTAATGGAGGGGTGGGAAGTGTGTTGGTTCAACAGCCGAGTGTGATGCTGCTGTTGGGTCAATTATCTTGTCACACACACACACACACACACACACACACACACACAATGAGTAGCAGGTCAGAGCTGGTGCTTCGAGATCTGATTGAACCTTTGATGTTGTCAGTTGAGCCCCCAGGAGTGTGTGTGTGTGTGTGTGTGTGTGTGTGTATGTGTGTGTGTCAGTGTCACAGATAAACGATCGTCCTGCAGCCTCGTGTCGTCCCGCCGTATAAATCTTTATTGTCCAAGCACAGAATATTTCCCTCGTTACTACGACGATGACGCTGCTGCGGCGGCGGCTGCTTCACATGAGATCGTTTAAACATGAAACAACGAGAACTTCACTCGGTGACAGGAACTCGAAATCAAATCTCGTTATCGCTTCAACCGACGGCGACAAGTTCCTTTCAGCAGCTCGTGATTTCTCTCTCTCTCTCTCTCTCTTTTTTTTTTTTTTATGCTTTAACTTCTGCTAACGAGACGAACAAAGAGCGAAGGGAGGAGGCCAGTGAATACTAAGAGCAGGAGTGTGAGCGCGGACACACAGCGTATGTTAATCCCCTCACTCTTGCTAATCATCTCGCCTCCTCTCTTCTCCTTTGTGCTGCTGCTGTTGTTGTTGTTGTTGTTGTTGTTGTTGTTGTTTGTGAGCAGTAATTAAACCGTCTCTGCTCCTGTTTGGTCCAGTTCACTTCAGAGGAGTTCCTCTTTTCTTCTGCAGCATCACAACACAAACAGGAGCTCTGGGTTTTTATAACTCACCGAACACATGAATGAAACACAGAGGCGGAGACTGACCTGTCATTTCAGCGGCGGCGAGAAAGTTACAGAGACGTGTGTATGAATGATTTCACGTGAGTGTAAACGGAAACGTGTGTGTGTGTGTGTGTGTGAGCAGAGGGCAGGATGTGAAGGACAGGATGGTGTGGACTCGATGTGATGGATTAAAATCCTCCTGAAGCCAAATTTACAACCTGCGCACGTGAGCGCTGTGACGCTGTCGGACTGGAGACCGTGTGAGAAACCGTGAGCCGCCTGCTGTGTCTGAATGAACCGACTAATTCCTGAAACCTTGAGCTTCCATAATGACATTGACACAGACTATGTGCTGCTGCACCTCCAATATATATATATACTGCCAGTTAAAGTAAAATCTTCCTCTCTGGGGTCAAAGGTCAACCCTGCCCTGCTCCCTGGTGTTGTGCCCGTTGCACATGGTCCTGGTTATCTCTTAGTTACCGTTGCCTGTGGCGACCAGGTGTGAGGTGATTGATGAGGGCCTTTTTTATCCGTCTCCTGCTAATGCGCTGGAAGTCACCACCCACGACCTCTGACCTTGGTGACCCCCGCAGCATGCTGGGTAACAACCTGACACACACTAACAGTCCCAGTAATGAGGCAGCGAAGGCAGCAGCTCTCCCCTGCTCTTCTTTCATCTCCCCCTTTCTCTCCATCCTGCTGTTTTCTCTCTGCCGCTCGCCCAGGAGGATTGTGGGAAGGCAGCGTCTCTTTTTTTATTTGGCGTTTGGACTGTTTTTCTTTTTTTTTTTTCAGCTGACCCTGAGAGGTCAGCGGAGAGGAGAGTTTCCTCCTGCGTCCAGCCTCAGCAGCCTGAGGAGTCTGTTTCACAGCTGCAGCCGTGGGCCTGCCACAGTGCCTTTGAGCAGAGGCAGCAGTCGCACCGACCTGCCTAACCCTAACCCAGTTGAAAGCATTTTGTTCTTTCATCTGCCCTGAATTTAGCTCCCAGGCTCTGAGCTCCTTGAAGATGCTTCATGAGGACAGTGCAGCGTTTTTCTTTCAACGTGGCGACAGTGAACGCCTCCCCGCTTTGTTTAATGGCACTGGCCACGCCCACTTCAGCGACTCCATTACTTAATCATCATGTAGTGTTATTTCCAAACTGTCTCCATATGGTACATAAACATATATAAACGTGTTGTCACAGTGACAATGTCTGAAGGCAGTTTGGCAGCGAGCGAGCGTCACACTTGTGTCGACTGGCTGATGAAGCGCAGGGTACGGTGGCCTGCGGGGACCAAAGCGTAAAACGTTTTGTGATTGCGATTGTCAGCGGTGATCAGTGGTGTCAATTAAAACAACAAACAGGTGAGAGGACTGACAACCTGTCAATCACATGGTTGTCCAATAGGAGGAGGAGGAGGAGGTGGGCGGGACTTGATGATTAGCTTGTTTCCTAAACAAGCGGCATTAATTAACCCCGGCAGGTAAACAAGAAAGAGGGTTGTCTAAATACTTTGTGTGTGTGTGTGTGTGTGTGTGTGTGTGTGTGTGTTCCCCCAGAATGGATGTGAGGTCCCCCTGAAAGCAGCTTGTTAATTATCCAATTTAAACTGATGAAATTGAAACTTGAACCCCACAAATGAATTAATTAGCCTAATTGTTGCTGGCAATGTGTGTGTGTGTGTGTGTGTGTGTGTGTGTGTGTGTGTGTGTGTGTGCCGTTATCTCTCTCCACTATTCTCTTGTGTGTGTGTGTGTGTGTGTGTGTGTTAATCAGACCATCTTGATGCACAGATGACTAAAACATTTCTGCAGGAAAACAAAGTGTAATTATAATAGTATAAAATATAAGCGCGTTGGCACCAAATTGAAACTTTCTGCGACTCTGCGAGAAGATTTTTCGCGCGGCCTGATATGAAATGACACTAATGGCGTCTGGGAGGAATTAAATGAGTCTAAGCACTGATTATATTATGGGATAGCCGTCAGATGTGATGTAAATTGAAGATTATTCTCAGTAAATGAAGCAAAAACGTGACCGAAAAAAAAATGCTTCTTTAAATCTGCCTCGTCGTCTTAGTGACTCGTTAACGAAGCACCGGCGAGTTTCTGAGATGATGCACCCACGCTGACCTCTGACCTTTGTGATATATTTAATATGGGCTTGTTGTAACGCTGTGTGATCTGAGGGCCGGGGGCCGACCTCCGACAACACCACACTTTTCCCTCCTCTTTCACATCACACTGACACTCGCTCTAATGAGGGGGACGAGGTCAAAGGTCGCGCCCCCCTCCCTCTCTTCTGACTCGACGGTCGGCAAGCTGTGACGGATTCCCTGTCTGTCGGGGGAGGTCAGAGGTCGGCGGGGGCGGCAGACAGGCCGGGGGTCAGAGGTCGGGCCGCAGGGCGAGGCTCGACACTGAGCTGTGAAGAGGTGTGTTCACTGTGAGCTGGGTGTTGAAACCAGGTGATGAGAGCACCTGTGTGATGAAGAGCAACAGCTCTTTCTCTCTGTGGTTTCACCGTGTTGCTTCCAGTGAATGTGCTGGTTCCTCAAACAGCGTGTTCACTGGAACCAGTGATCAGGCAGGTACGTGTGTGTGTGTTTCCACTGGTGTTGACACAGTGACCTCGTGTGAGCAGCAGCCAACGCATTTCAACTGGAACACAACATTTGCATGTGTGGAAGAGGCCTGCAGCGTCTGTGCCTCTCTGTCTGTCTGTCTGTCTGTCGTCTCATCACCTGTCACGACTGTAAGTGACGACCGACCTCTCTGTGTGTCAGTCAGTCACATACCTCTGTTACTCTTGCAGGTAGAAACCCAGTTCCTCTTACAGCGTGGCGCACGAAGCCACACGCCCTCCTGCTGGATTTCATACATGCGGCCATCTTTACAGCGCTGAGCTGAGCCTCTTCCTGCTGCAGAGGCAGAGCAGGAAGGTAGATCTGCCACCTCTCCCGGCAGCGTCGCACCGATCTGACTCGTGTTGCGGTCGAACACATCCACCTGTTGAATCAGGGAGCGAACGGCCGCACGTCCGACGAAGCCATTTGTTGACCCATCTGCACAGACTTTGTTTTGCTTCGCTCGGTTATTGTGCAGAGCGTTTCAGCCCGAGCTGAACTGAAGCCGCCGCCTGAAAAAGACAAACAAGAAACCAACGGAGACGTCGTTTTAGCTCCGACGAATGCAGGGTCATGTGATCTGGAGACGTGCTGTACGTGTACGTATGAGTGCATATGTCGCGCTGTGAGATTCCTGCAGGATTTTCATGGTAAAAAAAAACCCTGATTTGATTCATTTTGCTGTAGTGAAACTTCCTGGGAAACTCTCTGGAGGCCGTGGGATGATAGAGATCCTGCCGTGGGCCCTGAGCCGACCCCGGCACAGGCCTGTGTGCTCTCTCTCTCTGTGTCCGTGGATCTGTGGGATTTACAAGGGCAACACAATCTGAGCTGTCAGTCAGAGGCCGTCCGCCGCGTTCTGGCTCTTCTGACTCAGCACATCAGCACCCCCCCCCCCCATCTCTCTCTCTCTCTGTGTCCTGCAGTGTGCAGTGTAGCTCGCACGCCCCCATGTCCTCGCCTCAACGGTGAGATGGACACTTCAGGTCCATATTACATCGTCCATACATGCTCTCTCTCTCTCTCTCTCTCTCTCTTGGCCTCTTGTTGAATTTGGTGCCGTGCGCATCACGCTACAGGTCTGCTGGGGGAGGGGGGGGCGGAGCTTGCGGATCACACACACAGATGCCGCCATGTTGACGTTAATGACCCCTCATTATGCAGGCCGAAGCAGAAAAGCGAGCGGCAGCGCTCCGACACAGAAGGCGTGCTCACACCGCCCACGGCCGTCACGCCGCAGCCCGTCAAAACCCAACGTGATGCTTCCTCTCTGGTCGCAAACTCGCCGGCGAATTCACAGCCCATGAATCCTTTTCCTTTTTTGTTTCTGCGATAACGACCGATAACGACCGATCTGAATGTCTGCAGCATCTCGACGGAGCAGAATGTGCGGGCAGAGGAAGTGACAAAACAACAATCTGAGCAGCAACAATCGTCTGCGGCGACGATGACGGTGGCAACGGCGACGTGTGACAGGAAGGAGCACAGATAATCGAATCAACACGGCGGCCATGTGCACGCACCAACGATCACACAGCTGAGAGATTAACAAGTGTGAACTGTGTTGGAGGGGAGGCACGAAAATCAAACACACACACACACACAGGAGGATGAGCACACCCCCCCCCCCCCCCCCACACACACACACACACACACACACACACACACACACACACACACGAGGTCCAGGCCAGACCACATGCTGGTTTTACACTGTCTGACACCAACCACCCCCACCTACCTGAACTACCACTGCCAGCCCCTTTATTACCCCCGCACCCCACTCTGACCATACCCTCTCCTTCTTTTTAAGTGCCCCCTTCCTGCCCCCCCACCCCCACCCCCCCCACCCCCTCCACACACACACACACACACACACTCTCTCAGCCTTTTCATCCAAATGGTTTCCTTTTGTGGTCGTAGTCATTTGTTTCTCAACAGGCTGCGCTCAGGAGGAGAGCTGCTGCCTCCTCCTCCTCCTCCTCCTCCTCCTCCTCCTCCTCTTCCTCCTCTTCATCCTCTTCACTCCATTCAAAACAGTCAGAGTAGTCACCATGAAATGTTAAGTGTGTGTGAGTGAGTTTCTTAACGTTCCTGCAGAAAGTCAAAGTAAAACATGGAGACAACGTGTTTACCAGTGTAACGTGTGGAAGTAGATGTGACAAACATCAGAAACGTGACGTTGCTCCTGAAGCTCACAGAGACGTTGCAGATGTTGTGACAGAGGTTGCGGTGGCTGCGTAAACAGGAAGTGCTGAGATGAAGGTGCATGTAAACACTGTGTTGAAGCTCACGCACCAGTGTTTTCCTTCCGTTAATAAGTCAGTAATGAAAGTAAATGTAGGATTAAGTGAAGGAGTAATTACTCCGGCATCATCGGAGCATCTTAAAGTAAATATTTACACCGTGAATCAGACAAAAACAACCTCACGAAGTCTCATCAGCAGGTGAAGCGTCAGCTCTCTCCGTCTCTCCGTCGCTTCTTTAGTTCTGCTTCCGGCTGGATTTGGATGTAAGAAAGAAAAGGAGCAGGTGGAGGAGGGTGGGTGGCCACTTCAGCTACAGCTTCTCTTCACTTCCTCCTCCGCTTTCACCAGGACACACAATAGGGACGCTTGTGGTCACATGACCGGCTGAAGAGGCTCAGGCGAACACACACTGAGCGCTGAGTCGTAGCTTGTCTTTAATTAGCTCGATGAAGGACCGTCGTTACAGGAGCGGACCTTCACATTCAGCTGACGTGATGCTGTGTCTCGGCCTCGTCTCGTCTTAAATCAACGACTTATTGAGTCTTAGTTCGTTCGCTGTGGCTACGAGCTGTTAGCTGTTAGCTGTTAGCTTGTTTGGTGCTTCCACATGAGACGCTCCAGTCAGTGGTTGTGTTTTTGAAACCGAGGCTGTAGCTCACTCTGTTCTTCCTGTATGCAGAGCAGTCAGAGGTTTTTCTGGTGCACAGGTGACAGGTGTGTGTGTGTGTGTGTGTGTGTGTGTGTGTGTGTGTGTGTTTACACTGTCTGTGCTCTGAGGCGAAACGTGTGTTGTGTTGTTGTTTTACATCTGTACTGATCACAGCCGCAGCGATTTGACCCCGGTGTGAATGCAGCCACATCAAGCTTGCAAAAGCCCCCCACAATGCATCACTCTCTGTATGAGACCGTGTTATGGAGGCTGGCTCTCCTCTCTGGACGACCCCGAGTCTTATTTGTGCTGGAGCTGCCACCTCAGCGCTGCCACAGGTGAAGCCAGCGAGATGAATGACAGGCTGTGTTGTTTCGCTCGGTGCTAACGTCAGTGTGACAGCAGCCGAGCGGCGAAATATTAAAGTGGAGGCTTTCTGGGGGGGTTTGTCACTTTGTTTTTGTCAGACATTTAAGTGCATAACAAGATGCACCGAGTGTTTATGGCCCCAGAAAAGGCTTTGCGGCTTCCTCCTGTGTCACATGACCTCCAGGCAGCGTTTATACTTCATAATGTGAAGGGCCCTCCAGCAGCAGCAGCAGCAGCAGCAGTGTTAGCAGCAGTGTTAGCAGCAGCAGTGTTAGCAGCAGTGTTAGCAGCAGTGTTAGCAGCAGCAGTGTTAGCAGCAGCAGTGTTAGCAGCATGTTAGCAGCAGCAGTGTTA
>MU269981.1:25494019-25497905 GCA_021432705.1 Caranx ignobilis
CCTCCCCGCCCCTCGCGGGCTGATAGCCATTAGTGCTGCAAAGGGAATTTTAATGCAACGCTGGCTTCAGTGGGAAGGAATGAATATTTAAAACACACTCTGACTGGAGCAATAAAAGGAGAAGGACATATCCTTCATTTCGAGTGCACACACACACACACACACACACACACTCGCACGCGCGCGCCGTTACACACAAACAGAAGTGTGTTTATCTGACACACTGACAGCCTGGTGTGGTTTCACTGAAAACCAGTTGAGCCGGTCCGACTCAGTCTGCTGCCGCTCTGTTTTGTCTCCGACGTCGCGCTCGTGTCCCGTCAAGAATGTGTCGGGCGACGACGACATAAGAAAGGTTTCCATGGCTACGACTCGAAAGCTATCACATCAGGCGTCACACACAACTGAAGAAGACCCCCCCCTCCTCCACCACCACCACCACCACCACCACCACCGCTCCCTGCTGCCTTTCAACCCAGTGTCCTGTGTCATATTCATCCTTGGAGCTGGTGGTGGTTCTTTGTCCGACGCTGTGATGCTCAACAGTTACCTTCACTGAAGGAGCTCCAGCATCTGCAGCCCTGAGCTTCAGAGTCCAGTGCCGCTGCACCGAGGCGTCACTGCGGCCCCTCCCTGTGAGCGCTGACATCGTGCTGAGCGTTAATCACAAGTTTTATAACTGTAATTCAGAGGCCGTGCTGCTCGGCCTCGAGGAAATGACGACCGTTTACCTCACAGATACCGTTAGCATCTGGTACCATGTGATGCAGGCTAACACATGAGCTAACGTGATGCTAACGCATCGCATAATAATAACTGATTCATTGGCAGATGTTAGTTCAAAGGCTTTGGGCCTCAGTGCAGCACTTCAGGTTTCGTTCTGCAGCTCCTGTGAGTCGGAGCGGATCACATTGTGCCGCTCTGGTTGAAGCCTTTGTTTTATTTGAAGGGTTTTGTCGCTTATTTTGAATTTCTTTCTCATCTACCGGCCGAAAGAGTTCGATCAACACTCACGCCCAGGTCACATGACTCTGCAGTAAACGTGGGTATTTATCAGCTCTGACCCTGAACACAACACCTGGCTGGTGCCTCCCCCCCCCCCCCGGGACACTGTAACAGACCTGCACACCTGCCGCAGGAGTAAAACCATCACCAAAACAATGTAACTGAGTCGAAAGCATGTGAGCGATGTGATGCTGCAGCTCACCTGAGATCATGTGACCTGATGGAAAAACAATCATTAAAGTAGAAAAATAACAAATAATCCATAAATCAAAGTGTGTGTGTGTGTGTGTGTGTGTGTGTGTGTGTGTGTGTGTGTGTTATGGTGCACATGCAGTTGTTTGCACAGCGGCGTCCCGGTGCTACATTAAATGCTGCTGTGCAGAAGCATTAGACACTTTAAACCAGAGGAGCTGGGTCTTGTTTACATCTTCACCTCCGTCTCCTTCTCATGTTTTTTCCACGTCTTTCTCCTCTTCTTCCTTCATCCTCCGCTCGCTGCTTCAAAAAAAAAAAAAAGACACCTTTTAAAACAAGATTCAACATCTTTAAAAAAAAAAAAAGAAGTATTCAAGAGTGTTGAACGTGGAGCAGGTGTGTGTTCACTGTGTTGTGTTTGTGTGTGTGTGTGTGTGTGTGTGTGTGTGTGTGTGTGTAGAAAGTGCTGCTGAGGCGTTTTTTTTTCTGAGGATGGTGGGATATATATAAAAAAAAAAAAATGCTGACAGTGCACCATGTTTCCATAACAACAGATGATGGTTTTCAGCCTCACCTGTTGCTGCTCTGCTCTGTGCTCCTCTGTGCACTCACACACATGATTTCACAACATCTGGATGTGGAGCAGTGGAAGTTCATGGACGCAGCAGCAGAAGCAGCTCCACTTCCTGTTCCACTTCCTGTTCCACTTCCTGTTCCACTTCCTGTTCCCCGCGCATGGATGATGGATGTCACCGCTGCGTTTCCACGCAGGTGCCAGAGTCTTGGCTTGGCGGCAGCAGTCGATCTCTCTGTTGTGATGATACACGTGTCGTTTTGCGTTTAGTATTAATTTCACATTACGACGCGTCGCTGTTGTTTCATGCAGATCGCCACAAATGTCACCTGTTAGAGATGATGGAGCGCTCGCGGACGAGCGTGGCATTTACTTTGTGTGGAAACAAATGAAGCTTGGACTTGTGCTGTAAATCACTGTTTGTGAATGTGATGTGGATTTTGGTGAAGCGTTCTTTTGCAGGAGGGGCTTTTATTTGAAATGCTCAGAAATGTGCAAGGAAGCAGATTCTCATTTGTAGTGTGTGTTTTTTTTTTTTAACTGATCCAATAATTGATTATTGGTTCTTCCTCAGTTTTGATAAACACTTTGTTTTGTTTTGCAGTGATCTGTCAGCATTTTATTACCCAGAATGCCCTGCAGCGGGCCGAGCTCTGGGAAAATGTAATCCACCAATGACAGGACGTCATCTCTACACCTGTCTGAACATCGGTTTAGGTCGCAGGTGACCTGCGGCATTTTTGAAATGAAAACGTATCAGCGTGGACGCAGCCAGAGGCCGCCATGTTGCACAGGAAGTCCATGCTCGTTGCTGCATGTTGATGTTGGGGATGAGCTCCTGAAGCTCACCTGTGCTGTGCCGCTGCAGATTCACACACCTGTGTCAGTTATCAGCGTCAGGCAGCTTCTCGTCGCGCAGGTTCCCTGCAGCAGCAGCGGCGTGGCGGGGCGGCACAGACTCAGTTCAGAGGAATCTGACGTTCCCGTGTTCAGGTAAATATGTGCTGGTTCCCATGAAGAGACACAGGGAGATGCAGGAGGTATGCTGCTGGACCGGGGTGTGTGTGTGTGTGTGTGTGTTGTGTGTGTGTGTGTGTGTGAGGGAGAGAGAGAGGGACTGTAACCTCATAGCTTCACTGTGAATCATCTCAGGTCAAAGAGTTTGTGTGTGTGTGTGTGTGTGTGTGTGTGATGGACAGGTAATGAAGTAAGTGAGGGTTATTGCTGAGTTGGAATGAAGCCTGAGTAACGGTGAGAAAGCTGTGTGTGCGTGTGAGAGACAGTGTGTGTGCGTGTGAGGAGAGAGCGTGTGTGTGTGTGTGTGTGTGTGAGCGTGGCCCTCGTTAGCAGGCTGTAGTCCTGACGAAGCTTCAGTGAAACCTGAGATCATCTGCAAATCGTTGAGGTATGAAAAAGACGATTTACAGTTTGGATTGATCTGGACACCGGAAAGTGTGTGTGTGTGTGTGTGTGTGTGTGTGTGTGTGTGTGTGTGTGCGTCATTCCAGGTGTATTGGGTGACAGATCAGTGAGACTCCAGCTGCTCAGCTTCCTGTGGAAAAGGGAAGTGGAGCCTGAAAACGCAGCGTCTGTGAAACTGATCCCAGGTCAGGTTTCAGGCTGCAGTGTTCACAGATCTGAGACCTGCACACAGACTGATTGATCTACATCGCTGACGACCAACGATGCCTGTAATGTTGATTCTCCCACCTGAGCCATCCTGGCCACCGTACTGTGACGTGCGTGTCTTAGCTGACTGCGGCTATCAAATCTTAATCCACCATGCTAACACGCTAGCATGCTAAATGCTATGTCAACACCCTGCATGTCAACATTAGCATGCAGGCATGTTAACATGAGCCTTTAGATGCTAACAGCTAACGGTGCATTTGTTTAACTCAGGGTTGCTATAGGCGACGGGAACCATGTTTAGCGATGCAGCAGTATATGCAAAGCAACGATCCTCCAATCGAAACCATCTCATTTGATTGATTATCAGCCGTGGACTTTGCATTGATTAGCATATTAGCTCGTCGTCTTCAGTCTGTTCAGACAGTGTTAAGCTTGAAGTGTCTCATTAGCATTAGCGTTAGCGTTAATTAGCAGCGTGTT
>MU269982.1:0-125000 GCA_021432705.1 Caranx ignobilis
GCGTTTGGAGCTGACGAGAGGACCCCCCCCCCCCCCCCAAAAAAAAAAGAGAGGTAGACAGAGCACCGTAGCCACCCTGCTGCTATGACGACCCTGCCCATGTTGAGGAGGAACAACAAAGTACTGAGAGTCGAGCTGAGCTGTAACTGTGTAAGTGAAAGGGCCATAAGTGACACCAGGTTTATGGTGCTGTCCTTGTACTTGCTGCTTTTCCAGAGTAGTGAGGCCTTTTGTTCCACTTTGAGTGTTTAGCCAGTTATTGTTCCTTTGTTTAGGAGTTTTCAGTTTGATAGTTTGTTTGATTTGAACACACAGTGGCCTTTTCTGTATTTGAGAACCTGACGACCAATTAATAAGTTTCCAGAACCAAATAAAGTTGGTTTTATGTTACTTTTCCCTGACAGGCTGGATTGTAACAGACTCTGGAACTAAAGGTGATGTAATGAACAGCCATGAAGAGGAAATCTGTTCAATACTCTGTTCACACAGAGAAGAATACATGTTCTTTACTTACGTCTAGGTGGCTGTAATGGTGTTGGCGTCTTTATACTATTGCTGCAGTACCTGGTGGCTCCTCGAACACAGAAGGCAAAAAATTATTATTTTAGTACAACAGTTATTTGCTATGAAGTGAATAAACAACATTTAAATGTCCATACATCTTTTCTTTTCAAATGCTGGGATTGTTCCAACAATGATAGTTTCCGCTCCGATACCTGCTGGATGAAGCTCCCATATTTCCCGCTGAAGCTCCCATACTTCCTGCTGGAATTGTCTCTCCTCCAATTGTAGCTGCACCAATTTTTCTCTGTGTTTGACTGACATAAACAGTGATAGTAGTCTTACAGTCACAAAATGTCACTACAGAATCAAAAGACACATGGTACTTAGTTATTTTAGTTTTACTTATTTACTCTTATTTAGTGTTAACGTTTTGTGCAGCAGCTCTGTGAGGTACTGACCTTCAAAGTTTCATTTGGGTTGGGATCAGCCCCTAATGTGGGACTGACTGGTGGATGAACCTGTTCTCCTGTTGAGCCTGAACCTCCAGCTGTGGGTTCTCCTCTTGTAGAAGTTGATGGGCTCTTGAATTCACAATGACACAAAATTAGTTTCAAAACAAAACTTTTAGTTATGAACTGTGAAGATCATAAAAATGTTTAAGGTCCATACGGAGAAACTCCTTCCAAGGAACAAAGGCAGCTCGCTCTCTGTCATGAAAAATAGAGGAAATAAAAGTTGTTGTTAACAGTCATGAAATTGTCAGGTTCACACAGAGAATAATACATGTTCTTTACTTACCTCCAGGTGGAACAGGTGGTGGTGGTTTATTCACACTTATTCCTGCAGTATCTGGTGGCTCCTGGGAGACAGAAAGTCACAAAATGATCTTTTCCTCTAAACAAGTGTAACAATTACTTTCTATGAAGTGAATTTAAACCATATTAAATGTCCATACGTCTTTTTCTTTTCGAATGCTGCAGTTGTTCCTGATGCAGTTGTTTCATCTTCAGTTGTAGCTGCTCCCCTCGTTCCTGGAGCTTGGCTGACACACAAAGTGACAGGAAGTAAAACACAGTCACAAAAATGAAATTATAAAATCAAAAGACATTGAAAGGGCATGCTAGTTATTTTATTATTTATATACACTCTTATGTACTTTATAAAACCTATTTTTATGTTTTTATTATCTCTAGTTTTTTCCTCTTTACCTTTGTGATCTACTTCCTATTCTGACCTCACCTTCTGAAACGTCTGAGATGTCTGGTCTCAGACCAGTGTGACTATGTCTGTGCATGCTGTAAAACCATTTAAGTGGGTACAGAGACCAGGGGAGCGTCGATCACATGAGCTCTCTCTAACATTTCTGACTGTCAGGTCAACACTGATGAGTGCTGTGGTGCAGCAGCTCTGTGAGGTACTCACCTAATTTGGCATTAGCCGCTGAGGGCTGAGGGGTCGATGACCTGTTCTCCTGTTGAGCCTGAACCTCCAGCTGTGGGTTCTCCTCTTGTCCATGTCGATGCACTCTTGAATTCACAATGACACAAAATTAGTTTCAAAACAAACTTCTGGTTATGAACTGTGAAGAGATTAAAAACATTTAATCCATACAGGAGAAAATCCAGAAGATCCTGAACTGGAGGACGTGACAGCTCTCTGACTGTTAGGAAAAATAACAGGAAATAAAAGTTACTGTTACAATTATAAAACAAAGACACTGAAAAAGATGTAAACAATAAAGGTGATGTAATGAACAGCCAATAAGAGAGATCTGTTCAATACTCTGTCTGTTCAGGTTCACACAGAATAAAATACATGTCCTTTACTTACATCATGAACAATGATCGTAGTATTATCTTATTCCTGCAGTACCTGGTGGCTCCTGGAAGACAGAAAGGCACAAAATGATCTGTTTTCTTCTAAACAAAGTGAAACAATTATTTTCTGTGAAGTGAATAAAATATTTATGTGTCCATACTTCAATTTGTGCAAGAAGCTGCGGCGTGCCTCTCCGTCTTCGTCGTAACTGCTCCAATTGTGTCTGCAGCTGTTTCAGGTGCAATAAGTTACGTTCGGCGCCGCTCTAATATGGAAACTAAGAGGAAATAAAAGTTACAGTCAGAGAAAAGCCATTATGAAACAAATACAAAGGACTTAATGGACACAGACTGATACCTGCTAGAACCTACAGCCGATAAGAGATAAGCTCTCGCTCACATTTCTGACTGTCAGGTCAACACTGATGAGTGTAGTGGTGAAATATTTTCACTTTTTGTTTTTTTTCTTTCTTGTTTTTAATGAGAAAAACCTGAAAAAGACCTGAGGGTTAAAGTCAGGTTGGAGATCCTGTAAAAACGAACAGGCCACATTTTGAAAATACACAATCAAAAGTGCTTTCCTCAGATTTGTCTCTGAAGCCACGCCTCCAGAGCACAGGAACACGCGCCGCTTGTTCAGCGTTGGGTTCACATAAGGTGAAGCCACAAAGGTAGAAAAACACAAAAACTATACTAAATAATTCAAACTAGAAAACACTGTAATGTTTCTCACTTACTCTCTGATCTGAGTCTGAGCTTCTCACTCTTTTACGAGCCCGCCTGAAACAACAGATTTAAAGACTGTAATATGAAAAGATGTTACATCATAATATTATACCACATCAATGTGTGTGTGTGTGTGTGTGTTTTAATGTCAAAAGACACTAATTATAACATTTAATGAGATCTATCATTACTGATTGTATGTATAACTAAAACAAAGAGCTTGACTCTGTCACCTCAGTGATTTTACACCTACGACTTCCTGTTAAAACATAAACAGTGTGATCTTACCGTGAGGTTGATGATCCAGGTTTATGGCTCATGGCCTTCATTCGTGTTGCTGCTGGTTCAGACGGAGCTGCTGACCCTTCACCAGGAGAGCTCTGTAATTCAATAGTTAACAATATATTGATAGTTGCTCACAGGTGATTTCATCACTGAAAGACAGGACGGTTTCCATCAGCACAAGGGTTCCTGCCTGAAACGTGTCATTTCTTTCATATTAATTGGAAAACAGTGTTAAGACACTGATGTAAAGATCAATGGCAGCATTTTTGGGGGGGGGGGGGGGCTTTCACACTTTTAATCGACACAAGAGCTGTAGAAAGACAGGAATGGAGAGACAGAGAGAGGGGTACGACATGCAGCAAAGGGCCACCAGTGGAATCGAACTGGGGCCGCTGCAGCTCCAGATTAAGACCATGAACCATATGAACATACTGTAAGTCATCCTCTTGTGGAAATAGAATATATATATATATATATATATTTGATATGGTCAAATTATTCAGGTATCGATATGGAAACTGTTTGATTAGACTGATTGATCAACAATAACCAAAACAATAGATACAGATGTTGTTTTATTCTCTGTTTTATCTGGAGGCTTTATGTTAGTTGAAAAGTTCGCATCATGAACAGTGTGATCTTACGGTCTGGTTGAGGGTCCTGGTTCATCTGCATCTGCAGGGATCTCCTCCTCATCCCAAAGATCACTCATCTTCTGGTTCGTCTGGGGGGTTCATTAATAAAACTCAGATTAAAAAATGATGCATGTGCAAATTGTTGGACTTTTCATTGTCTTGAACCAAACAAACATATTTCCTTCATGAGTGGAAAATATGATCTGTGGGTTTACTGTGTTAACGATGCTCCTACATTTGTTGAAAAGACAGTTTTTACATTATATTTTATATTATTTTGTCCACTCAGATTATAATATAGACTGATAGCTGAATAACAGAAACATCTCTCTGTATGAATCAACGCAGTCCAGTTGCACTGATGTTGTGAAACTCTGACAACATTTAGTTTCTGTTCCGTTTTCGCCACCGTTCTTTTTTTTCTCTTTCCGGTGACGTCATTATAACGCCAATCCTGCCATGTTAACGTCACCACGTCGGTGAACCCTCCTGCCACTGAGTACTGAGTTTTCAGCGTAAAAAACCATGAAGTTTCTGATCCCCTTCTCTGCATGGTGGGATGTGAGTGGCTCAGAGGAGGCGGGCTGGCGTTAACGTGAGGTTTTGGTCCAGCACCGTGAATCACGGCAGTTTAACGGCAGAAGCACGGGTCGGATAACGGTCAGGGAAACTCCCAGTGACGGGGAGACAGCCGTTACTCTCTGGGTCAAGTCTTGCTATATTTGAATGACGGTTTCCCGCGCTACATGGCATCCGGACTGTTATCGCCTGTGGTCGAGGTTTCTAATGTTAAAACAAAAAAAACAAAAACAAACAAAAAACAAAAAAACAAACAAAAAAAAAAAAACTTTTCTAATGTTCTTCCTCCTTCTACCAAAGTTTACGAACTAAAACCATAGACATATATACATATATATTGGGTTAGGCTAAAACTATCGTCTCACATCTTAAAAACACAGTTTGAAACTTTAGAAGTTTGAGATTCAACCTCATCCTACCTGTTTCCACTCAGCTTCCACTCAGCTTCCACTCTTCTTCTGCTGCTTCCTCCTCTTTCCCGTTATCCAACTCCTCCCATCACTGTGTGGGAAAAAAGAACGAAAAATGCAACACCAATAAAAGTCTTCAATCTGCTTCAGTGAAGAAAAACGGGCCAAATTTTTCATCTTTATTGAACTGGAGATCTTTTTTTCTTTCTTTTTTTGCTCCTTGTGGTGGTTAACGGTTTGCGAATTGTACTTGTTGCCAATAAAGTTTTTCAATGGGCGTCGGGTCTTTAGTTGATGACGTTGTATTCGCGCGACGGCACCGCGCGCTGTTTGGAGAGTAAATCTTTCGGTGGCGGATAAATCGCGCCGTTTATAAACATATCCGTCGAGCCGTCGAGCCGCCCGGGCTGTCACCGCACACATGTTCAGCCCCCGAACCGCCCCGAGCTCCGGCCGCCGGCAGCAGGGCCGAGCCACCGGGAGGAAGAGCGTCTCCGGAGCGGCCAACAGTCTGCTGTTCTCCCCGCGGAGGACGCCTCTGTCGGCGAGGTGAGAGATCCCTCCACATAAACCCGAACACGACGCCGGGTTCAGACTCAGACTGTATTTGTTTATGAAAAGACAACAACAACAGACATCGATGCCTGTTTTTTTCCTCACACCTAGACCACTTCAGACCAGGTCCAGATCCAAAACACACTTCCCTTATCAGACTCGTCATATCTGGACTACAGTGTCCCAGATATGGTTTAAATCTCCTTCAGACGCAGCTTCTGTTTCCTGAAAATTTGATTATTCTGTTTCTGTAATGTAGATTTCACATGTGGACCAGACTGGACCAGGTCTACATCCAACACAACTACACTTATCTGGACTAGATTATCTGAAGGAAGACAGGAAGTCTGACAAACAAACACACTTTCTACAATTAGTTGTTATGGAAATGTATAAAGGGGGTGATGGGTCTTCTTTTCCAATCTAGACCAGGTCCACTGTGCTGGTATTCATGGAGCCCAGTCTAGATGACCTTGTAGACCACATCTGTGTCTGACTCTGAATCTGCCCCCAGCAGGTCCACACCCACCCGAGTGCAGAGCCACGCTGCTGCAGATTCAATCAACTACGACGTCCAGACCTTTGGATCGTCACTTCCTGTCAAAGTGATGGAGGCGCTGACGATGGCTGATGGTAACACACACACACACACAAACACAAACCGAAAGAAAGAGTTTTGTGTGTTCCCTCTGAACGTGTGTGTGTGTGTGTGTGTGTTGGTCCCTCCAGCTGACGACCAGATCTCAGTGAAGGTGAATGAGAGCGGCTGGGCCTGGATGGTTTGTGGAGAGCGGCTGATCATCTGGAAGATCTGCCAGACCGCTGTGGCCAAGGTGCAGTAGTTCAGCTCCTCCTCCTCCTCCTCCTCCTCCTCCTCCTCCATCCAACATGGCCTGAAGTTACCTGACAGCACAGACAGCAGAATAGTGTGCAGGGCCTCAGACGGCCCCTAAATGTCCAGGGGCCACTGGTCATGAAGCCCGGTCCTCACCACAGCAGTGTTCATTGTTGTTGTCTTGGATCAAACAAATCTCATGTTGGAGTTTTTTTCCTTCTTCACACAAAAAGTTGAACATGTTGACATGAACACGAGGAACCGTGTGTCCGTCCAGTTTGACCAGGCTTTGAAAGGTTTGCTGTCACCTGACACTTGAACCTCTGATCTGATGCACTGCAATAAAATCACTGAGCTCATTAACTGTCCTCTGCCGACGTGAAGCTCAGATCTGATCAGCAACAACAACAGACACTGAAAAAGAATGAAGAATTCACAGCAGCTCTTTAAAAGCAAGTTATTTATCTATGATTGTTTATTTATCGATAGGATTTATCTTACGTGACACAGCAGCTGGACACGTCCTCTCTGTCCAGAAGCTTCTCTCAACGAGCACAGAACTTAACCATTCAATCAAAACTTTATTTGTGTGTGTTACATGCAATGGAAAAATGTGTTAGTGGATCAATTGATCATTTTGATTGTTTGATTAATTTCCGTGTCAAACAGAGATCGTTGAAGCTTTTCTCACGTCGGCTCAGGATCTGGACGTCGGTCGATATCCTGTCCATCAGTGAACATGAGAATGAGACTGGTCTGTGTTTTCCTGCAGCTGTCGGTGTGTAAGGAGCTGCAGCTTCCCGCAGCGAGTACAACTACTCGGCCGACCTCGTGGCTGTGACATCGTCCGCCGCTCCGCTGGAGACGGCCGCCGTTCAGTCCATCTCCGTCCTGGCGGTGGCTTCAGAGGGGACGGCGCGTTTCTGGCCCAGCCTGTCCCAGGAGGGAAACTACAGTGAGACAGACGTGGACCCGGGAGACCTCTGCAACTCTGTTGTTGCTGTTAGAGTACGTTGGTCTTCTGTGAATCCGGACTTCCTGCTTCCTGTTACCTGTACCTGTGCTCACCTGCTGCCCCTCTCTCCTCTCTCAGGGCGGGAGCTTCGTCGTGTCCTCGGTGAGGAATCGGCTGCTGAGAGCGAGTGCAGACTCCTCAGGGAGGCTGCAGTGTCGAGCTCTGCAGCAGGGTCAGGGCGTGTTGTCGGGCATCGGGCGACGTGTGTCCAGCCTGTTTGGCATCCTCTCACCGCCGGCCAACGACACAGTGAGTCATGTTAATGTCTGCTGTGGGATTCCTTCACTGTTGCTGTAGATTTTATCTGATATGTGCTTCAAGAGTCTTGGACAAAAACTGACATGTAGGTGAACGCCACATGTTCCCAGATGTGAAAGCTGGTCAAAAGTAGCTCATGAAGCCTGAGGCCAACACTGAAGCAGCAGCAGCTGCAGTTCTCCTCCTGACCACTAGAGTGAGTCAGTCCTCCTCAGCAGCTCACTCTGGTCACTTTCACACAGCTTTCTAGCTTTTCTTGAAATTCTGTCGCTGCCCAAATCGCCGCCAAACATTTAGTTTCCTTAGTGACCGTTGGTTCACGTGTGAAACCTCTAACAGTCTGGTTCACGTTCTGGTCCTGATCCCGGTTCAAGTCCTGCTCCTGGTTCCAGTACGGCGCCTTGCCGGTGGTCCTGGTCCCAGTCCTGGGCTTGGTCCTAGTCCCAGTTCAAAATAAGAGTCCAAACCCACATGTCCTGCTCCTGATCGATCTCTTGACTAATCAGACTGGTATCAAAGTGTTTGGAGTTGAGGTGTGGACCTGCTGCTGGTTCACCTGCTCTCACCTGACGACTCCTGTCCCACCTGAACACCACTCTGTTTGTGTGCAGCTCCACAGCGTGCTGTGGGCGGCCCGGGCCAGCTGCCTGTACACCCTGACCAGCTCTAGTCTGAGCAAATGGGAGCTGGACGACAGCTGGGAGCACCAGACCCTCAGCTGGGACGCCCGCAGAGCTCTGACCGACAGCATCGCCGACGCCATCTGGGTCAGTGCACGGACACGACGATGATGAAGCGGTTTTATTTTCAAACACAGGCTTTTTGATTGGAGTTTTTTTCTTCTCCCTCCAGGGGTCAGAGAGCAACTACGAGGAGATGAAGGAGGGGGTGAACGTGGCCTATCTGGACATGAAGCTCAGCCAGTGAGTGTGTTTTACATTTTGTCCTGAATCAGGTCAGTTCAATAGTCAATAAACAGACTTTACTGTCACACAGACAACGTGTGTTTTCTCTGGTTAGTTGTGCAGTAAATGTGTAAAAATGAAATGTAGAGCACAAACAGTAACAGTAGGATAAATAACAAACCTTCAGGTGAGCAGCGTGTGTCTTCACAGTTCAGATCTGAGAGCAGTGACAGTCTCTCAGGCCGAGCTGAGCCGGACTCTCTGCTGTGTTCTCAGATCTGGTTTGGTGGTTCTGGCCGCGGCCTGGCACCCGGCGGACACTCCCTGCTTGGCCTACTTCTGCCTGGTGACGCTGCAGGACAACGGAGCCGCCATCTCTGACCAGTTCACCGTGGAGGTCACGAAATACAACCCTCCGTTTCAGGTCAGTCCTTATCCAGATCCAGATCCTGATCCTGATCCAGATCCAGATCCTGATCCTGATCAGATCCTGATCCTGATCCAGATCCAGATTTTTTTTTGTTTAGTATGTCAAAGGAGTCAGTCACTTTTATTTGAAACTAATTATGGTAGAAGACGTCAGCAGAGTGGGCGGTCCTTCAGAGGACGTTAGCTTTATATGATGTCAGCAGAGTGGGCGGTCCCTCCAGAGGACGTTAGCTTTAGATGATGTCAGCAGAGTGGGCGTTCCTTCAGAACATTGACCTTCGACCTTCACGTTGTCTCCTCAGAGCGAGGAGGCCCTGCAGGCCACACGGCTGGTGTTACCTCCCTCTCCTGGATCCACCGCCTTCCTCTACAACGAGGAGCTTGTGTTCGCCTGCTCAACAGGAACCAGCAGGGCGGCGCTACCAGATGAGAAGCTCAGTTTTAACTCGTCCGGTAAGAGAGAGGCGTCAGGCCGTCGACCCACTTTGATAATAATGTGCAATGTGAAGTGAGTGTTTTAAAGCAGAAACTTATCTTCACAGTTCACAGTGTACTTTTGGTTTTGTCTGAGCTGAACCTTCAGTTGCTGTCTGTGTTGGTGACTCTCGCTCTCTGTCCAGGTGACGGTGTTCGTGGAGGAGGCTGCTGCGCCAACCTGCCCGTGTTTTTCTCCCAGAACAGCGGCCTGGTGGCGGTGGTGGCCCGGGAGAGCGCCTCCATCCTGCCAGAGACCATGGAGGACTCGCTGTGCTCCTCTCTGGCTGCAGCCCCGGAGGTAAAACTCAACACGGTCGACTTCATCAGTGACAGGTTTCTGTAGGTCCCAGACAAGCGTAGGTTTCAGTCTCCTCTCTCAGCTTCTGTCTGGAGCTCTAGTATCAACAGGTCAGTGTCAGCCAATCAGAAGAGAGGAGGCTCTGAGCCTCTCTTCCTCTACCTGTATACTGTATGGAGCTTTAATGATGCTGAGTGACTGTGTTCCTGTTTGTCAGGTTTCAGCCATGGAGACTCCCACCAGATCTGAGCCTGTTGCTCAGGAGGACAAAACCAAACTCCTGAAGGCGGCGTTCCTGCAGTTCTGCCGGTGCGTTGATTAAACATGGCGTCAGAGGTCGATGCTTCTTCTTTCAGTTGTCTGAACTGTTCTGAGTTTAGTCCAGAGAGATTTGCTCCGCGTCATAAATGAAGGTCCTGATTTCTGTTCTGTCAGTAACGACCTGGTCGGAGCTCAGACCGTCACAGACGAACTCTTCCCCGCCGACGGTGACGGAGAGGAGGGGGCGGAGCTGGACAGCGTGGTGACTCAGATCAACCTGGACTGGTGGATGATTACCCGGCGTCAGACCCGCGCTGGGCCGAATCTGTCCCCGATGGTGAGGAGAGGAAAACAAATTCAAAACACAACAGCTGTTGAACCAGATCAGATAAAACCAAAGATGTTTTCATGTCTGCGTTTTGTCCAGAGAGCGTCGGCTTTCCCCTCACCTCCCTCATCATCCTCCACCAGCTGGAGGACAAGATGAAGGCCCACGGCTGCTTCATGGACTTCCTGCTCCAGGTACACACAAACACACACACGCACACACACACACACACACACACACACACACACTGGTGGAGGTAGAAAAGTTCAGAGACACTGGCTCTGTAATAAGCAGCTCCCCCTCCTCCTCCTCAGGTGGGTCTGCTGGACCGGCTCGGTCAGGTGACGGTGCGTTCGTCTCCCATGGCAACCCGTCTGCTGCTGTGCGAGCATGCGGAGAAGCTGCAGGCAGCCATGGTGCTGAAGAACCACCACACCAAACACGCCGAGCTGGTCAACCGGGCCATCGGCGCCGCGCTGCAGAGGAACAACGCCGCAGTGCCGCCCAGCCTCACGGCCGCCGACGTCTTCTTCAGAGAGGTTTGTGTTTGTGGCCGTTTCCCATGACGATGGTGTCCTGCTGCTGCTGCTGCTGCCTATTGGACCGTGTCTCTGTCTGTCCCACAGGTGTCTCAGATCTCCACGGTGTTCGACTGTCTGCTGGAGGAGGAGGAGCGCAGCCTCAAGGAGAACCAGGTCGACTCTGTGCAGTGGGCCGAGGTGGTTCTGACCGTCAACAACATCATCAAGGTGAGGGGGAGAGGAGGAGGAGGAGAGGAAGGAAGGGGAGAGGAGAGGAGAGGAGAGGAGAGGAGAGGAAGGGGAGAGGAGGATGAGAGGAAGGGGAGGGAAGGGGAGGGAGAGGAAGGGAGGAGGAGAACACTGACATGACATAGAAGACCTCTGGAAGGAAAGAGTGAAGATGATAAAATAAGAAGAAGAAAAAACAAGGGAGAAAGAAACAAGATGGAGGATGAAGTGAGTGTGAAGAGGTGGAAAGTAAGAAAGACGACAGGATAGAAAAGAGAAAGAAGAGAAACAAAGTGAACAGGAAGGATGTAGTTGGTTAAATAAGTGTGTGTGTGTGTGTGGTGTGTGTGTGTGTGCAGGACATGCTGCAGGCTGCAGGTCAGTACAGAGAGACCAAGGCCTCCATGTACAGAGCCTCTGAGAACGCTGCTGCAGAGCCCGAGTACATCCCATGGACAGGTAACACTGACCGCAGCAGGTTGCCGTGGTAACCTCACAGTTGGTTACAGTTAAAACCATAAAACAGATTTAGATAAATGAAAATATTGACATCGTCGTCGTCATCGTCGTCATCATGTCTTTTCCTCCCCCAGCGTCCGGCAGCTTGGGCGGCGTCCGCACCGTCATCTCCCGTCAGCACGACATCGTCCTGCGCTCGGTGTACCCTCACGCCGACTCGACGCTCCGCAGCGCCCTGTGTGAGCAGCTGGTGGCGCTGCTGGACATCTACCTGGGCGGCTGGGTGGCCCAGCTGACCTCCCTGCAGCAGCAGAGGCCCCCGGGGGCCCAACAGGAGCGCTACAACAGCCTGGAGATGGAGTACAGCCAGCGGCGCTCGGAGCTGCTGCAGCCGCTGTGTACGTGTCATGACAATGTTGATAAAGTTAATGTTGATCTGGATCTGGGCGGGGCCAAATATTACATATATCGTGTGTGTGTGTGTGTGTGTTGTGTGTTGCAGTGGAGCTGGGTCAGCACCAGTGGGTGGCAGCGCTGGCGGAGAAGTACTGCGACTTCGACATCCTGGTGCAGATGTGTGAGCAGACGGACAACCAGAGCCGCCTGCAGCACTACATGGCCAAGTTCGCTGACCAGGTACAGAGCCACGCAACACGTGCGCGAGACGTTTGTGGTGTGAAGGGACTCATGATGAAAATGAAAAGGGCCTTAAAGCAGAAACAATTGTGTGTGTACGTGTGTGTGTACGTGTGTGTACTGTATATTTTTACATTGTTTAAAGTGACAAAGAAGGACAAATATTTAAAAAAAAAAAAAAAGTGATTTTTTTTTTCAACAAAACTTTATTTTGAAAGTCATGACAGGAAACTGAGAGGTGTGTTCTGGAAATGTTGTTCTGTCAGTCATTGAAGATTTAATGTTCTCAGGTCTAAGTGTTCAGACCTGTAGTTTCATGGTTGTGTGATGCTGTGAAGAGTGTGAGGTGACACCCGCTGACATCACAGGCCGACTGAACGTGTCACTTCCTGTCTCAGAACTTTGCTGACTTCCTGTTTCGGTGGTACATGGAGAAGGGAAGAGAGGGAAGCTGCTGTCTCAGCCGGCCGCTCAGCACCAGCAGCTCGCCAGCTTCCTGCAGGCGCACCAGCACCTCAGCTGGCTGCACCACGTGCACGTGCACGACTACCGCAGCGTACGACACACACACACACACACACACACACACACCCACACACGTCCCTGTCCCCTCCATTTCACCTTTGTTTCCATCTTCATTTTTTCTGTCCTGTTTTCTTTTTTTTCTTCACCTTCCTTCCTCCCTCCCTCCTTCCCTCCTTGCCTCCTTGCCTCCTTGCCTCCTTCCTACCTTCCTATAATAAACAGTCTAAATTTGTCTCAGTTCATTTCACAGTCACACAAACCGTTTCCTTCCTGTTGATGCTGTACAACACACACACACACACACACACCACACACACCACTCACCTTCTGCAGCTTCCTTCTTGCAGTTCACTTGCAGTTCAATAAATACAGTGGTAACCACAAGCAGGCTCTAAGTCACGTACACTCAAACACACACACTCACACACACACACACACTCAAACACACACACTCACAACACACACACACTCACAGAACTTCCTTTATTTAAACTTGTGGTTTCAGTCGCTCTCAGCTTCAAACACTTTGTAGTCGTTGTTTTGTGATCGTTCAAAACTTCAGTTTCATTTCTGACTTTTCATCCTGTGCTCATGAACCATGAATCTGATGTGTGTATTGATTATGTATCAGAACCTTTTAACTTTTTCCGTGATGTTAAAACAACAAGAACAAAAGAGAGAAAACAAGATTATCATTAGTTTTATTCATCCTGCAGTGTTGTTCCAGCAGCACTGTGACGTTCAAGGTTGAGCAAAAAAGTAGAAAAATATGCAAATATAAGGAATCAGAGTCCTGAGCTGATTGATTGATTGATCAGCTGGTGTGTGTGTGTGTGTGTGTGTGTTCTGAGCAGGCCCACAGGACGCTCTACACTCAGGCCGACTCAGAGACTCGATACTTTGTGAAGAAGAAGACGCTGCTCGCTCTGAGCAAACTGACGGCGCTGGCCTCCGACCTGCAGGAGGATGCGCTCAACAAGCAAGTGGACGGTAAAGACTACAGTCATGGATGAGCAGCTGGGGGGGTGTGTGTGTGTGGGGGGGGGGGTGATCAGTCTGTATTGATCAGTCTGACCTGTGGTCTCTGTCTCGGTCCAATCAGACATCGTGGAGCAGGAGCGCTTCCTGCTGCATCAGGAGACGCTGCCTCGACAGCTGCTGGAGGAGAAGCAGCTCAACCCGGACACCATGCCGCTGCTGAGCGCCCACAACCTCATAGAGGTACACACACACACACACACACACACACACCCTGTCCCCTCCACTTTCATTTTCGTTTCTGCTTTTTTTTTTTTTTTTGGGCCTGTTTCCTTTTCTCTTCAGCCTCAGCTTCCTTCCTTCCTTCCTTCCTTCCTTCTTTCCTTCCTTCCTTCCTTCCTTCCCTTCTTCCTTCCCTCCTTCCTTCCTTCCTTCCTTCAATAAACAGTCTGAATTTGTCTCAGCTCATTTCACACTCACACAAACTGTTTCCTTCCTGTACACACACACACACACACACACACACACACACACTCTTTTTCTGCAGCTGTCTTCTCACAGTTCACTTCTAAATACAGTGTTAACCACAAACAGGCTCTACATAATGTTCCCTCAAACACACACGCTCACACACACACACACGTAGCTCTGCAGTTAGCCAACACACAGAAACACACACGTCAAACAAAGTCTGTATTTTAGTTTCCAGCAGCTGACGGTTCCTGCAGTTTGTCCTGCAACATGGAAACTGCTTCAACCACAGTGACGAGTCACTGGTGTGACTTTCAGCTGGTTTCTACTGTAACCATTATGTGGCTGTCATCAAACGTCAGTGTGTCCTGTTGGTTCCTCAGCTCTACATCTGTGACGACAACAGACTGGCCAACGAGTACGACTACAAGAAGGCGCTGGACCTGCTGGAGTACATTCGATGAGGTCACTTCCTGTTTCCGCTCAGCTTTGCTGCTTTTTATCGTCCGAGTCTGAGGCTGTGAAAAGTTAAAAAAAAAAAAAAAAACTGTTTGTGTTGCAGGAGGACGCCGTCGACATCGACTCGCTCAAGTGTGAGATCCTGGGAAAAGCTCTGAGGAGAGACGAGTAAGACTGTGTGGAGCTGCTGGTGGTTGTTGTTGTTGTTGTTGTTGTTGTTGTTGTTGTTGACTGCCATGCTGCGCTCCTCTCTCAGCTGGTCGTCGGCCGACGGGAGTGACGATCCTCTGGAAGCGGCCAAGGACAGCATCTTCGTCAAGATCCTCCTCAAACTCATTCAGGAAGGTGAGAAACTGAAAGAGGAGGAGGAGGAGGAGGAGGAGGAGGAGGAGATCTCAGCTCAGTCAGAAACTTAAACTTTACTGAACTCTGTGTGTGTGTGTGTCTCCGTGTCTCTGTGTCTCTGTCTCAGGTGTCCCTCTGCAGACGTACCTGCCTGACGTCAAAGACCTCCTGGACTCAGACGACCTGAGCGCTTTGAGGTCCAAACCGTACTTTGAATTTGTCCTGCGAGCCAATTACGAACATTACCTACAGGTGCAGATGTGACCCAGATGTTGTGACCCCACCCCCTGTTTCCCTGGTAACACCCACTGCACTTCAGCTTCTGTCTAGATCCCATTCAACTGAACTGATTGGATCCTCGTTCCATTTTCTAAATAAACGTGTGGATTGTTTCTGAAGTTTGACTCTGATCTCTGCTCCAGACCACACGTCACATCCAGACACATGAACCAGGCTCAGCTTTAAAGTATAGACGTCATTAGCTCTTCACGTTGTAGCTGTGAACAGTAATGACTCCTCTGGGCACCCGTAGGTGGAGACGGCTGCATTAATAGATAATAAACAAATAAACAATCAATACAGTAAAAACAAGTCCCAGGTTTTACTTTTTCTAATGTGGATGTTTATTCATGTCGATCAGACGTCGCTATGGAGATTCGTACAAATACTTGAAATCAATAATGAAATAGTTCTATCAATAAATCAATCAAAACTTATAATAACTTTAACTCTTTTAATCGAGTGTGTGGTTGACAGAGATCCTCCTCCTCCACTCCTCCTCCTCCTCCTCCTCCTCCTCCTCCTCCTCCTCCTCCTCCCTGATCCACTTCCTGAGCAGATGGATTTCAGAGTCCAGCAGCTCAACTAAAAATAGTGAAGTAGGTTAGACGAGGGACGACGGCGCCACATCCAGGTCGGACAGGACACGTTGTGATGTAAGAGCAGCACAGTTACTGAAAAACTGCAAAACATCTGTCAAGAAACTTTTATTAAAGGAGCAAACGAAAAGAATTAAATTTAGACAAACACAGTAAAAACACAAACATGACATCGACAGATTCAAAACACGTGTGTAGCAGATGATCACTGCCGCCACGAGATGTAAAGCTTCACTCACTAGTTATTAAAGGTCAATACAGACGTTTACAGTGAACTGTGATCAATGGGTTAGAGAAATGCTGATTCGTGTTTCCCACAGCATGTAATCAATAAGGGTGAAGTCATCCTCCAGTCAATCAATCAATCAATTAGACTTTATTTTCATAACAATCAAACATCAGGGTCGTGGTCTGAGC
The DNA here is from genome assembly GCA_021432705.1 of Caranx ignobilis. Lineage (NCBI taxonomy): Eukaryota > Metazoa > Chordata > Actinopteri > Carangiformes > Carangidae > Caranx > Caranx ignobilis. The sequence continues at coordinate 16,235 of MU269982.1, forward strand.
TCTGCGCAGCTGGACAAACAGGCGGCTCAGTGTGGACGCAGCTGCTCAGCTGGAGGTCGAGACCTTCTTGTTTTAGCCTCTGCAGAGTGAACTCAGCTGAAAACTACAACAGTTTCAGGTTATTGATTGTTTGTTGTTGTCGGTGAGTTTGGTCTGAAACACAAAACTACACAAACCTTCAGCTTTGACACAACACAACAGGTTCATAACACATACTGACCGCGGTGAAACAGACACACAAATGACCGCAGACACGACAAAGAAAAGACGACTACATGACAGGACATCCTGATGGATCGAAGACAGCTACCCCAGACGTCCACAAAAAGACAAATGACCCGGGACAAATGGAAACAGACACACAACATGAAAACAAAGACACACAATGTCCAGAAAGTTTTCAAGACAACAACCGAGAACGACGGAGTGTTGTGTGTGTGTGTTTATTTATTAGTTGTGTGTTGTTTATTGTCTTTACAGCGTGTTGTTATGTTATTAAAAACACATGTGACATCTGTTAGGTTGTATGAAGTGACTTCACAGGTCAAAGGTCATCAAGGACCCACACAAACAGAACAGGGACGACAAACACATCATTTAAAAACCATAATATTCATTTCAAAATAAACTTCAGCCACTTGTATGTGTCAGTAGTAGTAGTCGTAGTATTCAGTGAGTCGGTGTGGTCTCGCTCCATACACGGGCTCGAGCGCTCCACGGCTGCCTCGCGGGGGGCTTCCTCTCCATAAATGGCCCGCCCGGCGCGCGAGCCTCTGCGTGAACCTCGCGCGCCACCAAATATGGCCGACGGGCCAGTTGAATTCCTGAAGGATAGTCGCACATTCCGAGCGGCTGTCTCGGCACGAGTGGTATGGGGCTGTGTGTGTGTGTGTGTGTGTGTGTGTGTGTGTGTGTGTGTGTGTGTGTGTGTGTGTGTTGGGGGGGGGGGGCGGCTACCGGTGTATATAAGGACCCCGGTGGTCGCTGCCCGTCACCCCGACTCATCTGGAACCAGCAGCGGTCAAAAAGTTTCCTCACTGACGGCCAGAGACAAGCGGAGGTGAGCGGTGTGTGTGTGGTGTGTGTGTGTGTGTGTGGAGGTTGTATTTTTACTGAATGGAGTGTTTGTTTAGTTAAAGTGTGAGACAGTAGCTCTCAGTCTGAGAGAGAGAGCGGCTTTTTGTTTGACAGGTAGCTGGAAACTTCCCATCAGGCGCTGCGTTCACTTACTGTCGGAAATTCTAGTGTCTCGAGAGACCGTACAGCAACCGGTACAAATGAACTTAGATTCAATTGAAAACCAGAATAGATCGCAAACATTTAGAGAATAGACAAAGAAAGGTCCTTAACCAGGCTGATAACTGTGTGACTGTTAATAATAACACTTTCCTTCTAACAGGTTTATTATCATCATTAATAGAAACTAACAAGGATTTAGATTTCTTTCCAGAGGACTGTGTAGGCGAGGTCGTTAGTTATGGTAACAATTGTGCAACTTATTTTAATCATACTTTTTCACAGTAAACATGTAGATGCTTCATTATTTTACTTTCTGCATGTTCAGTAAAAACCGTCACTAGTGAACTAACTAACTGTATAATACATTTCAGAGATGAAAGAATTTAACATTTAACTTGACTCAGTTTAACTGTGAACGATGAACAAACTGCAGACATGAAGGCAGCAGGTGATGTCTCAGAAATCGGATTTTATGAGGCGCTCTTGAAGGCACCATCACACTAACCTCAGGCTGATGGTGTTTTCTGTTTATGTCTTGATGAAGTCAGCTGTGTATAATCGCCTGTACAGAGGATATGAGCCTGTGGCTGTTTATAACAGAACAGAGAGAGGAGGTGCGTTCAATGACCAGCTGCTTAACGTCATGATGAAGAAGCAGAAGATGAGATCATGTGTTCACAGCTAATTAAGCTAATCATTCCAGTGAAACTGTTCATGTACTCAGACAGTGTTTACATATGATAGTGACAGCGGTGATCAACGGTCAGAGAGCAGGTCGCCATGGAAATCAATCATCCGATTAATTGACTGGCTTCTTTTTTAAAGAAGTACTGTCACATCAAAAATCAATCGATCAATTTCGAGATGTCTCGGTGGGTTTTGAGGATGAAATCTAAACTTCGTTGTAGTTTATAAGCCTTTGACTGTTTATTCCTGTGGTCCATGAACTCACCACCTGTGCTCTCCCGCCTCCAGCACCTGCAGCCATGTGTGACGACGACGAGACCACCGCCCTCGTGTGCGATAACGGCTCCGGCCTGGTGAAGGCGGGCTTCGCCGGAGACGACGCCCCCAGGGCCGTGTTCCCCTCCATCGTGGGCCGCCCCCGTCACCAGGTAATACACGCTGTCTGCGGCTGGTTATACGTTCACCTGACATGTGACCTCACAGTCAGTCCTCACCCCCTGCCTCCTCGCCCCCCCCCCCTCAGGGCGTGATGGTGGGTATGGGTCAGAAGGACTCGTATGTGGGCGACGAGGCCCAGAGCAAGAGGGGCATCCTGACCCTGAAGTACCCCATCGAGCACGGCATCATCACCAACTGGGACGACATGGAGAAGATCTGGCACCACACCTTCTACAACGAGCTGAGGGTGGCCCCCGAGGAGCACCCCACCCTGCTGACCGAGGCCCCCCTCAACCCCAAGGCCAACAGGGAGAAGATGACCCAGATCATGTTCGAGACCTTCAACGTCCCCGCCATGTACGTGGCCATCCAGGCCGTGCTGTCGCTCTACGCCTCCGGTCGTACCACCGGTGAGTGTCTGAGCTACAACAGGGGGTTATTCTTCCTCCTCCTCCTCCTCCTCCTCTTCACCTCCGTCTGAAAGTCTCCCCCTCTCTTCGCCCTCAGGTATCGTCCTGGACTCCGGGGATGGCGTCACCCACAACGTCCCGATCTACGAGGGTTATGCTCTGCCTCACGCCATCATGCGTCTGGACCTGGCCGGTCGTGACCTCACCGACTACCTCATGAAGATCCTGACCGAGCGCGGCTACTCCTTCGTCACCACCGGTAAAAAGAGCCATGAGACGTTTCTCTCTAATCAGTTTGATGCCAAATCTTGATTGATGATTGATGATTGATTTTCTAAGCCTGACCTCTGACCTCTGCTCTGATTCCAGCTGAGCGTGAGATCGTCCGCGACATCAAAGAGAAGCTCTGCTACGTGGCTCTGGACTTTGAGAACGAGATGGCCACCGCCGCCTCCTCCTCCTCCCTGGAGAAGAGCTACGAGCTGCCCGACGGACAGGTCATCACCATCGGCAACGAGCGTTTCCGCTGCCCAGAGACGCTGTTCCAGCCGTCCTTCATCGGTGAGTGGGCCCAGCTCAGTCTGAGGCTTTGAACCTTACATGAAGTTACTGACTTCGTGAACTAGTTCCTGAGCCGCTCGCTCTGCTCTGCTCGTGCACCTGGACAGGTATGGAGTCTGCAGGTATCCATGAGACAGCCTACAACAGCATCATGAAGTGTGACATCGACATCCGTAAGGACCTGTACGCCAACAACGTGCTGTCAGGCGGCACCACCATGTACCCAGGTATCGCTGACCGCATGCAGAAGGAGATCACAGCGCTGGCCCCCAGCACCATGAAGATCAAGGTACGCTCATGCTGTACAGTACAGTACAGTACAGCAGTATAGTACAGTGTGGTCCTGCAGTACAGTGTGAGGACACCTGAGTGTGTGACCCACTTGTTCATGTTGATGCGGTCTCCTCTGCAGATCATCGCCCCCCTGAGCGAAAGTACTCGGTCTGGATCGGCGGCTCCATCCTGGCCTCGCTCTCCACCTTCCAGCAGATGTGGATCAGCAAACAGGAGTACGACGAGGCCGGTCCCAGCATCGTCCACCGCAAGTGCTTCTAAACGCGAGGCCTCCAAAGAAAAACACAGAAACCAAATCCACCTCAGATTCTGGATCCAGACGCCAAACACCTGACACCTGAAACCACTTCCTGTCCGTCCCATCAGGAGCAGGTCGGCGTCTCACCTGTACATAATGATATGTTATTTATTCCTTCTTTCATGTATGTGACGTTTTGAATGTGTGTGTGAGTGTGTGTGAAAGCTGAGTGTGTGTGAAAGCAGAGTGTGTGTGTTGCCTTCAAGGAACAACACAAAGTGTGGAGAAAAAGAAAACGAACAAAAACCAGAAATGAATCAAACGAATCAAAATAAAAGTCATTTATTTTCACGACGGCTGCTGTCGCATTATTTCTGACTCTGGACAAGTTGTTAGATTATAGATTATAGATTATAGATTATAGATTATTGCACAGATATCAATCTCATCGTGGCTGAACGGTGGGAAGTCTTTGAACACATTGATTTATATCTATAGTTTTAACTGTCTGAAATAAAACCATCCTGTAAATATTACCACAGGATATAAACCAGGTTAACACCGAGACACGTCATTAAACACACACACACACACACACACACACACACTGTCTGTTGGTCGTCTGCTGTAAAAAAACCCGTTTCCTGGTCCAGACTCATGATGAAGTCTGAGACAAAACGAAGAGCTGGTGTTCAGGTGTAAACGCTTCACATCCTCAGTCGACGCAGACTCAGACTGACCTCATCACTGACCTCATCACTGACCTCATCACTGACCTCATCACTCTTCACACCAACATGGACGTCAGAGGAAAAGAAAAGTCTTCATTTTAAAATACCGTGTGTTGGTTTCCTTACAAAACAACAACAAACACCTGAAACTGAATAAACTCCAGTTTGAATATGTGAATATTTTCACGTGACACGATCTGAACAGAAAAAGTAACAAAACTGATCTTGTTGCTTTTATTTTCAAGATCAACGATGAACTTTGAAACTCAACAAACATCTAGTCGACCCTCCCGGTCCATGGGGGCTGAGGTGTGGCCCTTTAAGAGCTGAGGTGAGTTTAAACAGGTAGCTGCAGTTTAAATGAGTCTCGTTCTCAGGTGTTTCCGGTTTTCACCTGTTGTCTCTCTGCTCAGATGGACGCGCATGCGCACTGTGGTCTCTGCATCTTCACGAAAAACATACATTTCATTCTTCATTTCTACATTTCTGCTTCCAACCAAGTCGGATGGAGACACGCAGGGATGTACCGGAAACATCGGGATTTCTCTTTCAAAATAAGGTTCACAATACACACACACCCAGACCGTTTGTTAGTTTGCCACAGTTTTAATGTCATTGATATTTATTTGATTCATTTAATGTGAAAAACCTGCAGCTCACCAGACACTGTTTACCTTATTGATTGAGCATTTAATGTAAAGTGCATATTGTAATTTGATGGGCACATATTGTGATTTGATCTTGTAACTTTGATTTAAAAAAAAAAATCCCAGTTCTAACATGTGTATATTTATCTTCATTGTTAATCATCTCTATTCTTGAATGAATTGTTAAAACAGTTGAAGTTTATCTGATCTGATTCTGATTCTCAAGGAAAAAAATTAAAAAAAAAGCAGCAGTTTTCTTTTGAAAGTCTACGCCGGAAACAGTATGGTGCGTTTCAGGTAGCTCGGCACTCCGGGCTTCGTCAGTCAGAGAAGCGGAGCGATGCTCGTCGTCTAAACCTCGGCGGTACCACAGCCACAGCCCGGGCTCGGACCCAGACCGGAGCCGTTTGCACTGAGGAGGTCTCGGTGAGTACAGATGTGTGCTTGGACTCTGGTACCGAACCGAACCGGACCGGACCGGGCCGTGTTTACAAACGGGCTGTAGCGGCGCGCGGGCAGGTGAGGGTGACGGCAGTGAACATGGCTGGAGCCTGGTGTCGGTTCCTGACTGACATTTATAAAACCAAACATTTCTGACTCTTCGTGTTGTTTTTCCACCAAACGAGCTCCAGTGTTTTAACCCGGTTTGTGTCCTGAGGTTTTAATGTTATAAAAACGATTCAAAACATGAAAGGCTTCAAAAAATGTCAGTATTTCAGTCAGAGGAATCAATAAATGATCAATAATTATTAGTTTGTGTGTTTGACATCTGAATCGCTGAGACACGGTCAGGTGATGGTGCTCGGATCAGATGAAGCTCAGAGACATGAATAATTAATGTTGTTTATCTTGACTGAAGATTACAGCTATTAAAATAAAATAATGTGTGTGTGTGTGTGTGTGTGTGTGTGTGTGTGTGTGTGTGTGTGGGCGGGTGGTGGACGCCTGACTGAAATAGATCCTGTGTGTTATTGCTCGTGCACTATGAGTAATAGTTGTAGTAGTGCAGCCACTGTAGTAAGACCATAAGAAGCCTCAATCCTCTGCTCTCAGTGTAATCTGTTGTGGAGCCAGGTGGGCGGGGCTTCACAGGTGCACCACACCTGGCACCAGGTGCTGCAGGTGGACCACTTCAGACACCCAGGACATGAATTGATTTATTCAATGACAGATTAAAAATCAGACGACTTAGTGTTTTGAATTTAATACACTGGTTAAAGGTGTCATGGGGGTCTGGGGACATAATAAAGTGAGGGACCAGTCTGGGGACATAATAAAGTGAGGGACCAGTCTGGGGACATAATAAAGTGAGGGACCAGTCTGGGGCCTTCAGTTGTTCTGTTACTGGGGTTTGACAAGAAGCTGAGTTTGTTTGGTTTGTCAGAACGTCAGTATCACATGATTCACATGGACTGTTAGCTAGCATTAGCCTTTAGCCTGGTCCGTCACTTTTTAGTGTCCTCCAGAAAACACTTCCAGTTGTGTTGGGAGTCTTTGTCAAACTGAAGAAGTTGTTTTGTGAACTCGCAGCACGTTTGTGCCTTTGAACGTGTTTTTCTCTGAGCTGCAGTGAGTTGACCCTTCAGGGCCACCGTACTGTGAAATCTACTTCTAAACAAACAGAAAGAGAGAAGATAAAAATATACATAAACGCCTCGCTGGGGCCTGAGTTGAGCCAGGTGAGGAGCGGAGGGCAGTGGGGATTAAATGGGACGACGTGGTGTCACCAGTGTCCTTACTGGTTTACAGCGCGTCCTGTAATGGTGTCACTTTTCCTTCCTGTTCGTCCCTCAGGAACCCGTCTCCTCCTCAGGTGTGTGTGATCAGGTGTCTCCTGTTGGACCGTGATGGTGTAATTCATTTTAATGACTCCAGCTGCTCCACACATCTGTATGGGACAGATGTTTATGGAGTTTACAGTAGAATCAAAGATGAGTTTTGTCTCGTTGTCATGTGGACATTAGTTGAATCGTCCTCCTCCTCTGTTTGACCAGAACCAGACCGGAGCTCTGAGGAGAACCATGGTGACCAAGAAGATCCGGACCGAGTACATGAAGAAGTTCAGAGACCCCAAATGGGAGACGTTTTCCAAATGCTACGAGGACTCGGTGAAGTACCGGCTGACCCGCCGGGTCATGGAGCATTCGCACAAGCCCTGGTTCTGGGAGGGCTGGGACAGCGGCTCTGAGTCCAGCGGCTGGTCCACGCCCCGGCTCACCAGGAACAAGGTCGCCCCTCTGTCCCTGCCGCCCCCGCCGCTGCCGTCGTCATCCTCGGATATGAAGCAGAAGCTGTGGGAGCAGAAGGCTGGTCCTGATCCGATGCCGCCGCCGCCGTTGCCACCGGAGGAGGAGGAGGAGGAGCCGGAGGTGGAAGCTGGAGAGGCTGTGGTCGTGGACGCTGCTCCGCCCACAGGTGAGTTTTGTTTTCTTGTTTTGTCGCCAGTCTTTTTCACTGTGTGTGTGTGTGTGTGTGTGTGTGTGTGTCTGCTCATGTGACCGTGCTCCTCTCTGCCGTGTGCAGCCCGCGGCTTCGCTCTGACAGTATGAGGATGGTTTAATCTCAGGAGACACTGATGCTAAAAATATTTGGACAGAAGGTCCAGTGATCAGACGGGAACTGTTCAGATACTGGAGCCACATGGAGCAGACGTTTCTGTGGCTGCAGACAGACAGACAGGCAGACAGACAGACAGACAGACAGACAGGCAGACAGACAGACAGACACAGACAGACAGACAGGCCACAGACAGGCAGACAGACAGACAGACAGGCAGACCACAGACGACAGACAGCCACAGACAGACAGACAGACAGACAGACCACAGACAGGCAGACAGGACAGACAGGCAGACACAGGACAGACAGACAGACACAGACAGACAGAGCAGACAGACAGACAGACCACAGACAGGCAGACAGACAGACAGACCACAGACAGACAGAGCAGACAGACAGACAGACCACAGACAGACAGACAGACAGACAGGCAGACAGGCAGACAGACAGACAGCAGACAGACAGACAGACAGACTGAATCATCTTCTGACTTCCATGACACAGTCGTTTGTAAAGTAATTCAGTTACATTTTGTAACTGTAACTTGCAGTATCTTCTCCATCGCTGGTCGTCATTTCATCTCTGTTTTCAGTCCTGAGTTGATTCTTCTCCATGTCAGACATGGTGCGTTCAAGTTGTACTTGGAAGTCGGGATTTTCCGACATCCGAGCTGTCATTCTGTCCTGGGGGGGGATCCCTCCTCTGTTGCTCACCCTGAGGTTTCTCCATCTTTTCCCTGTTCAAAACGTTTTCTTGGGAGTTTATCCTCAGTCGATGTGAGGGGTCAGAGGTCAGAGGTCAGAGGATGTTGTCATAATGCTGTGTGAAGCCCTTGAGACCCTTTGAAGCCCTGAAGTCAAAGATCTCCAACTCAGAAAGTCGGACGAATCCAGCTGTGACATAAGAATTCAAGATGGCTGCTGCTCACTAGTCAACAGTAGTGAACACTCTGTCTTTTGGACCCAGTGTTTGACTCGACTCTCACTGTGTTGTAGAGACCGGTGTGAACGGGGCGGTGGAGGTTTGGCGGCGGCGGCGGCTCCGAACACCAGCAGACTCTCAGATGACACAGACAACGGGCCGGCCGACACGACGTCCTCTGACGGTGAGGCGCCGGCGGCGAACCCGGCGCAGAGACGACGTCAGCACCGCCGCCGTGCCTCTCGCTCTGAGCCGGGGCAGCCGGACAGTTCCCATGACGACAAACCGGCCGTCGTCCGCAAAACCGCCACGAGCGAAGAGCCAGCCACCGATCAGCACCAAGGAGAAGGAGAACCGGAGGCCGTCCAGCCGGCTGGACTGGACCGAGAGGCCGGCGGAGGTCAGGAAGACGCCGAGCGACGTGAGTGTCAATCTGAGAGAGAGACAGTAAAATACTCAGTGCTGAGTGGGTGGAGCTTCTCATCATCAATATTGTATCAATACATAGAAGCCAAGTATTGATCTAAGAAGACAAATCGAAGACAGACTAAAGCTTCTAGCTGCAGAAAATCAGAGAGTTTTATCAGATTGATCTCATGAGGTAAAAACAGATGTTGCTGCAGATTCTCTATTACTCGTACTATACAGTACTTACAGTATAGTACAGTGTAGTATTGTGCAGGTATTAGTACAGTGTAGTCATAAATATAATCATAAGTATAAGTATTGAATAAATATGGTATATGAGTGTGAGTGTGAGTGTGACACAGAAGCAGCAGCGTCAGGTCCAGGACTCAGAGCGTGAGAGCTCAGAGTCTGGAGCAGGTTGAGGAGACACCAGAGAAGTGAGGCCTCCGTGTCACCCAACACTCTGCAGACATGAATAATGAAACGCCATCTCTCTGGTTTCCTCTCTCTCTCTCTCTCTCTCTCTCTCTCTCTCTCTCTCTCTCTCTCTCTCTCTCTCTCAGAGCCACACGTCCGACGCCTGCGTTCAGACCCGCCGCCAGTCTGAAAAGCGCAGCTCCAACCTGGACCGGCGGCGGGCGCGCTCTGCCGACCTGGAGAAGCTGCAGCGTCTCAGCTGATGGTGGTGGACGACCGTTGGATGACCGAGTACATGCGCTGCTTCTCTGCCCGCCTGAGGTAGACGCAGGCTCCGCCCCCTCCCCCCTCCCTCCCCTGAGCTCCACGAGTGAGTTTCAGACGGCGGCGACAACGTGGGAGCCCGGCCGTCTCATTTCAGTCCATCGCTCTGACAGAACACCAACCCTCACACTCACCTCCTTCACCTATAGATCACATCTCACTCCCTTTAGTGAAACATAGGCTCTACAGAGACTACTACCCATGAGCCTCAGCGGCGAGTCAGTTTGACCTTTACTTCAGGAACAAGGAACGAGTTCCTCCGGTCTGTGATTGGACGATGACCAAACATCAGAGGTTTAACTCTGGCAAGATTTTCATCAGAACTCAGTGCAACACCAACGTCTCTGTAAGAACGTAGAAGATCTGTGAGCATGAGCATCGTCACACACACACACACACACACACACACACACACACACACACTCTGCTGCTTCCCTCTCTCTCTTTCAGGCAGCTGTGTGTTCACAACAGTTCGGACCAAACTGGAATATTTTTGATATCCTGAGTATTTTGAAGTTTAACCCCTCGAAACACGTGAAGATGCTGATTTCTTCTCATGTCGTTAGTATTCAAGGCTTTTTCAGAGTGAAAACGTATATTTCAGACGTGCGAGCTTTATAACCCTCTCAGTTAATGACGTAAACGCACTGGACTCGGATCAGTGGGACTGTTTCTGGGCAGCTTCTTGTTTCCTGTTAGTTGTTATGATGATGAAAACTAATGTGCAATGCTAACATGGTGCTTCTCTGTGGACTGCAGCGCTAAACTACAATAATTCAGATTATCTGGGGGGGGGGGGGGGAGGTATTATGCAAATGAAATAGTTTCTGAGACTTTTTTAGTTTTGGAGTTTGTGATATAAAAGAAAAAAACACAGCGATGTGGCTCGAAACTGAAACTTATTCACTTCATTTCTACTTTATTCAATAAGAACAACAATGAGAACACTGAACGAGGGAGGACAGTCGACGGTTTTTCATTCTGTCTGAGTTAGAATAAAAAAAAAGAGAGATTGTACAGGAATCAATGTGTTTGAACATTTGCATCTGTGATTTACCACTGACCTCCGAGACAGAGCTGCGTGTCTGGGACAAATGATGTAAAAGACAAACTTAACTTATTTAAAGTTAATTCAAGAGTTTTTGTTGGTCACTTCAACACGAACAAACTTTACATTTGTCCAATTAGTCCATAAACGCAGCAAAAAGTGATTGTATTAATAATAAATTTTATTAATCGATAGGTGATAATTAACTTCTGACTCATTTTGATTTTAAAATAATAGAAAATAGCGTCAAATTCTTTAAAAATCTTCAAATATTTTACAGTTCGGTTTAAAAAAAATGGAACCAATGATGAATTATTGATGATTGATCAGCTCCAATATATACAATCTAAAAAGTTTTGACGTGACACAGTCGATAGATAATTAAATCAATAATCACTTCAGAAAATAAATACATGTTTTGACCCTGAAATAAAACGTGTACCTGTGAGAAACCTACGGAAGATCATTAGGGCCAAAAACAGAGATTTTTTTTTTTTTTTTTTTTTTTTTGAGAAAAAAATCAGAATTTCTGAAAAAAAAGTCAGAAATTCAGATTTTTTTTTCCTCAGAAATGATGATTTTTGACTTTTAATTCTGAATCTTAAAAAAAAAAAAAAAAAAAAAAATCTCCGTCGTCGGCCCTGATGATCTTCGTCCGCCTCCGTCACATTTTATAAGAAATAAGAAAATAGACTTTAACACGTTTTAAAACTTCATCAGTTTCCATCAAATCAACTGAATGTGAAGAAACATGAAACCCGTGCGTGTTGTGGTGACGTAACTAATGTTGTAACTAACGATTGTACCTACATGGTGATGTCATCTGTCGCATCACGTGACTCAAACCGAGGGCTAACGATCACGACTTCATTGTGTTGAACACGTGTTCATTTTGTGACTCTTTGACCTGAATGTGTAGAAACCTCACTGAGAATGTTTTCCACCAACTCGACCTCCTCACGCTGAATCTGCACAACTGTCCGTGTTTTGTTCGTGTGTCTGTTTTAGTTTTACTTTTCATTTTCACGTTTCACATCACCTCACAGTGATTCCGTCTACACGACACTTTGAAGTGTTTTATTGTCAGTGAGAAAATGAAGTTATTATAATACATTTACATCATTTGCATCGTGTCACTGATGATCTGAAACAATGTTATATTATTGTTTATATTATCAATTAACTTCTACTGTGAAGAAATGTCATATTATATAATGAGTTCATAGCTGTCAGTTATCACTACATTACAGTGTTATAAACCATATTTTATATCAATCAATCAATCAATCAATCAATCGTTATTTATGAATATATGTCAAATATTGCTTATAAATGATACACTGAAAGAGTTCCTGTAAAGTGCTGCTGTTTTTTTTTTTTTTACTCACAAGACTTTTTTTTTTTTTTTTTTAATAAAATTGACAGTAATTTATTGATATTGAATATTTACGACAAACACAACATTTGAAATGGTAAAAAAGATCAAAATAAACAAATGAAGGCTGAATATTAACAAATTGGAGCTTAAAGATAAGAATATTGATAAAAAAAATATAAGTTTTTCTACATTTTTATTTTAAAAAATGGTGAAATTAATCAATTAAAACCAAATATTCTATTAAATAGTGATCAATAATTTAAACTGTATAAGTCAGAAGGTTGAAAGACTCTCACAGATGTTTTCAAGTAAACGCATGACGTTCAATCAACTAATTGATAAACTAATTGCATCTGTTTAATGTGAGTGTTTCTCAGCCTGGACATCTGGATGTGTGTGTGTGACTGATTGATTGATTGATTGATTTTATTTTTATAGAGTTGGAACGACGAGACAATCACAGGAAAAGTATCTGTGGACTCTGGACGAGTTACACTGAAGCTGAAATCAAACACTAAATATAAGCTATGACACAAAGGACGTGTGTTTTCTGTCTGAAGCTTTGAGTTGTTTCCTCGTGTGAATTTTAAATGAAATGTCGAAACGAAGCATCTGAATATTTTCTCATGTTTTACATCTGCTGATGTTTACATTTCTCGGTCACTGTATTTGTATTTAAAAAACATGCACAATAATATTATATATTTTCATCCACTTGAAGCTGTTGCTGTGAATAAATCATATTTGAATAGTTTATATTTGTGTCGCGCTGGATTTTGATATTGAACTGTTTTTATTCTGAATCATGTCGACTCGTGTGTCTCTCTGGTTTTGCTGTTGGACGTAGCTAATGTAGCTAATGTAGCTCATGTAGCTAATGTAGCTAACGTTACCTTTTTTTTTTGAGAAAAAAAATCAGAATTCTTGAAAAAAAAAGTCAGAAATTCTGATTTTTTTTTCCTCAGAAATGATGATTTTTGACTTTTAATTCAGAATCTTTAAAAAAAAAAAAAAAAAAAAAAATCTCCATTTTCGGCCCTACGTAGCTAATGTAGCTAATGTAGCTAACGTTACCTTCAGCAGCTAAGTCCAGGAAAATATTTTGAATTTGGCATCAAACTTCAATCTCTAGTCTCCAGAGGAGGAAACCAGCACCTACAATAAACGTTTAACTTTTCATACAGTTGAGTTACAACATCAAAACATGTAGTATTCTTTAGCTTAGTTAGGCCAGAGACAGCTTCTTGATTCCTTTTTGTTTTGTTTGTTAGATTTGAGTTTTTTTTTTTTGTCATAAGTTTAGACAAACTTTAAAACTGTTTCTTCCAAAACCTTGATAGCTTTTAAGCTTAGTTTGATTTTAGGTTGTTAAAATCACTAACAGTGATGGGTAGTGCTTGTCTTCCATGAGAACCAGGCTAGAGGTCAGAGGTCATGGGAGGAGGAGGAGGACAGGTTGGACCCCTCCACCAGCACCAGGAGATGATCAGTGCGGTGCGTTCAGGGGCTTTACGTTGAACGCCCTCCAGCTCTGCCCTCAGCTGTTAACCCTTTAATCCAATCAGGGGGAGGGAGCTGCTGATCCTCAGAGACGACGCATGTGACTTTGAAAGCAGCAGTGGAGACGACTGGACGTCGGAGCAGAGCAACCACGATTAAACTTAAACTGTATTATTATTATTGTTCCTAATGAGCTTCATTTCCTCTGGAGGTAAAATAAAGTACCTGTCCACCAGTTTACCAGAGGACCTGAGGCCGTTCACTCTCTCACTGAAGCAGAGACGAGGAGTCGATTAATAAAACGTCTGTACATCTGTTTATTTACAGCATAAAAAATGCGAACGTTTCAAAACTCAACTGAAACAGAAGTCACTTCATCTCAGCTCCAGTGTCATTTTTCAAAAAAAAGGCTCAAAAAGCGAGCGTCGACACGAGCTGGAGAAAAACTAAAAACATTTTTTACAAATTCTCAGCAAAAATGAGAATAAAAATAATAAACCAGTAGAAAACAAATGGTTTAATGCAAATTTAAAATGTGCTAAAAATAAATAAGTGTTCATGAGGGGAGTCCTGCAGCCAGGATGCTGCCCAGGAGGGTTCGGTCCTTCAGAGCGTTTTCAACGTCTTTCTCCTCGATCTTCAGAAACACCTGCAGGACGACAACAAGACGCTCTGGTTAGGTTTCCATAGAAACACCAACGATCCCAGAATTCAAAACACAACAAAACCCAGAAAAGATCCAGAAAAACTGAGGCTGCGTTCAAAAGATCAAAACGTCCTGAGGTCAAGGACAGATGTTAGAGCCTCTACAGTCAGAGCAGCTTTAGTTACTTTGGTCAAGAAGAGTCAGAGTAGAGTCAGAGCAGAGTAGAGTCAGAGCAGAGTCAGAGTAGAGTCAGAGCAGAGTCAGAGTCAGAGCAGAGTAGAGTCAGAGCAGAGTCAGAGTAGAGTCAGAGTAGAGAAGAGTCAGAGCAGAGTAAAGTCAGAGTAGAGTCAGAGAGAGTCAGAGCAGAGCAGAGCAGAGCAGAGCAGAGAGTAGAGTCAGAGTAGAGCAGAGTCAGAGAGTAGAGTAGAGAGTCAGAGTAGAGTAGAGTCAGAGTAGTAGAGTCAGAGTAGAGAGCTGGAGCAGAGTCAGAGTGAGTCAGAGTAGAGTCAGAGTAGAGTCAGAGTAGAGTCAGAGCAGCTGGAGCAGAGTCAGAGTAGAGTCAGAGTAGAGTCAGAGTAGAGTCAGAGCAGAGTCAGAGCAGAGCATGTACCTTGGTGAGTCGAGCCTCTTTGGCCTTCTTCAGAGCAAAGATCCCTCGACTCTCCAGCAGGCTGCAGAGCGACAGACACTCGCCCTGACCGACACACCGGACACCTGTCTCTGTGAGCACAGACGGCTGTAAACCTCATGGAGCTGAAACAGAGACCAGACAAAACACTGACGTTAAGTCACAGCGCCACCTGCAGCTCACACACAGGAACTGACAGATCAATGAGCGAGCTCAAGTCTGGCTAATGTTTACTGCTAACCAGCTGTTAGCTCTCCTGCTAACTTTACCTTTGATATTCTCCTTACTGTTAAGTTAGCTCTGCTGCTAACAGCTTATAGCTGTGTTGACTTTTACTGTGAAAAACCTTAAATTCACTGATTAAAAGCCTTTTTAATATTATCTAACATGCTGTGTTGGTTTTCTAAGTCCATCTCTCTCTACGATGATCTCTGTATAACTCTTGATAAAAATGCAGAATCCACTTCCTGCCTCCTCCTCCTCCTCCTCCTCCTCCAGGTCGGACTCTCCTTTCCGAGGACGACCTCTTTGCTCTTCCCGTTGCGGATGAGCAGCAGAGGCAGCAGACCAGCAGTTTCTGCTGCAGGGGGAAACTCTCTCCCTCCGAGCCGTCGCCGCTGCTGCTCTGAGCCGCCATCCGGTCGCCATAAACCTCCGACAGCACCCGCGCCACCTGAGGGAGGCTGACCCGGGCCGCTGGAACAAAAACAACCAGTTTAGATTAAAACATAAGATCATCTCTACACGGACTGGTGCAGTCACAGATTCAAGCTCTGATTAATTCACCTGAAGAGCTTCACTCACCTTTAGCTTCAGCTTTTGAATCGGCTGCTTTCTTCCTCTCGTCCGACTCCACGATCTCCACGGCTCTCCTGGAAAACACGACAGAAAGTCAGCGTCACGCAGGATCTGGACCTTTATCTGTGAAACTCTCCGGTTCAGAGAGAAGACGAGGAGCTGATGAGGTGACGGCTGTAAAAAGCTTTACCTGCAGATGTCCAGAGCTTTCCTGGCGTCTCCCGACACCGCCGACACTTTCCTGGCACAGAACTGAACCGCAGAGGCGTCGAGGATCCCGTCAGCTGACGCCTGAGACAGAGAGAGAGAGAGAGAGACACAAAACATCACACACAGTTCCATCTTATTCTACGGTGGCCCTGAGGGGTCAACCCCCTGCAGCTGTAGAAAACACACAGACACAAACAAGGTCAGAAAAGCAACTTGGTCAGTTTGACTGTACTGCTCAGCGTCCTCAGGTGTGGTTTACCTGTGTCAGTCTGTCCTGCACGATGGCGCTGAGCTCCTGCCGGCTGTAGGGAGGGAAGTGCAGCAGCAGGGGGCGACAGTGAGGCCGGGCCTGCAGCCTGGGCAGGATCCGGTCCGTCAGATCCAGAGCGTTGGCGATTCCTGCAGAACAAACACAGGTGGTGATCAATAAAACGCCCCACAACAGAGGAGACAGAGACAGCAGGTGGTGGGGGGGCGGAGCTCTCACCGATGAGGCAGAGGCGTGACTTGGGCAGGTACGGCCACTCGAAGATGGGTAGAGGACGTCCTGAGCTTTACTGTCCAGCTGGTCCATCTCGTCCAGAACAAGAAGCCTGAGGACAAAAAAGAAGAGAGTCAGCTTCCGTCAGACGTTCAAACGTTTTCAACAAAGAACCAGGTGTAAAAATGTCAAAACGACACCACTCGTTACTCACACAGCGGGCCCCGGGGCCGTCAGGAGCCTCTGCAGGCCGCTCTGACCGCCGCACGCCTTCAGCTTGTCGGCCAGCAGCGGGAAGATGGAGTGGGAGCTCCTCAGACTCATGCAGTTCACCACCAGGGTCTGCACCGCCGCCAGCTCAGCCTGACGACACACACACAGAGGGGGAAGTGTTAAAGTACCGTCTGCACCTGAACGCCTCGTCTCCATGACACTGCAGCTCTGGATCAGAAGCAGGAACACGACAAGATGGCCGCTCCAGAGGTTTAACACAACTCTGACTGGTCAGTTGTTTTTTTTTTTTTTTGGCCATTGACAGGTTTTGATCTGATCCTCTGATGTCAACCTCTGTTTCCATGGTGATTCACCCCGGTAACAAGTCACAACCAGGTGACTCTATTTCTAAAAGTTCATTATTTTTCCATCATGACTGAATCACCTGATCCTGCTGCAGTGGCCTGTGTTTGTCCAGTAGGTGGCAGCAGAGCCCACACACACACACAACCACACACACACACACACACACACACTGATGGTCCACGTACTTCATGTCCTGCAGGACACAGTTGAGACAGGCCGTCTTCCCGGTGCCCGGGGCCCCAGAGATGTAGAGGCTGCCGGCGACACGCTGCAGCACCTTGTCCTCCAGGAAGGACCGGATGGACGCCCGCTCGGCCTCTCTGGACAGGAGGCGCTCGGGGACGGCGGTGTGGAGCGCCTGCTTCACGCTCTGAAACCTCGACTCTGGAGGAGAAACACTGAGGTCAAGACACGTCACCGACAGACGAAGAGACGAACAGCAGGTCAACAGGTGAGTCTGAACTCACTCTCTGCAAACAGCCCGACCGCCGGCGTCTTCTTCTTCTCTGAATCTGGACGAGCAGGACTTCCCGTCAGCGCTTCCTGTCGTCTCGGAGACAGCGGCCGTCGTGGTGAGGAGGACGGGAGCAGCTGACGGCGAGCCAGGACCGGCGAGTTCTCGTCGAAGCCCAGTTTTCGTGGCGAGGCCAGAGTCGTCCTGCTCTGCTTCGGCGGTGACCCGAGGAGGGCGGCGCCGAGGTTACAGCCGTTATCATCACCTTCAGAGACAAAACACAGGGTCATGTTTAAAAGCTTGAGGCACTGAGGGAATGAGGGACACTGAGGGACGTGTCCAGAGCCTCAAACTGAACCTACAGTGTTTAAAGTAACATGATTTTTGGTCGTTTCATCTCTTCGAACTCGTCTGTTTCCTCTTTGAGCTTAAAACTAAATGAAAAAATGTGAATAAAACATCAGAACCTCGTGTGCTGGAGTCTGTGTTTCAACAGATCTATGACGTTTTCAATGTTTACGTTTCACCACAGCGACCAATAAAGTTTTGAACTTCACCTGGAGACTCTGTGTTGCTGCTTCTTCTTCTTCGTGTGTTTGATTATTCCCTCAACTTCCTGTCTGTATTCTCTAATCAACTCCTCAGACCTTGGTGGTCAGTGAGTAACAGCCTGGTCCTCTGTGGCTCACCTGTCCGGGCCGGACCGTCTTACCTGTGCGTTTTCGCGGGCTGAGGGGAAGCCGTGGTTGGAGGCTGGGGGAGGAGGGCGGTGGCCCTCTGGGTGAGAGAGGGGTGGGCTGGTCGGCGGGACGTCTCGGGGACAGCGTGGCGGTGGTGAGGTGCTGGCGTCCAGGTTTGGCCGGAGAGGACAGAGGAGACGTCTGAGGCGTCTTGGAGCGAGACGCCGCTCTGCAGGATTTGCGTCGGGGGAACTGCAGCGTGGGCTGAGCCCGGCCCTGAGAGCGCGTGCTGGGCATGCTGGGAAAAACCTGGACTGGGACAAAAGAGGACGACGTTAGATCACCTGAGACGAGACGGAGACACTGAACGTTACTTGTGTTGTTTATCATGTCGAGTCTGATCAGACGCAGGCTGCAAACACTGGGCCAAGCTCAGCCCCCCCCCCCCACCCCCCCCCCCCCCGTTCATGCTGTGTAACTCATGTTTAACCCTTTCACTGCTCTTCTTCACATGATGTAATGTCTCCACAGACCAGTGAATATCACGTGACCCTGATGCAGAGCAGTGAACATCACGTGACCCTGAGCAGAGCAGGGACTGGTCACAGTCTAACATCCTGTGCACTGACCCAGCCTTCCCCCCCCCCCCCCCCCCCCCCCCACACACAGGCTGTGAATCAACATGTACTTCATGTTCCGGTGTGAAGTGAAAACTACACGAAAACCACAGTGAAGTTAGAGACAATTATCACTTTATATTAAAGTCTCGGATCAGAAACAGTTAAACGTTAGAAAAGCTGCTCTACAGCTGGATTCACGTTAAAACACCCAGAGCAGGAAACAATACAGCGTGAGGCCGGTTAATGGCGCCAACACAGCAGACCCCCCCACACACACACACACACACCCCGCGGTCTGCGTTACACACACACACACACACACACACACACACACTGTGACCGTGGTTCAGCCGGGAACACGTGGTGTTTCATTAACGTGACTCTGACCGGGACACACGAGTCGATATGAAAACATTCAAAAAGACGATAAACCGCGTCGTTTCAGTCGATGACCGGACAAACAAGCGCTGCAGCTGCCGAGCCGCTCCGGTGTCCACCGACAGACTGTTCCGCTTTAACCGCGGGAACAAGCGAAGAAGCTGAAGAACTGACTGTTTCCGGCGGAGTGAAGGCTGCTCTGCTCGGTGTGGAGGCTCTGCTCGGTGTGGAGGCTCTGCTCGGTGTGGAGGCTCTGCCCGGTGTGAAGGCTGCTTGCCCGGTGTGGAGGCTGCTGTGCCGGTGTGGAGGCTCCGCTCGGTGTGGGAGCTCTGCTCGGTGTGGAGGCTGCTGTGCTCGGTGTGGAGGCTCTGCCGGTGTGGAGCTGCTTTCTGCTCGGTGTGGAGGCTGCTGTGCCCGGTGTGGAGGCTCTGCTCGGTGTGGAGGCTGCTGTGCCCGGTGTGGAGGCTGCTCTGCTCGGTGTGGAGGCTCCGCTCGTGTCCTGGACTCTGCCTCTGTCTCTGCCGCCAAATCGTAGCTGCCGCCTCCTCGTCGATCAGCTGTGTTTCCCGCCGCCGCTCTCTGAT
Source organism: Caranx ignobilis (assembly GCA_021432705.1). Lineage (NCBI taxonomy): Eukaryota > Metazoa > Chordata > Actinopteri > Carangiformes > Carangidae > Caranx > Caranx ignobilis. The sequence continues at coordinate 36,092 of MU269982.1, forward strand.
GGTCAGCGTCACAGCGGCCTCGCTGCTGATTGGACGCGCACGGGGCGGATGTTGCGTCACTTGTGCTAAACCCAGCCCAGCCCGGGCCTGCGGCGGGAGTTTCAATAGAGCTCTGTTTTGCGGAATGTCATTTTCCGGGAAATATATGAATATTAATGAGGTCTATTTATTAAAGTACAAAGATGAAGTACTTCGTAGTTCGTATAGTTTTACTACACTGCGTTACTTTTTTTTTATACACCTTTACTACAGTTTTCCACAAGTGACTTCATCGTCAGACACAGAGCTGTTACATGTGAAGTTTCATGACGGACAAATGTATGACGTCAGAAACACATCACGTTGTTTACAACACAGATCTTTGTAGTATTAAACTATTATTAGACTTTATGTTGTAATAATGTTAGAAACTGAAAAATACGTTGTTATCGGGTGAAAAAACATCTTAAAACCTCCTTTTAGATAAAACATGATGCAGTTTATTGTTTATTTGACAGTTTAAAAAGTGATCAGTTGATATAATGTGATGCATTAGTACAGAGCAAAGCAGCCAACAGTATATGAGAGTTAAAACTGACACAATACAACAGATTGTATTTCATCACTACAATCATATATACATGACATCCAGACTCATATGTGACTCCACCCTCCACCTCAGACATCTCTGTGTTAAACATGGAGAAGCTTTGATATAAATATGAACGTTTCTCACCTTCCTGCATCAGAGTCATTCAGGTTTCATGTCAAAAATCTACAATATGATCTGTAGTAAAATACAACATCAGCACATTTCAAAGGTCTTTCCTTTGCTGTGGTAAGACAGGTGCACATGGGGCTGGAGGTGCTGGAGCACCTGCCCCTTTGCCCCCTGATGCCCAAAGTGCCCCTTGTCAGTGAGGCTACCTTCAGTCACATGTAGACGTGTCCTGACGTGCCCCAACATGAGGATAATTCATAATTTTCCCTATAAAAGGGGAGTTTTGTACAACTGGTGGGTGGTGATGGGTTTTACAGTGTATTCATGCACATTGTTAGTGTGTATTTCAAGGTCACTTACCAAGTGAAGTGAGGATCCTGTGTGTGTGTGTGTGTGGCAAAACAAGTATGTGTGTGTCTGTGTGAGACAGTGACTCACCTGTGGCCTAGAAAGTTCTCATCACCAGCTACAGTGTGCTGTTGGGGGGAACAAGGCTTCTTGTTTCTGTTTGTCTCTTAGTTACTTTTTTTGTTACTGATAATAATAACAACTGTAATAATTAACAATAAAACAAGGATGTGAACTGTACATACATATACATACATTTACATTGTTTCTTCAACAATCTGAACCAACTGGCCTTTAAGTCAGTAAAAGCTTCAAATCAAAGTTTGGCCCAATGGAGCTTTATGAGCTTTAAGTCCAGAGACACTGATGATGCTCCGTCAGGTCAGAGGACACACAGGGATGATGGTGGACTGGACTCTGTGTGTGACAGTGGAGCTGTTTCAGATCAGCTCAGACTGCAGCGCTGGGAGTCACCTCACTTCCTCTGGTTCCTCTGGAAGGAACTGATCATCAGGAAACTATGGCTGGTCCCACCTCCACCTACACACAGACACACAGACACACACACAGAGAGAGAGTGATGAATGACAGACTCTCTCCGGTTGTTAGTCAGTAGCTGAGTGACTGGACATTGGCCTGTAGTGAGAGTGCTGCTGTTTCCTGTAACACTGTGTAGAGAGGGGAGGTGGAATCAGCTGGAGCTTCAGCTGCACACCTTCACACCTTTTCACACTATATTGCTGTGTTTGGGTTCAATGTGCAGCAACTGTGTAGAAATATGAACAAAGACTGAAATGACATTGAAACTCCAGTGAAATGTGCAGCATTTACTGCAGCATCACTGCTCCAACACTTCAGTGAGGGATTTCCTCCTCTTACCTGTCAGCTCATGTTACAGCTCAAACTTATCAAGTGCCTGTGGGACCACAGCATCTGATTGGCTGTTGACATTTCACACAGAAACTATCTATTGATCATTTGCACTATAGTTGATCTTCTCCATATTTATTGCAGACGGACATTTTTTAAAGCAGGGACCTTCAATGTTTTTCAGGCCAAGGACCCCCAGACTGATGGAGAGATGGAGCAGGGACCCCCCATATATATATTGTATAACATTGTTTTTTCTTTACATCATTATTTTTGTATTAAACTGAGCCAGTGCCTTGTATAAACGTAACTTCTTATACATTCAATAGTAAGCTTTTCAAATAGGTTCATATATTCATGTTTTTAAGGTGCAGTGAGTGGGGGGGGGGGGGGGGGGGGGGGGGGGGGTGACACTGCCATTCATCAACAGACCTTGTTAACTGACACTGGCGCCAATATCTACAAGGTCTGTCAACTGCATGATAATCATGTCAATCACCTCCACAGACCCCCCCTGTAGTACCTCCACAGACCCCCTAGGGTCATGGATCCCAGTTGAAGACCTCTGTTCTAAAGCAAAGATCAACAACATGGATTAAGTCAATCTGATATGAGTGATAGATGCAACAGGACGTCTGGCTGCTACACCACGACACCTTTACCTGATACTGGAACATTTAGGACTCAGTTTGGCCTCCACACTCTGTTGGTTTTGGTTCTTGTCTTGTTGTTTCTTCATTAATTATATTAATTGAACTTCATCCTGTCTAAATGTCTAAATGTCTAAATGTCTTGTTGTGGATCTAAGTTGCCTGAAACACTTTTCCTTCATGAGTTGACTGATCTGGAGGGAAACAGCTACAGATGTGACTGACCACAGAGTCTCCAGTCCACAGTCTGGACTCTTCTGGAGATCACGCAGATCCTTCAGGTCTGAATCCTGAAGGTTGTTGTAGCTCAGGTCCAGGTGTCTCAGGTGGGAGGGGTTGGACTTCAGAGCTGAGACCAGAGAAGAACAGCTGATCTCTGACAAGCTGCAGCGCTCCAATCTGAATAAAGAATTAAAGAACAACATTCATTCACTCTTCATGTCAAATGGATTGATCATTGCTGCTGATCTCAGGACAGTCTGTCAATATAGAATCAATATGTGATCAGACATGTTGGACTAAACACTGACTCCAACGCTTTTACTCAGGACTGAACTGGATCAGAGCTTAAAGGGATAGTTCACCAATTTGGCAAATTCCCATATTCCTATAGTCATAGGTTCATTACCTTTAATTATAGGTGCATGTTGCATGTTGATTAGCGGGGCAGAGACACGAGCTGCTCCACAAACACAATGGAGGTGAAAAGTACAAACGGCTCAAAACTCATCAAACACACAATCTAACAACTACAAAAGGCTCTCGTGGACAAGTTGTGACCTGCACATTCACCACACTATGAAATAATAATGTAACGTTACAAGACAGAGATGTTTTTGAGGCAAATGCAGAGCCGGATCTACATTCCAGACATGGCTGCTGGGCGGAGTGATTTCAACAGCGCAAGTAGTTCTGAGTATTAGCTTCAAGTCAAGTTAGGCTTTATTTCTAGAGCACAAAGGTAATGAACCTACCACTACGACTACAGGGATTATGGAAATAGACGAACTTGCCAAAAATGTTGAACTATCCTTTAAAGGTCCAGTCCTGATCCAGGACTAAGGACTTCTTGGTCCTGGTCTCAGGAACTTAAAACTGAACACACACCTGTTGACAAACCCCACCCACATCTTATTTGATAGCTTCAGACCAGTCAGTCTGTAAAGAAGATTTCTGATTCTACATGTTTGATCTCGGTTTATATTGTCTAGGTCTGTGCTGTGTTTTCCTCCTGCCGGCTTAAGTTGTTAAGTCCTGCCTACCTGTCAATCAATCCACCGTAGTTGACGTGAGTTTTATGCTTGTTAGTTGGAGATGATCAGGACTGTAAGCGAGTCGTTATTGCAGTGGAGTTCATCATTTAGTATGTTATAATATCGGTCGGACAGGGAGAGCCTGTGTGCGTCAATCGATAAGTAAGTTTCATTCTGTTTACGAGTTTAAGTTCATACGTGGAGGATGTGTGATGATTAGAGCGGGTAATTGGCGGAGCATGGGGCTAATGTGTATGACGATGATAGCTAACGGTAATGTTGGTGTGGTGTGTGCTATGGAGTGATACGGTGATCGTTGACAGAAGTTACGTGTGCTCTAACCAGCACCACTGGAGCGTGCCATTCATCACCTGCAGAGTCACTGGCAGGTGTACGGAGCATGGAGCTGCCACTTCAGTGCGTTCAGTGCGTCCACAGGAACACTTAAGAGATGCTGACCCTCATCCTTAGTAGTTATAACGTTGTTTATCATGTTATTGGTCACCACTGTATAATCAGCAAGATTAAGATCAATGAATGCAGTATATACTGTGGTTATGAGTGATAGTATGTACATGTTATTATTTTAACAAAATGAAGACTGGCCCAACACTACAGAGCAGTCCAACATGTGTGACAGCGCCCCCTGAAGGTTGAAGTCAAGTCAACAGACATTATTGATGAGGACTGAGTGAACTGAGCTGAAAGTGCTGAGTCATTGTCAGTGTGAGAGAAGAACAAGTGGAAACATGAGACAACAACTATTTCAAACGTCCTTCAATCATCACATCAAAGTCAATGATCAAGTTCTGAGTGAAGATCAATCAGGTCAGTTGTGGATCAAAGATCTAAGATCTACAACAGTAACAGTCAGTGAACTGACCTCAGAGTCTCCAGTTACAGTCTGGACTCTCCAGAAAACCACTCAGAGCCTTCACTCCTGAATCTGTTCTCGTTTGGTTCCCAGGTCCAGTTCTGTCAGGTGTGAGGGTTGGACTTCAGAGCTGAGACCAGAGAAAGGAGCTGATCTCTGACAACCTGCAGTCCCTCAACCTGAATAAAGAATAGAAGAAGTGAGTTGAGGACAAAGCTCCTTGTTGACAGCGTTCAGTGTTTCATCATATGTTCAGAGCTGAAGAAACTTCAGAAAGAACAAGTTTAGAAAATGAAAGTCAAACAGCTGAAGCAACAGGAAGCAGGTTAAACAGTCAGAGAGAGAGAAAAACAGCTCATTAATATTCATGAGAAGCTGCTGCTGCTTCAACACAGATGTAGTGACTCCGCCTCTTCACTGTCAGCTCCACCTGTGGCTCCATCTCTACAAACTCATGTTGTGCAGCCACATTTATACGAGATTCACTGACGATGCCAAGTTTTCAAAGACAACAAACATGTGAGGCTGAACTCTGTTGCCATGACAACATATAGAAACACATGGTGAATGAAGCAGTGATGAAGCTCAGAGACAGAAAAACCTGCTGACTGACTTCACACACTGCTCCAACTTGTTCAAACTGATGAAACCAGCACACACACACAACTTGTTATTATGACATGTTGGGCTGTTCTCCTATTAAAATCTATTAAAATCTTTAACACACACTCCTGTGGCTGACACAACAAGATGTGGTCAGGTGGGTGTGGAGCTGCTGGTGTCACCTAAACTAGGGGTGGGAATGAGAACCAGTTCCTTTTCAGAACTGGATCCCACTGGATAAATCCTTGGGATTGTGTGCATGCCTTCTTAATGATTCTGCTTATCGATTCAGCTGTCTTTGAAAACACCACACGCTTCTAAAGCAAAACAACTCACGCTGCATCGTTCAGGTCAGAACGACCCAAACACGGGGTCGAGGCAGAGGCACTCTAAAGTGTGGGGGTAGATCGAATGATGTGACAGCACCGCACCTTCGGCACACAGGCGACTGTACTGTGTGTGTAACCCGACACGTGTGGACACATGTGCTGCTCTCAATTCAAGAGTTGATGTTGCTGTTTTTCTGGATTGTTATTTTTGCGAGCCTTTACTTTATCAGCTCCAGGTGTTTTACAGATGTTCTACCTGGAGGTGATGTGGCTACACACCCACAGTGACCCGTTATTACTGGACTGAAAAAGAGATTAATGACATTATGTTATAATTCAATCACCATCATAAATGAGGCTGCTTAGTGTTTATATCTGACATGTCACTGTTTACATCTCTACAAACAGGTGAAATGTGAAGAGAAACAGCGACTGGACTAAAAGCAGAGAAGAAGAACAGAGTCACCATGACGACTCCCTAATATCAGCCTCATGTTTGCAGCTCAGTGTCAACACAACTTTCACATCACATTCATCTGAGCACAGAAATAAATCAGAGTCTGACCTCAGAGTCTCCAGTCCACAGTCTGGACTCTCCAGAAAACCACTCAGAGCCTTCACTCCTGAATCCTGCAGGTCGTTGCAGCCAGGTCCAGGTGTCTCAGGTGGGAGGGGTTGGACTTCAGAGCTGAGACCAGAAAAGAACAGCTGATCTCTGACAACCTGCAGCCCCTCAATCTGAATAAAGAATAAAAGAACAACATTCACTTACCGCTTCATGTCAAAACTGATTGATCATTGCTGCTGACCTCAGGACAGTCTGTCAATATAGAATCAATATCTGATCAGACATGTTGGACTAAACACTGACTCCAACACTTTTATCAGGACTGAATGGATCAAAGTTTAAAGGTCCAGTCCTGATCCAGGACTAAGTTGACAAACCCCGCCCACATCTTATTTGATGGCTTCAGACCAGTCAGTCTTTATTTGAGTCAAACGCTCTGACTTTAAGATCAGATTCAAATCATCTGTGTGAACAAAATGAAGACTGGCCAACACTACAGAGCAGTCGAACATGTGTGACAGCGCCCCTGAAGGTTGAAGTCAAGTCAACAGACATTATTGATGAGGACTGAGTGAACTGAGCTGAAAGTGCTGAGTCATTGTCAGTGTGAGAGAAGAACAAGTGGAAACATGAGACAACAACTATTTCAAATGTCCTTCATTCATCACATCAAAGTCAATGATTCAAGTTCTGAGTGAAGATCAATCAGGTTCAGTTGTGGATCAAAGATCTAAGATCTACAACAGTAACAGTCAGTGAACTGACCCCAGAGTCTCCAGTCTACAGTCTGGACTCTCCAGAAAACCACTCAGATCCTTCACATCTGAATCATGCAAGTTGTTGGAGCCCAGGTCCAGGTGTCTCAGTTCTGTCAGGTGGGAGGGGGTGGACTTCAGAGCTGAGACCAGAGAAGAACAGCTGGTCTCTGACAACCAGCAGCCCCACAATCTGAATAAAAGAATAAAAGAAGTGAGTTGAGGACAAAGCTCCTTGTTGACAGCGTTCAGTGTCTCATCAATACTGCATCGATTGCAATCAGTACAGAACTCAGCAGCTTAACCAGAAACCATGGAGTATGGCCACACCTCACCTGCTTCAGCTTCTTAACACTGGCTCCTGTTTGCTGTAGGATTGATTTTAAGATTTTAATAATTACTGTAAGACTGTCCATGGCCTGGCTCCTGTTACATTTCAGACCTTTAATCCCTTTTGAACATCTACAAAACTTGAGATCCTCGGGCAGTGACCATCTGTCTCTGCTCGAGACGAGGCTGAAAACTTAAGGGGGCAAAGACTTTGCTGTATGAGCTGCCTGAGGAAATAATGTGTGAGTTAGTGACTTCGTTTAAGTTTCTCCTTAAGACATATTTTCATGAAGCACCTGATTTTAGATGAGCTGCAGGTTTTCTGTGTTGGATACTGGATTTGTTTCTTCATTTTAACTGTTATCTTAAATTAAAATTAAATTAAAATGATCAAACACTTTACATACTTGGAGAAAACAGCTCATTAATATTCATGAGAAGCTGCTGCTGCTTCAACACAGAGGTAGTGACTCCGCCTCTTCACCTGTCAGCTCCACTGTGGCTCCATCTCTACAAACTCATGTTGTGCAGCCACATTTATCAGAGATTCACTGACGATGCTCAAGTTTCAAAGACAACAAACGTGAGGCTGAACTCTGTTGCCATGACAACAAACCTATAGAAACACATGTTGAATGAAGCAGCTGATGAAGCTCAGAGACAGAAAAACCTGCTGACTGACTTCACACATTGAACCTGCTCAAATTTCTTCAAACTGATGAAACCAGCACACACACAACTTGGGGCTGGAGGGAAAAAATCTGTCTCCTATTAAAATCAATTTTACTTGAATAATCCAATATGGACTCATAAAAGCTGAGGCTGATGTTTAAAGGGATATTCTGATTTAACCCATGGTCTAAACAACAGTGACACCAAGTGAACACCCCTCGAGAGATGATGTTTGCCGACAGCCAACTTCTCTAGTTGTAGCGACTTCAGCAAAGACACATGATAGCAACATACTGCTGTCTGTTTCTCCACGAGCTAACCGCGGTTTGTACTGTGGATGAAGTTTGGTGCTGTTCTGAGCATCATCTGTGGCTACAAGTGCCTGTTTTGACCACGGTTAGCTCATGGAGAAATTGACAAGTCACTACAACTAGAGAAGTTGGCGGTCGGCAAACTTCATAACAGTAACAGTCAGTGAACTGACCTCAGAGTCTCCAGTCTACAGTCTGGACTCTCCAGAAAACCACCAGATCCTTAAGGTGTGAATCCTTCAGGTTGTTTCTGCTCAGGTCCAGGTGTCTCAGGTGGGAGGGGTTGGACTTCAGAGCTGAGCCCAGAGAAGAACAGCTGATCTTTGACAAACTGCAGTTCTCCAACCTGAATAAAGAATCAAAGTTACAGATCAAATCCTTTCTAATCAGATGTGTCTGATCAATGATCAGTGTCTAAATGAGCAGAGGGACTGTGTCCTCCTGTTCTTGTGTCTTCTGTTCTTGGGCCTCAAAGAGCCCTGAGCTCTGTCAGAGTGTTTCAGACACATGTCAGATCTACAGTGGAAGGAAATCACCTATTTTCTTTGACCTCAAACATTTGACCTGAACACAGACAAAAACATTGACAGACAAACTGACCTCAGAGTCTCCAGTCTACAGTTTGGACTCTCCAGTCCAGCACACAGAAGCTTCACTCCTGAATTCTGCAGGTTGTTGGAGCTCAGGTCCAGTTCTGTCAGGTGGAGGGGTTGACTTCAGAGCTGAGGCCACAATTTCACAGTGAGTCTCTGAGAGTCGACAGGAACGTAGTCTGTGATGAGAGAAAACATCAAATCTGTCAACACATCACATGGCAACATTTAGTCTGTGTGTGATATTGTACACGGGCCCATTAGAAATAAATGAAATGTGCACGGTGTGAGAGGAGCAGCAGAATGGGAATAAATGACAAGAACAGACTGATGGAGATTTCTCACTCTGCCTGATGTTTGCTGCTCATATGCTACTGGATTTACTGGGAGATCAATAAAACCAGTGACATGATGGTGCATCAGCTCCAGGCCAGTTTAACCTCTGTTACAGGCAGAGCTGAATCTGACTGTTGCTCTCTCCTGAACACAAGAGGGGAGGGGCTCAGTCTGTCAGGTGATGCCCCTCCCGACAGGTGAGCTGCTCAAGGTGCAGGAGTTTAATCTTACATTTTGTTGCCTTGGCAACAAGTTTAGAGCGACCACTTTATTCACACTATGTACACAACATAGCATTGACCTATAGGAGTAATTGACAGAGAGGATGGGAGGTTGTAAACAACCAATCCCCCTCAACTTCACCTGAACTTCACCTCTTCTTCAGACTCCGCCCACACTGACTCAGGTGAGATCACCTGAGGACATTTATCAGACTGCACACAGCTCCTCTGGAGACACTAAAGCTTTAATACTACACTTCTCTCACATGCAGTCGAACTAACAGCTGGAAACAGCTGGAAACACTGAGGTGGAGGATCAGTGGAGCTGCTTTCATCTGTTTCATCAGGTTTGAATCAAAGCAAAAAGTCAAAATAAACAAACAAAAACACTAAAGAAGTGTTTTTATTCACTGAGCAGCAACAATCACAACCAAGTGAAGAATCTCCATGTTGGAGCTCACAGCTTTTACAAAAAAACACACAACTGACCTGTAATTTGTCAAAGTCAAACTAAGAAGAATGAGAATCAATGAAAACTGTGTTATCTGAACTTGACTAAACTATTGATCTGATCCACTGATCAATAATTAGAATGATCATGTCTGGACTCACCGAGCCTTCCTGCAGTTCCTCACAGCTGGGATCAGTCTCTGTCGTCCCTCCTGTGATGTGTTGTACTTTCAGGTCCAACTCGTCCAGAACCTGCTCTGACATCTGCAGCATGTAGGCCAGAGCTGAGCAGTGGATCTCAGTGAGTTCCTCCTCTGATCTGTTCTCTGACTTCAGGAACTGTTGGATCTCCTGATGAACTGACTGGTCCTTCATCTCCGTCAGACAGTGGAAGATGTTGATGCTTCTGTCAGGAGACATTTTATCAGTGTTCATCTCCTTCAGGTTGTTGATGGCTCTCTGGATGGTTTTTGGACTGTTCTCTCTCTGACCCAGCAGACCTCCTAACAGCCTCTGGTTGGACTCAGAGAGAGGCCATGAAGGAAGCGAACAAACAGGTCCAGGTGACCATTTTCACTTCTGAGGGATTTCTGCATGACTCTCCTCAGGAAGTCATCCAGGGTTAAATCAACATGATGTTTTCCCAGGAAGTTCTCCAGGACCTGTGTGTTCCTGTTGGTGAAACAGTGGAACATGTAGACTGCAGCCAGAAACTCCTGAACACTCAGATGAACAAAGCAGTAGACTGTTTTCTGGAAGATCACACTCTCTCTTTTGAAGATCTCAGTACAGAGTCCTGAGGTCACCAAGGCCTCTGTGACATCCAGACCACACTGCTCCAGGTCTTCTTGGTAGAACATGATGTTTCCTTTCTCCAGCTGTTCAAACGCCAGCCTCCCCAGCTTCAGAAGAACTTCCCTGTCGGCCTCCGTCAGCTCCTGTGGACTCGTCTCATGTCCTTCACCGTACTTGTTCTTCTTCCTCTTTGTCTGGGACCAGCAGGAAGTGTGAGAACAGGTCAGTCGTGGTCTTGGGCAGCTCTCCTCTCTGCTCTGTGGTCAACATGTGCTCCAGAACTGTAGCACTGATCCAGCAGAAGACTGGGACTTGACACATGATGTGGAGGGTCCTGGACGTCTTGATGTGTGAGATCATGCTTCTGGACAGATCTTCATCACTGGACCTCCTCCTGAAGTACTCCTCCTTCTGGGGTCAGTGAAGCCTCGGACCTCTGTTACCCTGTCAACACATGTAGGAGGGATCTGATTGGCTGCTGCAGGTCTGGAGGTGATCCAGACCAGAGCCGAGGGAAGCAGATTCCCTGGATGAGGTTTGTCAGCAGCACGTTGACTGATGACGTCTGTGTGACATCAGACACAACCTCCCTGTTGTTGAAGTCCAGTGACAGTCGGCTTTCATCCAGGCCGTCAAAGATGAAGAGAAGTTTACAGACAGCCAGCTGTTCTGCTGTGACCTTCTGTAATGTTGGATGGAAAACATGGAGCAGCCTGAGAAGACTGAACTGCTGATCTCTGATCAGGTTCAGCTCCCTGAACGAAAGCAGAACCAGCAGACTGACATCTTGGTTCTCCAAACCCTCTGCCCAGTCCAGAGTGAACTTCTGCACCGAGAAGGTTTTTCCAACACCAGCAACGCCGTTCGTCAGAACAACTCTGATGGGTCTCTGATGGACAGGTGAGGCTGTAGAGACGTCCTCTCTCTGTTGGACAGGTGAGACTGTAGAGACATCCTCTCTCTGTTGGACAGGTAAATATTTAAATAACCTGTATATCGGTTTGACAAAGTAGTGAAAGATGTTCTCTCTCTGTTGGACAGGTAAATCTTCAGAGACATCCTCTATCTGTTGGACAGGTGAGGCTGTAGAGACATTGTCTCTCTGTTGGACAGGTGAGGCTGTAGAGACATTGTCTCTCTGTTGGACAGGTGAGACTGTAGAGACGTCCTCTCTCTGTTGGACAGGTAAGTCTTTAAAGATGTCGTTGCACTTGATTAGAGTCTCATGGAGGGTCTTCTTCTTCTTGGACGTTGTCTCCAGCTGTCTCACCTCATGTTGGGTATTAACCTCTTCACTCTGTCCCTCTGTGATGTAGAGCTCAGTGTAGACCCTGTTGAGGAGGGTTCCACTTCCTGTTCCACTTCCTGTTCCCTCAGTTCCTTCAGTCACTCGTTCACATCTGCTCCTCAGACTGATCTTCTTTGATCTAAAAGCTCCTGCAGAGTCAGACCACCATCTGCTGAGAGAGAAGAGACAGAGTCAGACTGAAGACAGAGAGTCTGACAACCTGTTTAGATGATTTTCATCAGCTACAGAAAAACTGCAACAACAAAGAGAAGGTTTGAATCATCATCTTAAACGTCAGCGCTGTGATGGAACAAAGACTCTGTAGAAAACAACAGGTCCTGGTTTCACAAACGACCACATCAGCAGACACATGTCCACTCTCACTTTGGACACAGCTGCTCTGATTGGCTGTCTGCAGCTCACCTCTGGTTCTGGGTCTTTGTCCACACTGGGGACAGGAAGGGTCTCCTGAAGAACCAGACTGGTCCCAGTATGAGGTGAAGCACTGTCTGCAGAACCAGTGTCCACAGCTGCTGGAGACTGGATCCTTCAGGACGTCTTGACAGAGACCACAGCAGGACAGCTGCTTGTCCACAGAGACACCGCTCCTCTTCCTCCTGTGAAGACATTTCTATATCAGCAACATGTCACAGCTCCACATGTGTGCTCTGATTGGTTGTTCACCTCAAGTGGGTGGAGCTTCAGTAGAGAAGCAGAGTAAGAGAGAGTAGAGGAAGACAAGTGTAGAGAGACGTGCTGAATGAAAACCTGGTCTGGTTTCTGTCTGTTTATTTGCCAACCTTTGACTGTAGCAGCTGAGTCCCATCAGGTGTGTGTCATGTGTTTGCATGCTTCTGTCTCTGAGGTTTGTTGTGAACCCTCAGAGTCTGATGGATCTGCTTCCTGGTTTATCTCTGTTTCCTTCACATGAGTCTAATGACTGAATCATCTTCAGCTCAGTTCACAGTAGAAACTGTCTCTTACTGTGACTCTGAAGGTCCAGGTCCAGGTCCAGGTCCAGGGCTGAGGTCTGGAGGTAACCATCCTTTGGACCAGTCACTCTTCATAGACAGACAGATGGATCCTGGAGACTCTGCTCTCCGTCTCTGCCTCTGACCTCTGTAAACACAAACATGCTGTTATTCTGTGTCCAGTCTCCAGCTGCTGTCCACCTGTCTCACATCAGCTGTAAAGAAGCAGAGTCAAGTGTAACACACCATCACCTGTTGGGTAAAGAAAGGAAAATGCACTAAGCTCTGAGAAAGAGAGAGAGTGAGAGGGGAGGGGTGAGTGAGTGTGAGTGTGTCACCTGGAAAAATACCTGGACTTCAGAGCTACATAAAACACCTAAAACTTCACAACTACAGGTAAAGTGTGTTCACACCTCATTAAGAAACACCAAAGCAGGTACATTGGCCAGTTTATAAATAACTGTCAGATAAAGCAATGTTACAAAAACACAGAAGCATCCAGTTTATCAGACACTGTGTCTCTTCTCTGTCCGTCTGTCCACTGACAGCTCTACACACAGGTGGAGCTCACACAGGTGTTGACATGAGATCAGCTGATTGTGGCGGAGGTGGAGATGGGGCTGGTGTTGATGCACCAACTTCCAAAACAGTATCATGAGGACGCTCTGCTTTCTAAACCTGATGGACAGAGTGTGTGCATGTCTCTGTCTCTGAGGTTTGTTGTGAACCTTCAGAGTCTGATGGATCTGCTTCCTGGTTTCTCTCTGTTTCCTTCACATGAGTCTAATGACTGAATCATCTTCAGCTCAGTTTACAGGAGAAACTAGGGGTGCACCGAAATAAAACTTTTTGCCTGAAACCGAAATTAATAATTATGCCAACTTTTAGTAGCCTACCACTGCTATTATGACAATGACTGTGTACTGACCTCACTAAATCAAGGCATTGAATTGCATAAATTAATATTCATGTTTCAATGAAAACAATTACAAAATGATGAAAATATTTATTAGCACTGACAGTCCAACAATATAAAATAAAATAACATTTGACCTCTAATAATAACCTACAGGCCTGTAACTGACTGGCCTGTTACTGGCTGCTGAAAGGTTGTAAAGTTAAATGTTGTATAAATATAAACATAAACTTAAGTGCAGTAGCAGCAGGTCTTCACACATACTGGCTGTACACAGTGATACGCTCTTTCATTTTTCAGCTCGTACGCACATCTGTTTTCCAAACGCTGCACCACTGACAGAGCGTCATGTTGCCATGACGACTGACCGGAAAACAGGAGTGGTACATCATGTTTCCATGACTCCCGACTGTAAAAAGAAAACTCTGAGAAGTAACGCTGAGCTTCAACAACAGAGGCACATGTACAGCTGCTGTATGTAGCGCTGCTCATTTCATTGTATAAACAGACGCTCCAGAGTTGGACTGAAGCCGCTAACGGAGCTAACTGCTAAACACATACACCTGGTATCAGATCGGTGCCTGGACTCCAGTACTCGCCGACACCTCTGTCGGCATGTTTGGCAGGTGTTTGCTTGCCTCATTACAACATTGTGTTTCGGCCGGGTTGTTTTTGGTGTTAGAAGTCTTTCGGCCAAAAAACGAAAATGCATTTTTGGCCATTTTTGACCAAAAATTTTCGGTGCATGTCTAGTAGAAACCGTCTCTTACTGTGACTCTGAGGGTCCAGGTCCAGGTCCAGGTCCAGGTCCAGGTCCAGGGCTGAGGTCTGGAGGTAACCATCCTTTGGACCAGTCACTCTTCATAGACAGACAGATGGATCCTGGAGACTCTGCTCTCCGTCTCTGCCTCTGACCTCTGTAAACACAAACATGCTGTTATTCTGTGTCCAGTCTCCAGCTGCTGTCCACCTGTCTCACATCAGCTGTAAAGAAGCAGAGTCAAGTGTAACACACCATCACCTGTTGGGTAAAGAAAGGAAAATGCACTGAGCTCCGAGAAAGAGAGAGAGTGAGAGGGGAGGGGTGAGTGAGTGTGTGTGTGTCACCTGGAAAAATACCTGGACTTCAGAGCTACATAAAGCACCTAAAACTTCACAACTACAGGTAAAGTGTGTTCACACCTCATTAAGAAACACCAAAGCAGGTACATTGGCCAGTTTATAGATAACTGTCAGATAAAGCAATGTTACAAAAACACTGAAGTATCCAGTTTATCAGACACTGTGTCTCTTCTCTGTCCATCTGTCCACTGACAGCTCTACACACAGGTGGAGCTCACACAGGTGTTGACATGAGATCAGCTGATTGTGGGCGTGTCTGAATCCATCTATGGAAACTGTGCAGGTGAAGATCAGGATCAGTCGGCGCCCAGGTTACTTCCTGTTCCAGTGATGTCGAGTGCAGCAGCTCAACACACTGAACTAAAGTTACAGAGACAGTTTGGAGGTTCACAGGTTTGTAGCAGGTCTCTTACCGTGACTCTGAGGGTCCAGGTCCAGGTCCAGGTCCAGGTCTGAAGTTTGGTGGTGGATTGGACCGGTCACTCCTCATAGACTCTGCTCCGTCCTTGTCTTTGTCCACACGAACACTCATCTTCAGGACTTCAGTCAGTCTGAGAGGGAAATAAATAACACTGACTGTCAGATAACACACACACACACACACACACACATACTCTCTCTCTCTCTCTCTCTCTCGAACAGAGTATACAGCATAATAAACTCCACCTGGTCAGTTTTCATGTGTATTATTCAGCTCATTACTTCCTGTTGTTTCCTCTTTTCTCTCGGTGTCTCTGTGTGGACTGAAGTTCACGTCCCTCCACAGTCCACAGGGACAAACTGACTCACACTTCAATAAATAATACTATTATAATATTAATAATGTTGTAATAACACTCACCTGCCTCAGACTTCAGTTTCTCTTCTTCTGCGTCATTCACTTTAAAATGGCGCCTGGACTCACTGAACACACTTTTACTTCCTCTTCTTCTTCCTCTCTGCAGTGACAGGAAACCACAAGACTCTGTGAGCGTGTGTCGTTCACTGACAAGTTGTTTACAGTTGATATTTGACTGTCAGTTGTTTAAAATGACAACAAATGAGTTAAACTCTGACTCTGTCTCCAGCTTCATATAAGTAATGTTGATGATCAGGGTTACAGAGAGAAGGCAAGACAAGTTTATTTGTGTAGCCCATTTTACAAACAGTTTGTCTCAAAGAGCTTTACACAGCATCATGGCAACATCCTCTGACCTTTGACCCCTCACATCGACTGAGGAAAAACTCCCAAGAAAGAAAACAGGAGAAACCTCAGGGTGAGCAACAGAGGAGGGACCCCTCACCCAGGAGGGGCAGACGTGACATAGATGTTGTGTACAGACAAGAAAAACAGGTGACAACATGGAATATGGTCAACAAGAGCTGATGAAGGCAGCTTCTGGTGGCAGGCCGGTTTAGAAGCAGAGGAAAGGATGGAGCGCTCGGTACGAAGTGACCTGACGCAGGTGGAAAAGCACCATGTGCTGGTCAGGTCCTGGTAGAAGAGCTGCTGAGACAGTTCCTGTTGATTTAAAACACCTCTATTTCTCTGATGCTGATTTTATTAATTTTCTCTTCCAGATAAATGAACCTAAAGGTTTATGGCCTCCTGGACATTATGATGTCATTGTTTGTGTTTAGTTAGATATATAATTTATAATAATATAACTTTCATTATAAATCTTGTTTTGTTGTCATGTTACTTGATGTTGGGACATTTTTGTTTGTTTTTGTCATTTCTAACAGTGAGACTTTGTTGTGACCTCATTAGGCCTCAGGTCACAGTCTCTGTGGTTTAAGGTCACCTCTGTACATGATCCCTGAACTGGAGGAGGAACAACCACAACAAACTGGAACAACGGCTCATCTGTGAGCCAGTGAGAGAGAGAGAGAGAGACAGAGACAGAGAGAGAGAGAGAGAGAGAGAGAGAGAGAGAGAGAGACAGAGAGAGAGAGAGAGAGAGAGAGAGAGAGAGAGAGAGACAGAGAGAGAGAGAGAGAGAGACAGAGAGAGAGAGAGAGAGAGAGAGAGAGAGAGGGCTCCACCCCTGGACTCTGTAATCAGTCTCCTGTCGCTCCTCCTCTTTCCTGAACAAATATGTCCTGTGTAACAGACCTAGACTGTCGATCAGATTAACACATGAAGACGGTGAATATGGATTCTGTCCCTCAGGTGCGTTCAGGTGAACTCTGAAGAACAGTGGAACAGTTATAAACTACAGTCTGTGTATTTGGACTTGAAGTGCCCCCCCCTCCTCATCACCTCCTGTTGTCTCCTTTTCTCTCGGTGTCTCTGTGTGGACTGAAGCTCATGTCCCTCCACGGTCCACAGGGACAAACTGTCTCACACGCTTCAAATATAACTGTAATAATAATAATCAGGTTGTTTTAAAACACTCACCTGCCTCAGACTGCAGTTTCTCTCCTTCTGCTTCGTCCTCTGTAAAATGGCGTCTGAACTGAACTCTTTCACTTTGACCAGCTGTACCTGTTGCACAGGTGGCTGGCTCCTCCTCCTCCTCTGCAGTTACAGAAGGTCACATGACCCAGTGAGGCTGTGTTCTTCACCAACATGTTATTTAAACTAGTTGTTTTTTTTATCCATGAAATGAGAAATAACGTGTTATAGATGAAATCAACGTTAACTTTTTCTCCACAAACTGAACAACGATCAATATTCATGTCTGTGTTACGTCACTCAGGTGCGTTCAGGCGAACTAAGAAAAATTATGGAATCATGTAAAACAAGTGCCCCTCCCTCCTGATCAGCTGTTGTTGTTGTCTCCTTCTTTTCTCTCGGTGTCTCTGTGTGGACTGAAGTTCATGTCCCTCCACGGTCCACAGGGACAAACTGACTCACACGGATCAAATATAACTGTAATAATAATATTGATAACGTTGTTTTAACACTCACCAGCCTCACACTGCAGTTTCTCTCCTTCTGCTCCGTTCACTGTAAAATGGCGTCTGAACTAAATACTTTCACTTTTACCTGTCTTTTCCTCCTTCTTCTTGTTCTTTACAGGAAGTCACATGACCGTGAGTGTTTTTCATTAACAAGTTGTTTAAACTCGTTTTTTCCTTCATCATATTCAAAATGAGAAAAACTGTGTTATAGATGAAATCAACGTTCACTTTCCCTCCAGGTTCATAGAAATAATGTTGATTGTCGCTGTAACAGAGAGAAGGGAAGTGACTTGATACAGGTAGAATGACGCCATCTGCTGGACAACCCTTGGTCATTACACCTGTTGTGAGCCCATGAATAAAGCTGACAAAATGAACAGTTAGTATAAATAAAATAAACCGAGGTAATCAGAAGTAACTGCTAACTACTCCTCAGCTCGTCTTGTCTCCTCCTGTCCTTGCACTCTCATGCTTCTCATGCCTCAACAATAATAATGACACGGACTTTAAAATGGCATCTACTGATATTTAACAGCTGACGTCATTGTGGCTCCTCCTCCTTCCTCTCTGCATGTACAGTAGATCACGTGACCCTGTGAGCGCGTCTTCTGCAGTTACAGGTTGTTTGAGCTCGTTATTCCACCATCGTTTGCTTTAAAACTACTAATGATGTGCTTTTATTTCAATCAAATGCAACTTTTACCACAACTTCATATTCATTTTCCAGCTGAACCAAGTAGTTTATTTGGTTTTTTTTAACTCCATAAAGAAACACTTGTTCCTTCAGTTCATCGCAAACATTAAAAGTTAGTTTAATTTAAAAAGTTAATTTATTCTCTCATTAATCAGATTAGTTTTTTCAATTCTTCTCTCTTTATCTATCTCTTCTTATCTTTTTTTTTTTATTCCTATTTTATTAGCTATGTTTAAACTCTATTTTGTTTCTTACCTGCAGCTGGTGTGTCTCTCTTTTGATCAACAATTCAATAAATAAATAAAATAATAAACAAAATATAATAATGACAACAACAATATTAATGAAGCAGGTAACTTATCAATAATAAATAAATAAAAAACAACAAGAATCACCTTCTCTGACAGGCTCAATGGGTTGATGGTGGCTCAACACCTCAGTCCCAGCTGTAATGTCCTTAAGACCAGCTGAGCCGAGGAAAAGATGATGAAGATGATGAGGATGATGAAGATGATGAGGAGGAAAACACCAGCACAACAGAACCAGCTCCAGGCCTTGTAAACACAAAGCCAGGACGATTATTATTAACTATGTCAGTTACATTCAGAAAATCTACAATGGATATTAAATTATAATTTGATTTTTAAAATTACTTATGCCATTAATATTATAAATATTTCAATAAATAAATAAATAAAAACATTCTTCCTTAATATCTTTTCTTTTTTTTATCATTAAAACATCACGAATCAACAAGACAGTTGCATATTATGTTACTTTCAGCCACAAAATATAGATTTAATCTTAATCAATGATATCGGGGAATTTCCCAACATCGTTATATCAATCAAACAGCTGATAACCAGCTGATAACCAGCTGATAACCAGCCGATAACCAGCCGATAACCAGCTGATCGGCCCAAACAACAGTAGGTCAGAAGAAGATGCTAACTATAGCCGTTAGCACTCACACAAACGGCCCCAACGGTTTTAACGTTAGCCGCTGCTACCGGCTCTTACCGCTGCTACCGGCTCTTTGACGGTGTCACTGACTTCATCAATTAACGGAAGTTACTTGATGAGAAAACATCGTTTCACTCACCGAGATCTCTTTGGTTTAAAACAGCAGGATTGTTACTGTTTCAGGAAGAAAGTTTATCTTCTGTCTGAGGTTTCTGTTATTGTCTGTCCGTCTGTCTCTGTCTCTGTCTGTCTGGGTGTCTCTGTCTCTGTCTGTTGGTCTGTCTCTGTCTCTGTCTCTGTCTGTCAGTCTGTCTCTGTCTGTCTGGGTGTCTCTGTCTCTGTCTGTTGGTCTGTCTCTGTCTCTGTCTCTGTCTGTCAGTCTGTCTCTGTCTGTCAGTCTGTCTCTGTCTGTCTGGGTGTCTCTGTCTCTGTCTGTTGGTCTGTCTCTGTCTCTGTCTCTGTCTGTCAGTCTGTCTCTGTCTGTCTGGGTGTCTCTGTCTCTGTCTGTTGGTCTGTCTCTGTCTCTGTCTCTGTCTGTCAGTCTGTCTCTGTCTGTCTGGGTGTCTCTGTCTCTGTCTGTTGGTCTGTCTCTGTCTCTGTCTGTCAGTCTGACTCTGTCTGGGTGTCTCTGTCTCTGTCTCTGTCTGTCGGTCTGTCTCTGTCTCTGTCTGTCTGGGTGTCTCTCAGGGTGAAGCAGTGACAGTGAGGCCACCTGGTTCTACACAGCCTTTTATATGAGGGGATTGTTGTTATGGTTACAGTTGTCAAAAAATATATATTTATTTATTTCCTAAATTAATTATTATGTATTAATTTAAATCATGTGCTGATGAATCATAAACATACATTATTATCATTATTTATTTAATCATGTAATTAAATTGCATTTATGTCATGTCTCTGGTAACCGGGGGTTACACAAACACCAAATGTGGTTGTCGTTGAACAGGAAGTTCAAAACGTAATAATCTGAGAACTGACTGTAAGAATGAAACACATCCTACAATATTCACATTACACACAGTGTGTAGACTGTGATATGAAACATGACTCAGCGTGTTACGTTTCCTATAAATATTGTAAAACAGTCGACTTCCTTTCTGGCAGGTTGTTGTGACTGTAAAGGCTGTAGGTGGAGTCTAATGTCCGTCCGTGACCTTTGCCCTGTTCTCCAGGCTGCAGCCAGGTACGCCTCGGTTCAGACGCCATTTTAAAGTGGATGGAGCAGAAGGAGGGAAACTGCAGTCTGAGGCAGGTGAGTGTTCACACAACATTATTATTATTATAGGATAGTTATTATTGGAGTGTGAGAGTGTGTGGGTCAATTGGACGCGCACGGGGCGGATGTTGCGTCACTTGTTGCTAAACCCAGCCCAGCCCCCGGGCCTGCGGCGGGAGATTCAATAGAGCTCTGTTTTGGCGAAATGTCATTTTCCCGGGAACTATATGAATATTAATGAGGTCTATTTATTAAAGTACAAAGATGAGGTACTTCGTAGTTTGTATAGTTTTACTATACTGCGTTACTTTTTTTTTACACCTTTACTACAGTTTTTCCACAAGTGACTTTCATTGTCAGACACAGAGCTGTTACATGTGAAGTTTCATGACGGACAAATGTATGACGTCACATCACGTTGTTTACAACACAGATCTTTGTAGTATTAAACTATTATTAGACTTAATGTTGTAATAATGTCAAAAACTGAAAATATGTTGTTATTGGGTGGAAAAACATCTTAAAACCTCCTTTTAGTTAAACATGATGCAGTTTATTGTTTATTTGACAGTTTAAAAACTGACCAGTTGATATAATGTGATGCATTAGTACAGAGCAAAGCAGCCAACAGTATATGAGAGTTAAAACTGACACAATACAACAGATTGTTTTTCATCACTTAATTTAAAAACAATGTGACTCCACCCTCCACCTCAGACATATCTGTGTTAAAGCAAGACTTAAGAGTTTTCAGTTTTGGTTGAGTTTGGCGGCGCTTGTGAACAAAAGCCATCGTGTTTGCCTGAAGGAAGACCCCATTTCCCATGAGCACCAGCGCGTAGTGTCGTGAACATCCTGATCGGTCGCGTGCAGTTTGATTGGAAATTAACAGAAGACGGGTTTCTGTTTCCAGCGGCTGTTTGAGGGAAGAATAGCGATGAGGTAATGTATCTAACTGTGGCTAAACAATATCATGTGAGAATGTTGAAAATCAGAAATGTTTAACTTTACCGTCAGACAGACGCGCTGGCGAGTTTAAAGCCTTGAAACACATAAATAAAACGTTACGTTGGATCATTTCACATTGTTAGCATCGGTCGGACATCCCTCCTCGTCTTCGAGCTCACGCCAGCGAGTGAAAGCCGGGCCAATATTGATCCTTGTCTCGGCTTTGATTCTGTTCCTCTCCCTCTTTCGGTTTTTAGTTGTTAGAATCGGTTCTTTTATCGGAAGCCCAAGAACAAACCGGAGAAATCTTCAGTTCCCAGACGAAGAACTTTTTCAGGTCACAGGTAAAGTACAGCAGCGCTGGGTGCGTAGTGACAGGACTCACGCAGGATCTCAGCCAAAATAAACACAGCTTTGAGAAAACAGTTCACACTTATAGTTGATAGTTATCTTCTTGGGCCGGTCCTGCCCGATGCAGAGGTTGGACTTTATGATAGAGTATGATGAGTCAGATGATGCTGTCCACTCTTGGTTTATGATGTGTGTGCAGAATATGTGTTAAGTATGTGTGTGAATCTGCTGTGAGTCAGGCGTGTATCTATTGTAACAGACCAGCTGACAGAGAGAGAAGACACTGCAGTTACATCTTGTACTTGCTTATCAGGTGAGAGTCGCCGCTATCTGGTGTCGTAGGGACACTCATCAGGTTATGTGCGTTCAAGCACAGGACAGAGCACACAGTGTCAGATCATCTATTTGTAACAGAACACTGCATATAGTGTCAAATCACAGCTTAATTGTAACATTACTAAATAATGCATATAGTATCAAATCATAGCTTAAATATAGCATCAAATTATAACTTATTTGTAACATAGTCTCCTCAGACAAAACGTTTTCATTTCTTTGGTTTTCCTGCTGCTCCTGCCATGATAGCGGTAATCCATGGATCTATTATAAGACTTTTATATATATTATATCATATAATACATCCATGAGGCGTTCGCATCGACTTCTGCCTTTTTAACAAATGGGGAAAGGATGAAGTGACGTATGCCGTAAAGCAGTCAGCACATTTGTAGTTTTTTGTGTGGAGGGGTTCCTACCATCCACCTGGAAGCTGCTTAGTGGCAGTGAAGGCGACACAGACCCCCCCCCCCCCAGGCCATGACAGAGGCGTCATTCACCCTGTTGTAAGTCGATGTACCATCACAACAGCTCTGGAAATATCATATGGAGGTAGAAAAGTTACTTAGTGTTGGATTAAACATGGAGAAGCTTGATATAAATATGAATGTTTCTCACCTTCCTGCATCAGATTCATTCAGGTTTCATGTCAAAAATCTACAATATGATCTGTAAGTAAAAAAAAACATCAGCACATTTCAAAGGTCTTTCCTTTTCTGTGGTAAGAAAGGTGTTACCTTTTCGGTTTTCATTAGCTCTTTTTTGACCAATTTGACATTTTTTGACGTGAGTTCAATTTCATGTCGGAAAATATTGATGAGTTTCTTCAACAATCTGAACCAACTGAACTTTCAGTCAGTAAAAGCTTCAAATCCAAGTTTGGCACCAAGAGCTCAGTGAAGCCATGTCTGTTCCCAGCAGCAGTCTGAACTGATCTGAGAACAGCTCCACTGTTACACACACAGTCCAGTCCACCATCATCCCTGTGTGTCCTCTGGACCTGACAGAGCATCATCATCAGTGTCTCTGGACTCCCTCCCTTCCCTGAGGGGGGTGCTGTCCTCTGCCCTCTTTCCATTGGGTCTTTTTTCCTTGATTGGAGCAGAGTCTGATGTGATGATGTCACGATGGGAGAAGCAGCCTGATTCAACTGCAGCGCTGGGATTCACCTCCACTTCCTCTGGTTCCTCTGGTAGGAACTGATGAAGAAAATCTAGTCCCACCTACACACACACAAATGCACGTGCTGTTGAGATTTCATACAGAAACTATTCAGTTGATCATTTTCACTAGATGCAACAGGACGTCTGGCTCCTACTTCCTGGTTTGGTCCTAACACCACAACACCTTTACCTGATACTGGAACATTTAGGGCTCTGTTTGGCCTCCACACTCTTGGTTTGGTTCTTGTCCTGTTGTTTATTCATTAAAATAATCAGTTTAATTGAATTTTAGCTATGGCATCCTGTCTATATGTCTAAACATCTTTGATCTAATGATTGGTCGAGAATTGTCATTGTGTCATCAATGCTTGGTATGCAGGAATATCCTGTATGGTTAAAAGCTGTTTTAATATGTTACTTTATTACGTTTTTTTTTTTTTAACTTAATAAAGTAAAAAAGAAAGTAAGCGTTAAATCCCCAGTAGGTGCTCAGTTTATCAAAATAACACTCTTTGGGACATTTGCTTCAACATTTTTGGAGGTATGAAGAGCCGTCTATGGGAACGGCTGGTCATCTCAGAGGCAAGCAGCCAGCCTCCTGAGATGATAGGCCAGTCAACCTCCGTCATCATCCTGGGGAGAAAGCAAACCGATGAAGTTCCCTGAAGCTCTTTGGAGATTTACCAGTGGCTGATATAATTCCTTTTGGAAGATAAATGTTGGTCTCTCAGGTGAAATCTGATGACCGTGGCAGCCACATTAGTTTATCTGAATGTAAAGTGAAGCTTCATGTTTGTACTGGACAGATCAGTGCTGCATCGGGGGCTCTTTATGTACAGATATCACCACATTTACATATATAAATGTTTTAAAATGAACTGATCCATCTATATTAAATTTCACTATGATGATCAGCAGCTACTCTAAAGGCGGTACTATCCTGTGTAGGAAACAACCTCCAGAATAGTACCTGGTACCAAAGCTGAGTCGAGTCGAGCCAATTTGAACTGGTACCATGTAGTGGAAACAGAGCATAAGTTACATTATACTGAAACTCTAGAAACCAGTTAAACTACTCAGAAACACTTTTCTTTCACAAATTAATTGATCTGGAGGGAAACAGCTACAGATGTGACTGACCTCAGAGTCTCCAGTCTACAGTCTGGACTCTTCTGGAGATCACACAGATCCTTCAGGTGTGAATCCTTCAGGTAGTTGGAGCTCAGGTCCAGGTGTCTCAGGTGGGAGGGGTTGGACTTCAGAGCTGAGCCCAGAGACGTACAGCTGATCTTTGACAAACTGCAGCGCTCCAACCTGAACAAAGAATAAAAGCAGTGAGTTGAGGACAAAGCTCCTTGTTGACAGCGTTCAGTGTTTCATCATCTGTTCAGAGCTGAAGAAGCTTCAGAAAGAACATTGTGTTGATGTTGGATTATGTTTTTTAGCATTTAAAAGATCTATATTGTAATCTCCACATATAAATAAATCTTTCTGGGTATTCAAAGAAAACAACTTTTCCATCCATTCCTTAAATATCTCAACATTAGCTCCCAGAGCCCTGTAGATTCAGCTTATTATTATATTTTTCCGTTTTTCCATACATATTTCCACTGTTATAGATTCACACAGCCACAGACAGTTTTCTATCACCTTGTAATCAAAGTTTTTGTCAATATATAAATATATAAATTGGTCCAAGACAATGTATAATGGAGTCATAATTTGCATATAGACTTATACAATTAAAATGTATAAGAGATATCTTATTTTGCAAATTGATGCATTTATTGAAATTCGTTTCTGTATAGTATTTACACTTATTGTTAAAGTTTGCATAGAAATTATTGTCTGGATCAATTTCTTCACCTGTCAGCTCCACCTGTGGCTCCATCTATACAAACTCATGTTGTGCAGTCGTTTTCAAAGACAACAAACGTGAGGCTGAACCCTGCTGACATGACAACAATCGTATAGAAACACATGTGAATGAAGCAGCTCAGAGACAGACTGACTGACTACACACACTGAACCTGCTCCAACTTCTTCAAAGTGCTGAAACCAGCACACACACAACTTGTTATTATGACATGTTGGGCTGGCTGGAAAAATCTGTTCTCCATTAAAATCAATTTTCACTGGAATTTAACATACACTCCTGTGTCTGACACCAGATGTGGTCAGGTGAGTGCAGGTGTAGAGCTGCTGTCAACAGTGGTTTATTTTCTTGAAATGATGAAATAAAATGAAATAAAAGAATGATGAACATTAATGTTTTTAATAATGCAGAGGGCCCAGTTCATAAAAGATCCCTACAACTTCATCAGGTCCCTACTTGGAGAGGCAAAATCTGGGAGTCTGAGCAGCCCTAAAGAGTAAGTGGAGAAATTCCTTAAGGAGACACATTGTGACCCAAACAGCCATCTTCCCCTGGACGAAAAAATCCAGAAATTGACAAGGCAAAGCCCCACTATCATGCTGAACACTATCAAACCAACCTGGAAGGAAGTCAAGGAGGTGGTTAAAAAGACATGAGAGGCTTCATCCCCAGGCCCTAGTGGTATACCCTATAGAGTGTGTAAGAGGTGCCCAGTGCTTCTCTGGCAGTTATGGATGCTGCTTTGGAGAATCTGGAAGAAAGGCACTGTTCCAATAAGTTGGCAGAGGGCAGAAGGATGCTTTGTCACTAAAGAGGAAGCCTCAGCGAGCATAAGCCAATTGAGGACAATTTCCTTACTCAGAATTGAATGCAAAATCTTTTCTCAGTGCTGGCAAAGAGGATGACCACATACATGATTGAAAATGGTTATGTTGTTAACATCTCTATCCAAAAGGGAGGGATCCCAGGATTTGTGGGATGCCTGGAACACACAGGAGTCCTAAGTCAGATGATCCACAAAGCCAGGTCAAAGAAAGGTGACCTGACTGGCTGGACTAGACTAACACCTACAGGTCCATTCCCCACGATCTAATCAGGACAGCTCTGAAGCACTATCACATCCCAGATCACATCGAGGGGATGATCAGCAGCTACCTGGAAGGGATCAAGCTCTGTTTCAAGATGAAGGATTACATCACACAGTGGCAGCACCTGGAGAGATGGATTGTCACTGGATGTAAGGTCTCCCAATCCTGTTTGACATGTGCATGAACCTCATCATCAAAGTAGGGGAAAAGGAAACCAGAAGCCTCGTGATGGACTCAGAGACAACCTCACAATCACATGTCATCCCACATACAGGTAATTAAAGCTTGATGAGTTGGCAACATGGGCTACGATGACCTTCAAGCCAAGAAAATCAAGGAACATGATTATTAGAAAGGATGACATATCTGTCAGGTATAATCTGCTCATACAAGCAGCGATCATCCTATCCATCAAAGACAACCCTGTCAAGTTCCTGGAAAAGTGGCACGATGAGTCACTAAGGGACCACAACAACATCCACAGCACTGAGAAGCAAGCAGAGGGCTGGCTGAGGGGCATCAATAAATCTGGACTCCCAGAGAAGTTTACAGCATGGATTAATCAACATGGCCTACTCCCCAGACTGATGTGGTTGATGACATTGTACAAAGTCCAACTTACATCAGTGAAAGGAGTGGAACGCAAGATCAACAAGCACCTCAGAAGGTGGCTTGGAATCCCTAATCTTCACATCCCTCAAGCTGAAGGGAACCTCAAGCTCAAGAACATCATTGGAGCATCATGCATGGGAGGCAAGGACTGGGAATGACCCACTTTCAAAGGTGGGTGAAAGCCAACCCACTGGAGAGAACAGCCTTGGTTCAGGCGGAAATAAGGGACCTAGAGGAAGAGAGGAGGAAGGCAAAGGCCGATGAGCTAGGAGCCCAGGGAGCCTGGACAAGGTGGGATCTCCCCAAGAGGAAGGTGACATGGGCCAACCTTTGGAGGCTTGACCCATCTTGGATCTTCTTCCAGCTGAGGGCTGTCTGTGACACCCTCCCAACCCCCATGGACCTGCACAAATGGGGAAAGAGAGACGACCCAATGTGTAAGCTCTGTGGCCAAAAGGGAACCATGTCACACATCTTGTCTCTTGCAGCCAGTCCAAGCATGGAAGCTAAGGGTAGACCTGAAGAGAAAGCTCCAGTTCCCAGATGTTGTCCACACCACCGTAAGACCTGAAGCAGTCTGTTTTCCATTGAAGGAAAGAAGATCATCCTGGTGGAGCTTACTGTGCCATGGGAGGAGGGGTGTGAGGAGGCATTTGAGAGGAAATCAGAACGGTACAAAGACCTGGTATGGGACTGCAGGGACAAGGGCTGGCAGACATGGTAGAGGCGGGGAGCAGGGGCATCCCAACCAAATCTGCCTAGGAGCTGTTGACAGCAGTGGGACTGACGGGGGGAGCAAGAGAAAGAAGGCAGTGTGAAGGCTGGGGGAGGCAGCTGAGAGAGCCTCTTGTTGGACTAGCAGGAGAGGGGAGTTGAGCTGACTGCCAGGAGGGAGTGAGTAGTGGCTGGCCACCATTGCTGACCTACCAACAGGAGAGTGTTGTAGTGAAGGGTTGAAACACTCAGTGATTGTTGGTAACCATCTGATGACACAACCTCCTGGATAAGGGCTCCAGTCATTCCATAATGACTGAAGGAGACGCATCCTTAGATGTATGAAATCACAGCAGATCAGACAAACATTTTACAGCATCCGTTCTCTGTGAATCACATTCATATTTATACAGAAACTGTCGGTGAAATGTCTCTGACTGGATCAAATTCAATGGAGTCAGGACCCTGTGGATCCAAACTGAATCCATTCAGCAGATCCATGATAACACCCTACACTAATGACATGTTGGCTTTGAATATTTCACTACAAACATCACAGAGCCTCAGGAAAGAGGAGGAGCCACCAGCTATTGATACAGTAACAGATCAATTGTCTGACACACTACATGTGTTTCTGTAGCGGAGGTGAAATGTGAAGAGAAACAGTGAGTGGACTAAAACCAGAGAAGGAGAAAACAGACGTTGCACATTCATCTCAGCACAGAAATAAATCAGAGTCTGACCTCAGAGTCTCCAGTCTACAGTCTGGACTCTTCAGAAAACCACTCAGCTCCTTCACTCCTGAATCCTGCAGGTCGTTGTTGAAGCTCAGGTCCAGTTCTCTCAGGTGGGAGGGGTTGGACTTCAGAGCTGAGACCAGAGAAGACCAGCTGGTCTCTGACAAACTGCAGCCCTGCAATCTGAATAAAGAATAAAAGCAGTGAGTTGAGGACAAAGCTCCTTGTTGACAGCGTTCAGTGTTTCATCATCTGTTCAGAGCTGAAGAAGCTTCAGAAAGAACAAGTTTAGAAAATGAACGTCAAACAGCTGAAGCAACAGGAAGCAGGTTAAACAGTCACAGAGAGAGAAAACAGCTCATTAATATTCATGAGAAGCTGCTGCTGCTTCAACACAGACGTAGTGACTCCGCCTCTTTAATTCTGCCAGCTTTCCATTAAGTTTATTGGTCCATTTTTTCGGCTGCATAAAACACCATTATGCAGTAAACTAGCACACTCTCAATGGTGGATCAAAGGTCACCAGCAGCTTCTCCTCCAGTCTATTCCTTCGGATAACTACCAGCGATCACTGTATCCACTGTGACGTGTACCCCTGTTCATTCATTTGCTGACGCCCTGGCAAAGCATTTTGGGTAGGGGCGCAGCCATTTGAGCTGTCATGGCGCATCCAAAAGGTGACTGCATTTCAACTTTATGTAGATGAATCTGTCAGATACGAGGATACTATCCAATGGTTCTGTCGGTGTTTATGGTGTTTATCCACTTTCCGTGCTTCATCTGTCAACATGCCCATCAGGCGCCGCATCTGTCATGAAATCTCAGTGATGCCAGTGGATCCTAGGTGTTAGGAAATTGAGTTTCTGCTGGGCCCTCTTCACTACTGCAGTTGCGTTTGCTGACCAGGAGAGATCCTCTGAGATGTAAGTCCCCAGAAATTTGAAGCTGGGGCCCCTCTCCACACAGCCGCCGTTGATGTGTGGGGGAGAACATGACACAACATCTATTTCAAATGTTCTTCATTCATTATGAGATCTACAACAGTAACAGTCAGTGAACTGACCTCAGAGTCTCCAGTCTACAGTCTGGACTCTCCAGAAAACCACTCAGAGCCTTCAGGTCTGGATTCTGCAGCTTGCTGTTATAGCTCAGGTCCAGGTGTCTCAGGTGGGAGGGGTTGGACTTTAGAGCTGAGACCAGAGAAGAACAGCTGATTGCTGACAAACTGCAGCCCTCCAATCTGAATAAAGAATAAAGAACATGCAGATCAAATTGTCATCATCACTGATGTGACAACTTGGTGAAATATTTGTTGAAGAGAGATGAAGCTTCTGTTGTGTTCAAATCAGCAGCAGAACATCTCTGAGTTAAATCCTCATCAAGTTTCTTATTTGAAGATCTTCTGTCCATCACAAACACTATGACTGGTCCCACCTTCTTCTTGTAGTAATATTAACACTGAGTCCGTTCTCTTCTCCAGCTCTTTGTTTAAACCCTGAACCAATGAACAAGTGAAACCTCAAACATTTGACCTGAACACAGACAAAAAAAACCCCAACAGACAAACTGACCTCAGAGTCTCCAGTCTACAGTTTGGACTCTCCAGTCCAGCACACAGAAGCTTCACTTCTGAATCCTGCAGGTTCCTGTTGTAGCTCAGGTCCAGGTGTCTCAGGTGGGAGGGGTTGGACTTCAGAGCTGAGGCCGCAATTTCACAGTGAGTCTCTGAGAGTCCACAGCAACGTAGTCTGTGATGAGAGAAAACATCAAATCTGTTGAAAAAACAATCTGATGTAAATAGTGGTGAAAATACAGTTGGTGCATATGATGGTGCCACATGATCATGTGATGGCTCAGCTCATCTTCTCTCACTGGGATGATCCTCATGGCTCGGTCCTGCACACCTGATTTGGTGGGCCCTTTTTAAACAGAGTGTATTTCCTCATGAAGGAGGCTCTGAGGCTTCCTCTTCTTCCTCTTCAACAACAACATCCAATGATATCACTAGATTTCAGTCAGGAGCTACAATAACATTCATGATCTTTGTAAAGGCACTAACCTAAACTCCTGTTACTGAGTCAGGAGGAAGTTACAGAGACACAGAGTGTCATGGTAACTGCAGATGGAAATTAGCTTAAAGCTAACTCTGCTACAACAAATCACATGGCAACATTTGGCCTGTGTGTCATATTGTACATGGGCCCATTAGAAATAAAATAGACAAAAACTATTTTAAGTCAGGTGATGCCCCTCCTGACAGGTGAGCGGCTCAAATTGAAGGAGTTTAATCTTACATGTTGTTGCCTTGGTTACAAGTTTAGAGTTGTCTGCAATGACGACCAAACACTTTACTCACACTACTTACACAACGTAGCATTGACCCATAGGAGTAATTGACAAAGAGGATGTGGGGTTGTAAACAAACAGTCCCCCTCATCTTCACCTCAACTTCAGACTCATATTGACTCAGGTGACATCAGCTGGTGACATTTATCAGACTGCACACAACTCCTCTGGAGACACTAAAGCTTTAATACTACACTTCTCTCACATGCAGTCGCAATAACAGCTGGAAACAGCTGGAAACACTGAGGTGGAGGATCAGTGGAGCTGCTTTCATCTGTTTCATCAGGTTTGAATCAAAGCAAAAAGTCTAAATAAACTCAACAAAAGCACTAAAGAAGTGTTTTTATTCACTGAGCAGCAACAATCACAACCAAGTGAAGAATCTCCATGTTGGAGCTCACAGCTTTTACAAAAAACAACTGACCTGTAATTTGTCAAAGTCAAACTAAGAAGAACGAGAATCAATGAAAACTGTGTTTATCTGAACTTGACTAAAGTATTGATGATCAATAATTATAATGATCATGTCTGGACTCACCGAGCCTTCCTGCAGTTCCTCACAGCTGGGATCAGTCTCCGTCGTCCCTCCTCTGAAGTGTTGTACTTCTCCAGGTCCAACTCGTCCAAAACTTCCTCTGACATCTGCAGCATGTAGGCCAGAGCTGAGCACTGGATCAAAGAGAGTTCTGTCTCTGATCTGTTCTTTGACTCCAGGAACTGTTGGATCTCCTGATGAACTGACTGGTCCTTCATCTCTGTCAGACAGTGGAAGATGTTGATGCTTCTGTCAGGAGACATTTTATCAGTGTCCATCTTCTTCAGGTTGTTGATGGTTCTCTGGATGGTTTGTGGACTGTTGTCTGTCTGACCCAGCAGACCTCCTAACAGCCTCTGGTTGGACTCCAGAGAGAGGCCATGAAGGAAGCGAACAAACAGGTCCAGGTGACCATTTCTACTCCTGAGGGATTTCTCCATGGCTCTCCTCAGGAAGTCATCCAGGGTTAAATCAACATGATGTTCTCCCAGGAAGTCCTCCAGGACCTGTGTGTTGCTGTTGGTGTAACAGTGGAACATGTAGACTGCAGCCAGAAACTCCTGAACACTCAGATGAACAAAGCAGTAGACTGTTTTCTGGAAGATCACACTCTCTCTTTTGAAGATCTCAGTACAGAGTCCTGACTTCACCAAGGCCTCTGTGACATCCAGACCACACTGCTCCAGGTCTTCTTGGTAGAACATGATGTTTCCTTCCTCCAGCTGTTCAAATGCCAGCCTCCCCAGCTTCAGAAGAACTTCCCTGTCGGCCTCCGTCAGCTCCTGTGGACTCGTCTCATGTCCTTCACCGTACTTGTTCTTCTTCCTCTTTGTCTGGACCAGCAGGAAGTGTGAGAACAGGTCAGTCATGGTCTTGGGCAGCCCTCCTCTCTGCTCTGTGGTCAACATGTGCTCCAGAACTGTAGCACTGATCCAGCAGAAGACTGGGACTTGACACATGATGTGGAGGGTCCTGGACGTCTTGATGTGTGAGATCATTCTTCTGGACACATCTTCATCACTGGACCTCCTCCTGAAGTACTCCTCCTTCTGGGCGTCAGTGAAGCCTCGGACCTCTGTTACCCTGTCAACACATGTAGGAGGGATCTGATTGGCTGCTGCAGGTCTGGAGGTGATCCAGACCAGAGCCCCGGGAAGCAGATTCCCCTGGATGAGGTTTGTCAGCAGCACGTTGACTGATGACGTCTGTGTGACATCAGACACAACCTCCCTGTTGTTGAAGTCCAGTGACAGTCGGCTTTCATCCAGGCCGTCAAGGATGAAGAGGAGTTTACAGACAGCCAGCTGCTCTGCTGTGACCTTCTGTAATGTTGGATGGAAAACATGGAGCAGCCTGAGAAGACTCAACCGCTGATCTCTGATCAAGTTCAGCTCCCTGAACGAAAGCAGAACCAGCAGACTGACATCTTGGTTCTCCAAGCCCTCTGCCCAGTCCAGAGTGAACTTCTGCACCGAGAAGGTTTTTCCAACACCAGCGACGCCGTTGGTCAGAACCACTCTGATGGGTCTCTGATGGACAGGTGAGGCTGTAGAGACGTCCTCTCTCTGTTGGACAGGTAAATATTTAAATAACCTGTATATCAGCTTGACAAAGTAGTGAATGATGTTCTCTCTCTGTTGGACAGGTAAATCTTCAGAGACATCCTCTCTCTGTTGGACAGGTGAGACTGTAGAGACATCCTCTCTCTGTTGGACAGGTAAGTCTTTAAAGATGTCTTTGCACTTGATTGGAGTGTCATGGAGGATCTTCTTCTTGGACGTTGTCTCCAGCTGTCTCACCTCATGTTGGGTATTAACCTCTTCACTCTGTCCCTCTGTGATGTAGAGCTCAGTGTAGACCCTGTTGAGGAGGGTTCCACTTCCTGTTCCACTTCCTGTTCCACTTCCTGTTCCACTTCCTGTTCCCTCAGTTCCTTCAGTCACTCGTTCACATCTCCTCCTCAGACTGATCTTATGTTGATCTAAAAGCTCCTGCAGAGTCAGACCACCATCTGCTGAGACAGAAGAGACAGAGTCAGACTGAAGACAGAGAGTCTGACAATCTGATCAGATGATTTTCATCAGCTACAGAAAAACTGCAACAACAAAGAGAAGGTTTGAATCCTCATCTTAAACGTCAGCAGACACATGTCCACTCTCACTTTGGACACAGCTGCTCTGATTGGCTGTCTGCAGCTCACCTCTGGTTCTGGGTGTTTGTCCACACTGGGGACAGGAGGGGTGTCCTGAAGAACCAGACTGGTCCCAGTATGAGGTGAAGCACCGTCTGCAGAACCAGTGTCCACAGCTGCTGGAGACTGGATCCTTCAGGACGTCCTGACAGAGACCACAGCAGGACAGCTGCTCGTCCACAGAGACACTTCTCCTCTTCCTCCTGTGAAGACATTTTTTTTCTTTAAGCCCCACTGTGAAACTTCTCTTGTTGTCTATTAACAAAATCAATTATTTAGTTCAAAAATGTGTGTTTCATTAATTAGTATCTACCTCCATCAACAAACCTACGTGCTCTGGTAAGCTTTGAATTTGACATTCACATAGAGCAGTCGGCTCTGGGAGAAATGGTCGAGGTGGCGTCTGTTTGAAAACCATCACTGCGGTGTGAGAGAGGATGGACGGTTACACTTATGCTGCATTCATGTGGAATCAGGCAGGCGGCAAACCGGATGTCACTTTAGTGGACGAGAGACGGCTGGTAAAACGTAGGGGAGGTAAACAATAGGACATTGCCATAACAACATATTGTCACGGGTATATCGTTCGTTCGCCTCCACCTTCCCACGGATGTAGGTGATGACACTGGTCGCGCACGCCAGAGGAGGGAGAGAGACGGCAGCTTGACTGGGCGTTTTGTCAGTCCTGCAGCTGCCACAGAGCTCTGAGTGTTTTCCTTCCTTTTCCTGATACATCATGTGTTGACTACTCTCAGGACAGAAGGACCATTTCACCCAGTGTAACAACAAGTGTTTCTGATGGACAGATGGATCCTGGAGACTCTGCTCTCAGTCTCTGCTTCTGATCCCTACAAACACAAACATGTTTTCATTCTGTGTCCAGTCTCCTCAAACATGGAGACACTGTGTCTCTTCTCTGTCCGTCTGTCCACTGACAGCTCTACACACAGGTGGAGCTCACACAGGTGTCGACATGAGATCAGCTGATTGTGGCGGAGGTGGAGATGGGGCTGGTGTTGATGCACCAACTTCCAAAACAGTAACATGAGGACGCTCTGCTTTCTGAATCTGATGGACAGAGTGTGTGCATGTCTCTGTCTCTGAGGTTTGTTGTGAACCTTCAGAGTCTGATGGATCTGCTTCCTGGTTTCTCTCTGTTTCCTTCACATGAGTCTAATGACTGAATCATCTTCAGCTCAGTTTACAGTAGAAACCATCTCTTACTGTGACTCTGAAGGTCCAGGTCCAGGTCCAGGTCCAGGTTCAGGACTGAAGTCTAGTGGTTGTTCGTTGGACCGGTCACTCTTCATAGACAGACAGATGGATCCTGGAGACTCTTCTTCGTCCTCGTCTTTGTCCACACGAACACTCATCTTCAGGACTTCAATCAGTCTGAGAGGGAAACAAGTAACAATGACAGTGAGAAAACACAAACAAACACACACACACACACACACACACACACACACAAACAAACCAATAATAATAATGATAAACTCCACCTGGTCAGTTTTCATGTGTATTGTTCAGCTCATCACTTCCTGTTGTTTCCTCTTTTCTCTCGGTGTCTCTGTGTGGACTGAAGTTCACTGTGTCTCTTCTTCCCTCCACAGTCCACAGGGACAAACTGACTCACACTTCAATAAATAATACTATTATATTTATAATAATGTTGTTTTAACACTCACCTGCCTCAGACTTCAGTTTCTCTCCTTCTGCGTCATTCACTTTAAAATGGAGTCTCAACTAAACTCTTTCACTTTGACCACATCTTCCTCTTCTCTACATTTACAGGAAATCACATGACTCCCCCCCCTAATCTACATTAAAATACAATATGTAAGTCTAATGAGCTGAATAGCCTAATAATAATAATTATACATTTTATTTGGACTTAACATGCATCAGTTACCTAATTAAATTAAACATGCCATTATATGGACAGTGACGTTGACTTCCTCTTCTTCTTCTCTGCAGTGACAGGAAACCACAAGACTCTGTGAGCGTGTGTCGTTCACTGACAAGTTGCTTACAGTTGATATTTGACTGTCAGTTGTTTAAAATGACAAAAAATGAGTTAAACTCTGACTCTGTCTACAGCTTCATATAAGTAATGTTGATGATCAGGGTTACAGAGAGAAGGCAAGACAAGTTTATTTGTGTAGCCCATTTTACAAACAGTTTGTCTCAAAGGGTTATCCTCTGACCTTTGACCCCTCACATTGACTGAGGAAAAACTCCCAAGAAAGAAAACAGGAGAAACCTCAGGGTGAGCAACAGAGGAGGGATCCCTCACCCAGGACGGGCAGACGTGACATAGATGTTGTGTACAGACAAAGAAAACAGGTGACAACATGGAATATGGTCAACAAGAGCTGATGAAGGCAGCTTCTGGTGGCGGGCCGGTTTAGAAGCAGAGGAAAGGATGGAGCGCTCGGTACGAAGTGACCTGACGCAGGTGGAAAAGCACCATGTGCTGGTCAGCTCCTGGTAGAAGAGCTGCTGAGACAGTTCCTGTTGATTTAAAACACCTCTATTTCTCTGCTGCTGATTTTATTAATTTTCTCTTCCAGATAAATGAAACCTAAAGGTTTATGGCCTCCTGGACATCTGGTTATGAAAAAACTAGTAAAAAACTAGTTGTTTTTTCATCCATGAAATGAGAAATACTGTGTTAGAGATGAAATCAACGTTCACTTTTCCTCCAGGTTCATAGAAATAATGTTGATTGTCGCTGTAACAGAGAGAAGGGAAGTGATTTGATACAGGTAGAATGACGCCACCTACTGGACTGCTTGGTCATTACACCTGTTGTGAGCCCATGAATAAAGCTGACAAAATGAACAGTTAGTATAAATAAAATAAACCGAGATAATCAGAAGTAACTGCTAACTACTCCTCAGCTCGTCTTGTCTCCTCCTGTCCTTGCACTCTCATGCTTCTCATGCTTCAACAATAACAATGACACGGACTTTAAAATGGCATCTACTGATATTTAACAGCTGACGTCATTGTGGCTCCTCCTCCTTCCTCTCTGCATGTACAGTAGATCACGTGACCCTGTGAGCGCGTCTTCTGCAGTTACAGGTTGTTTGAGCTCGTTATTCCACCATCGTTTGCTTTAAAACTACTAATGATGTGTTTTATTTCAATCAAATGCAACTTTTACCACAACTTCATATTCATTTTCCAGCTGAACCAAGTAGTTTATTTGGTCAGTGAGGATGATTTTTCTTTTTAAACTCCATAAAGAAACACTTGTTCCTCCAGTTCATCGCAAACATTAAAAGTTAAACACCAAATGTGGTTGTCGTTGAACAGGAAGTTCAAAACGTAATAATCTGAGAACTGACTGTAAGAATGAAACACATCCTACAATATTCACATTACACACAGTGTGTAGACTGTGATATGAAACATGACTCAGCGTGTTACGTTTCCTATAAAGATTGTAAAACAGTCGACTTCCTTTCTGGCAGGTTGTTGTGACTGTAAAGGCTGTAGGTGGAGTCTAATGTCCGTCAGTGACCTTTGCCCTGTTCTCCAGGCTGCAGCCAGGTACGCCTCGGTTCAGACGCCATTTTAAAGTGGATGGAGCAGAAGGAGGGAAACTGCAGTCTGAGGCAGGTGAGTGTTCACACAACATTATTATTATTATAGGATAGTTATTATTGGAGTGTGAGAGTGTGTGGGTCAGTTTGTCCCTGTGGACTGTGGAGGGCAGAAGAGTCAACAACAAGAAACAAGAACTGGTGAGCTGAACGCGCGCGCGTGTGTGTGTGTGTTATCTGACAGTCAGTGTGTTTCCCTCTCAGACTGACTGAAGTCCTGAAGATGAGTGTTCGTGAGGACAAAGACGAGGAGAGAGGATCCATCTGTCCCTCTATGAAGAGTGACAAGTCTAAAGGACAACCTCTAAACTTCAGTCCTGGACCTGGACCTGGACCTGGATCCTCAGAGTCCCAGTAAGAGACCTGCTACAAACCTGTGAACCTCCAAACTGTCTGTGTCTCTGTAACAGAGTTTAGTTCAGTGTGTGGAGCTGCTGCACTCGACATCACTGGAACAGGAAACAACTTCTCCCTGGTTCTTTTGTCTCTTCAGTTTGTTGCTACTGACTCATTTCTTATGATATGATGTGATCAAAGGTCATATGATTCCTGCAGCTGACGGTGGTTACAGTTTAACAGAGGTGGTGGTGGAGGTGGAGAGAAGCAGCCACAGAAGGTTGATTCAGCTCTGTACTAAACCTTGTCCAGAGACGGGGATGGTGTGGTCATATTACCTTCCACTGGACCTGCACTCTGATGACCGTTCCCTTCTGCAGCCTGGCTACAAAGCCCCTGCAACCGACCTCCAGTGGATGCACCTTCATCCTGTCTGTTCCCACAATGCCTCTGTGATGAGAGAATTGATCAGTGATCAGTGGGATGTGAATAAAACCATGTTTGTGTTTGCAGAGGTCAGAAGCAGAGACTGAGAGCAGAGCCTCCAGGATCCATCTGTCTGTCTATGAAGAGTGACAAGTCCAGAGGGCAACCTCTGAACTTCAGTCCTGACCCTGGACCTGGACCTGGACCTGGACCCTCAGAGTCACAGTAAGAGACGGTTTCGACTGTAAACTGAGCTGAAGATGATTCGGTCATTAGACTCGTGTGACTGGAACATGTTGCTGATACAGAAATGTCTTCACAGGAGGAAGAGGAGTAGTGTCACTGTGGACGAGCAGCTGTCCTGCTGTGGTCTCTGTCAGGACGTCCTGAAGGATCCAGTCTCCAGCAGCTGTGGACACTGGTTCTGCAGACAGTGCTTCACCTCATACTGGGACCAGTCTGGTTCTTCAGGACACCCCTCCTGTCCCCAGTGTGGAAAAAGACCCAGAACCAGAGGTGAGCTGCAGACAGCCAATCAGAGCAGCTGTGTCTGTAGTTTTTCTGTAGCTGATGAAAATCATCTGATCAGGTTGTCAGACTCTCTGTCTTCAGTCTGACTCTGTCTCTTCTCTCTCAGCAGATGGTGGTCTGACTCTGCAGGAGCTTTTAGATCAACATAAGATCAGTCTGAGGAGCAGATGTGAACGAGTGACTGAAGGAGCTGAGGGAACAGGAAGTGGAACAGGAAGTGGAACCCTCCTCAACAGGATCTACACTGAGCTCTACATCACAGAGGGACAGAGTGAAGAGGTTAATACCCAACATGAGGTGAGACAGCTGGAGACAACGTCCAAGAAGAAGATCCTCCATGACACTCCAATCAAGTGCCAAGACATCTTTAAAGACTTACCTGTCCAACAGAGAGAGGACGTCTCTACAGCCTCACCTGTCCAACAGAGAGAGGACGTCTCTACAGTCTCACCTGTCCATCAGAGACCCATCAGAGTGGTTCTGACGAACGGCGTTGCTGGCGTTGGAAAAACCTTCTCGGTGCAGAAGTTCACTCTGGACTGGGCAGAGGGCTTGGAGAACCAAGATGTCAGTCTGCTGGTTCTGCTTTCGTTCAGGGAGCTGAACCTGATCAGAGATCAGCGGTTGAGTCTTCTCAGGCTGCTCCATGTTTTCCATCCAACATTACAGAAGGTCACAGCAGAGCAGCTGGCTGTCTGTAAACTCCTCTTCATCTTTGACGGCCTGGATGAAAGCCGACTGTCACTGGACTTCAACAACATGGAGGTTGTGTCTGATGTCACACAGACGTCATCAGTCAACGTGCTGCTGACAAACCTCATCCAGGGGAATCTGCTTCCCTCGGCTCTGGTCTGGATCACCTCCAGACCTGCAGCAGCCAATCAGATCCCTCCTACATGTGTTGACAGGGTAACAGAGGTCCGAGGTTTCACTGATGCCCAGAAGGAGGAGTACTTCAGGAGGAGGCCCAGTGATGAAGATCTGTCCAGCAGAATGATCTCACACATTAAGACGTCCAGGACCCTCCACATCATGTGTCAAGTCCCAGTCTTCTGCTGGATCAGTGCTACAGTTCTGGAGCACATGTTGACCACAGAGCAGAGAGGAGAGCTGCCCAAGACCATGACTGACCTGTTCTCACACTTCCTGCTGGTCCAGACAAAGAGGAAGAGGAATAAGTACGGTGGAGGACATGAGACGAGTCCACAGGAGCTGACGGAGGCCGACAGGGAAGTTCTTCTGAAGCTGGGGAGGCTGGCGTTTGAACAGCTGGAGAAAGGGAACATCATGTTCTACCAAGAAGACCTGGAGCAGTGTGGTCTGGATGTCACAGAGGCCTTGGTGACCTCAGGACTCTGTACTGAGATCTTCAAAAGAGAGAGTGTGATCTTCCAGAAAACAGTCTACTGCTTTGTTCATCTGAGTGTTCAGGAGTATCTGGCTGCAGTCTACATGTTCCACTGTTTCACCAACAGGAACACACAGGTCCTGGAGAACTTCCTGGGAAAACAAGATGCTAATTTAACCCTGGATAACTTCCTGATGAGAGTCATGGAGAAATCCCTTCTAAGTGAAAATGGTCACCTGGACCTGTTTGTTCGCTTCCTTCATGGCCTCTCTCTGGAGTCCAACCAGAGGCTGTTAGGAGGTCTGCTGGGTCAGAGAGAGAACAGTCCAGAAACCATCCAGAGAACCATCAACAACCTGAAGAAGATGAACAGATATAAAATCTGTCCTGACAGAAGCATCAACATCTTCCACTGTCTGACAGAGATGAAGGACCAGTCAGTTCATCAGGAGATCCAACAGTTCCTGGAGTCAGAGAACAGATCAGAGGAGGAACTCTCTGAGTCCAACTGCTCAGCTCTGGCCTACATGCTGCAGATGTCAGAGGAAGTTTTGGAGGAGTTGGACCTGGAGAAGTACAACACATCACAGGAGGGACGACGGAGACTGATCCCAGCTGTGAGGAACTGCAGGAAGGCTCAGTGAGTCCAGACATGATCATTATTGATCAGTGGATCAGATCAATAGTAACACCTGGAAACACTGAGATGTTTCCAGGTGTTACTACTATATATGACAAATGTGACTGTTTTGCAAAACACTATCCACACCAATAAGTCACCCAAACATGACTTGTTTTAAATCATATTCAGGCCAAACACAACTCTGATTGATGCATTAGACAGTTGACACATGAATTTACATCCCATGTTTTATGAAAACGTGGAAGGTGATGGGTTGAGGTTCATGTGGGAAGTTCACTCCAAAGGCGTTATGCAGGGATCTCAACTGTAAAACACATGCACATGTATCAGACAGAGGCACTGAGCTCTCTCAGTACCTGTGGCTGTGGTTATGAGGTCAAACCAACCACTTTACAATGGATCCAATATCACACACAGACTAAATGTT
Organism: Caranx ignobilis; assembly: GCA_021432705.1. Taxonomy (NCBI): domain Eukaryota; kingdom Metazoa; phylum Chordata; class Actinopteri; order Carangiformes; family Carangidae; genus Caranx; species Caranx ignobilis. Next base: position 77,028 of record MU269982.1, read on the forward strand.
GCCATGTGATGTGTTGACAGATTTTATGTTTTCTCTCATCACAGACTACGTTGCTGTGGACTCTCAGAGACTCACTGTGAAATTGTGGCCTCAGCTCTGAAGTCCAACCCCTCCCACCTGACAGAACTGGACCTGAGCTATAATGACCTGCAGGATTCAGAAGTGAAGCTTCTGTGTGCTGGACTGGAGAGCCCAAACTGTAGACTGGAGACTCTGAGGTCAGTTTGTCTGTCAAACGTTTGAGGTCATCAATCAGGACACGTCTCATTCATTATCAATCATATCTACAACTTTGATTTTTTATTCAGATTGGAGGGCTGCAGTTTGTCAGAGGTCAGCTGTTCTTCTCTGGTCTCAGCTCTGAAGTCCAACCCCTCCCACCTGAGACACCTGGACCTGAGCTCCAACAACAACCTGCAGGATTCAGATGTGAAGGCTCTGAGTGGTTTTCTGGAGAGTCCAGACTGTAGACTGGAGACTCTGAGGTCAGACTCTGATTTATTTCTGTGCTCACATGTTTGTTGTCTTTGAAAACTTGAGCATCGTCAGTGAATCTCTGATAAATGTGGCTGCACAACATGAGTTTGTAGAGATGGAGCCACAGGTGGAGCTGACAGGTGAAGAGGCGGAGTCACTACATCTGTGTTGAAGCAGCAGCAGCTTCTCATGAATATTAATGAGCTGTTTTCTCTCTCTGTGACTGTTTAACCTGCTTCCTGTTGCTTCAGCTGTTTGACTTTCATTTTCTAAACTTGTTCTTTCTGAAGCTTCTTCAGCTCTGAACAGATGATGAAACACTGAACGCTGTCAACAAGGAGCTTTGTCCTCAACTCACTGCTTTTATTCTTTATTCAGGTTGGAGCTCTGCAGTTTGTCAGAGATCAGCTGTTCTTCTCTGGTCTCAGCTCTGAAGTCCAACCCCTCCCACCTGAGACACCTGGACCTGAGCTACAACAGGAACCTGAAGGATTCACACCTGAAGGCTCTGAGTGGTTTTCTGGAGAGTCCAGACTGTAGACTGGAGACTCTGAGGTCAGTTCACTGACTGTTACTGTTATAGATCTTAGATCTTTGATCCACAACTGAACCTGATTGATCTTCACTCAGAACTTGAATCATTGACTTTGATGTGATGATTGAAGGACGTTTGAAATAGTTGTTGTCTCATGTTTCCACTTGTTCCTCTCTCACACTGAGACCAAGAAAGACCTCAGTCTTCTTTTACTCTTCATTCAGATTGAGTTACTGCAAGCTGTCGGAGATCAGCTGTTCTTCTCTGGTCTCAGCTCTGAAGTCCAACCCCTCCCACCTGAGACACGTGGACCTGAGGGGAAATGACCTGAAGGATTCAGACCTGAAAAATCTGATTGATCTCCAGAAAAGAGTCCAGACTGTAAACTGGAGACTCTGAGGTCAGTCAGATTAATTGACTCATGAAGACAACGTGTTTCTGGGAAATTCCTGTCATTCATCACCTCTCCTGTGTTAGTGTATTGCCAATATTGAAACCAGATCTTCATCAGTCTCAACTGATCTGAGAACAGCTCAACTGTCCAGTCCACCATCATCCCTGTGTGTCCTCTGGATCTGACAGAGCATCATCAGTGACTCTGGACTTAAAGCTCGTAAAGGTGCTCTGAGGTTCACACCTTTTTTTCTCTTTAATATCCAATGAGAGTTTGGCTTTTGACCTAAACATATATCATGGATAAGATCCTTTATTCATTCGTACTCATTCCTCTAAGCACCATTTACAAGGCGGAGATGCCCTGTGTTGTTTTGTTTTGCACTAATAACAGAGCCACAGGCCGTAGCTCTAAGACTGTCTGAAGATATCAGCCTAGAGTGTCATTCTATGCAGATGACATGTTGATGTACATTTCTGATCCATCTTCCAGTCTTGTAGTTTTTATACAATCAATGGACATCATATATTAAAGCAATGTTGTATTGGTTGAGAAGGTGCCTGACTGCCAGCTGGGTGGTAACGCAGACAGCATCCACCAAGTTTACTCCTTTATCATTACTGTGTGTTATTAAGATGCCACAGTCAAAGGTTTTGTCTTATGTCAACAGTGCCTTTGTGTATGAAATGTGCTGGTACTGTTCATTTTTTTACTGATCATATTGTATATTATTTGCATGAAATCTGGAAGAAGTGAATTGTTTTATGAGAAATACTAAAATGACACCAGGATAGTAAAGGTTCACCATGTTTAACACTGGTATGTCAGGGGTGGAGGATGGAGTCACATATTGTTAACTGGAGCCAGTTTTAACTGTTATCACACACTGTTGGCTGCTTTGATCTATAGTAAAGCATCTAATTTATCCACTGCTCAATTATTTGAAGTGCTGTTTTCACATGTAAAATGTAATCCATGTCATAATTTGACAAAACCAAGATCAGAGCCAATGAGAGAACAGGGAGGGAACAGCTGAATGCTACTGAAGGTCAGAACGGAGCGCACACGGCTGTTAGAGATACAGACCCATTCAATGACAACAACCTCATGACAACAACAACAACAACAATGACCTCATGACAACAACAACCTCATGACAACAGCAACAACAACAACAACAACGACTTCATGACAACAACAACCTCATGACAACAACAACAACAACAACAACAACAACAACAGCAACCTCATGACAACAGCAACGACAACAACAACAACCTCATGACAATAACAACAACAACAACAACAACCTCATGACAATAACAACAACAACAACCTCATGAAGACGACGACAACAACAACAACAACAACCTCATGACTACTACAACAACAACAACAACCTCATGACTACTACAACAACAACAACAACAATAGCATCATCAACAACAACAACAATCTTACCACACTTTTCACCACCTGTAGTGATCCAGCACAACAACAACAGCTGATTGCAGTTACAATGAGCAACAGACGTGAATCGTCCCGCTGCTTTAAATCTGTAACAACATATTGTTCGTTAAAATAGAATAAACAAACATGGCGGACGCACAGAGCAGCAGCACAAAGGCAGCATGATGATGATGATGATGATGATGATAGTCTTTCACTCACCAAGGCTGGACTGCTGGATCTGTGGTGAACCGGAGCTGGACCTCACGCCTCACGAGCACTTCACTCCCACCCAGGTCCATCAGAACATTTGCGGTCTCCGGTCAGTATGAGCTCCGGCAATCCGGTCCGAGCTCCCGCAGGCCAGTCCGAGCTCCGGCAGGCCGGTCCGAGCTCCCGCAGACCGGTCCGAGCTCAGGCAGCCTGGTCCGAGCTCCCGCAGACCGGTCCGAGCTCCGGCACCCAGGTCCGAGCTCCCGCAGGCCGGTCCGAGCTCCGGCAGCCCGGTCCGAGCTCCGGCAGGCCGGGCTGCCTCGGCAGGTGTTCTCATGGATGGACGTTAGCAGAGACAGAGACGTGTCACCGGTCTGAGGCTCGGTGTGGCGGTACAGGTGGTGTCACACTTCAACTGCTCTGTTTCATAGCACAGTAAAACTGATGTCTGAATGAATGGACAAACTGTGAGAAGAGCAGCTGTCAATCAGCTTTGTATCGATCAGGTATCGATCTCACTGTGAAAACCTCTGTTCACCTGAGAGACGTCCTTCATTTGCTCCAGGTTAGCTCGTGTCAGCGTTAGCTAGATCAGCTAGGTCCACGGTTAGCTAAGAGAGGTTCCTCTTTTGTGTTTCCCGCTTCTTCTCGACTGTCCAGGCGTCACAGACGGAGAGCCAATCAACTCTGAAATATGAGATGACGCTGTGGTGACGCATCGGACAGACTGTCCCTCATGGATCTATTATAAGAACTTGATACGGCGCCGCCCCTCAGCCGACACGCCGATTTTTCCCAGTGGCCACTCGTGGTATTGCAACAAAGATTCCCATGGGCCCAAAAAGCATTTTTCCCATAGAGCGCAATAGTAAAAGAGACGGCTGTCAAACTGTTCACAGGACACCTCCAGCTGTAACCACCGTTAATTACTGATCTTTCTATTGAATATTTTTAAGTCATGGACTTATTATCCATCAAAAAGTTTTCAAAAGGCCAGAAAAGCCCCAGAAAAGTCTATTTTCCCATGGTGACGTCACAGCTGTACGCGGGCACTCCCAAAGCGCGGTCGTGTTGTGTCTCGGGAACGAGGATGGCTGAAACTTAACGAGGACTCTGTTCGGCACAAAACTCAGTCAGAAAAGTGAAAAAACGACTCAGAGGTGAGTTTTCATTTGGATACATGGAGTTAATTTAACTTTATGATGTTTAATGTCTGTTGTCAGTCTCTTGTCAGCTCGTATTCTTAAACGTAACGTTTTCATTGATAAGATCGCATCGTAATAACTGGATTTACTAATGTGACACCGGCCGGTTTTACACGACTGCTCCTGGTAAACTCGTTAAACTGTTGACTCACTAACCCACCCTACATTTTTCAACAGTTTTAACTTGGTAAGTCATTCATGCTGTGTGTTTGTGTGTGTGTTAGCAGTGTCTCATCGCGGCTGATGTTCAACACCTGTTCCTCGGTTCACAACGTCCACGTTAATTTATTTTACGGCTTAATATTCCTCGGTGGTAAAATGTAAACTGAGACTTGGCCTCCATGGGTCGGTGTTTGTGGCCTGAAATGTTGCAGCCTGCTCCCTGTCTTCCACCCGGGCCTGAGGAGAAGGACCGTCCTGGACGTCCTCACCATCGTCTCTCCTCCTCAGCACGTCGTCAGTGTGTGTTCAGTGTACAGTATGCTACGCTAAATGTTCATTTACATTCATTATTAAATTGTTTGAAAAACATGCTTGTGACTTTTCCCCCCTGAATCCAATACCTGCAGCAGTGTCTGGGGCATTCATGTATATACTGAAATACCTGGTTGTGTAGCAGCTGCATGAGTGGACACTGACGTCCTACGTGTTGTGGAAATACTGTAAGGTTAAACTGTTTAATAACAAAGAGTCACAGCCACCTGAAGGCTTAATGATGATGATGAAACTACCTATAAACACACGCAGTAAAGACAAGGAAGATGCTTTTTTCTGACTGTAAGTAAATGAAATTCAAAGAGCTGTAATTTTCCTTAAACACACAGTGTGGCTTAAAAAAACAAACCACATGTGGCTGAGTTTATAACACCACCACCAGCATCCTGTAGATACAACTGTAGATCTGTGCAGCAAAGGAATTATGTGTAGGGTAAATATACTCTTCAATATTAAAAGGTAAGAGAGTAAAGCCCTCGTGATAACATAATGAGGTGTTCTGAGCTAATCTGTCATGTTTAACATTCATTTCTCATTAAAAATGCAAAAAAAGACAGTTGATTGTAATTTATTGCCCATTGTGATTTAAGCTCTACAGGTTAGAATCAACTCGAATAATACATCCATGGGTACATCACGGGCTCATGCCAGCCTGAACAGACAGACTCAGCCACACAGTTACACACACAGACATACATACACTACGGGCTTCTGACCGGGAAGCGAGGGGGGCGGGGGAGCTTTTGGCCGGCCACGCTCAGCCCAGCCATTCCGAACGAACGAGGCTCTGCCCATACGTACATACATACACACAGCACAGCGCGGACACACGGTGCCTCTGACCGGGAAGCGAGGGGGGCGGGGGAGCTTTTGGCCGGCCACGCTCAGCCCAGCCATTCCGAACGAACGAGGCTCTGCCCATACGTACATACATACACACAGCACAGCGCGGACACACGGTGCCTCTGACCGGGAAGCGAGGGGGGCGGGGGAGCTTTTGGCCGGCCACGCTCAGCCCAGCCATTCCGAACGAACGAGGCTCTGCCCATACGTACATACATACACACAGCACAGCGCGGACACACGGTGCCTCTGACCGGGAAGCGAGGGGGGCGGGGGAGCTTTTGGCCGGCCACGCTCAGCCCAGCCATTCCGAACGAACGAGGCTCTGCCCATACGTACATACATACACACAGCACAGCGCGGACACACGGTGCCTCTGACCGGGAAGCGAGGGGGGCGGGGGAGCTTTTGGCCGGCCACGCTCAGCCCAGCCATTCCGAACGAACGAGGCTCTGCCCATACGTACATACATACACACAGCACAGCGCGGACACACGGTGCCTCTGACCGGGAAGCGAGGGGGGCGGGGGAGCTTTTGGCCGGCCACGCTCAGCCCAGCCATTCCGAACGAACGAGGCTCTGCCCATACGTACATACATACACACAGCACAGCGCGGACACACGGTGCCTCTGACCGGGAAGCGAGGGGGGCGGGGGAGCTTTTGGCCGGCCACGCTCAGCCCAGCCATTCCGAACGAACGAGGCTCTGCCCATACGTACATACATACACACAGCACAGCGCGGACACACGGTGCCTCTGACCGGGAAGCGAGGGGGGCGGGGGAGCTTTTGGCCGGCCACGCTCAGCCCAGCCATTCCGAACGAACGAGGCTCTGCCCATACGTACATACATACACACAGCACAGCGCGGACACACGGTGCCTCTGACCGGGAAGCGAGGGGGGCGGGGGAGCTTTTGGCCGGCCACGCTCAGCCCAGCCATTCCGAACGAACGAGGCTCTGCCCATACGTACATACATACACACAGCACAGCGCGGACACACGGTGCCTCTGACCGGGAAGCGAGGGGGGCGGGGGAGCTTTTGGCCGGCCACGCTCAGCCCAGCCATTCCGAACGAACGAGGCTCTGCCCATACGTACATACATACACACAGCACAGCGCGGACACACGGTGCCTCTGACCGGGAAGCGAGGGGGGCGGGGGAGCTTTTGGCCGGCCACGCTCAGCCCAGCCATTCCGAACGAACGAGGCTCTGCCCATACGTACATACATACACACAGCACAGCGCGGACACACGGTGCCTCTGACCGGGAAGCGAGGGGGGCGGGGGAGCTTTTGGCCGGCCACGCTCAGCCCAGCCATTCCGAACGAACGAGGCTCTGCCCATACGTACATACATACACACAGCACAGCGCGGACACACGGTGCCTCTGACCGGGAAGCGAGGGGGGCGGGGGAGCTTTTGGCCGGCCACGCTCAGCCCAGCCATTCCGAACGAACGAGGCTCTGCCCATACGTACATACATACACACAGCACAGCGCGGACACACGGTGCCTCTGACCGGGAAGCGAGGGGGGCGGGGGAGCTTTTGGCCGGCCACGCTCAGCCCAGCCATTCCGAACGAACGAGGCTCTGCCCATACGTACATACATACACACAGCACAGCGCGGACACACGGTGCCTCTGACCGGGAAGCGAGGGGGGCGGGGGAGCTTTTGGCCGGCCACGCTCAGCCCAGCCATTCCGAACGAACGAGGCTCTGCCCATACGTACATACATACACACAGCACAGCGCGGACACACGGTGCCTCTGACCGGGAAGCGAGGGGGGCGGGGGAGCTTTTGGCCGGCCACGCTCAGCCCAGCCATTCCGAACGAACGAGGCTCTGCCCATACGTACATACATACACACAGCACAGCGCGGACACACGGTGCCTCTGACCGGGAAGCGAGGGGGGCGGGGGAGCTTTTGGCCGGCCACGCTCAGCCCAGCCATTCCGAACGAACGAGGCTCTGCCCATACGTACATACATACACACAGCACAGCGCGGACACACGGTGCCTCTGACCGGGAAGCGAGGGGGGCGGGGGAGCTTTTGGCCGGCCACGCTCAGCCCAGCCATTCCGAACGAACGAGGCTCTGCCCATACGTACATACATACACACAGCACAGCGCGGACACACGGTGCCTCTGACCGGGAAGCGAGGGGGGCGGGGGAGCTTTTGGCCGGCCACGCTCAGCCCAGCCATTCCGAACGAACGAGGCTCTGCCCATACGTACATACATACACACAGCACAGCGCGGACACACGGTGCCTCTGACCGGGAAGCGAGGGGGGCGGGGGAGCTTTTGGCCGGCCACGCTCAGCCCAGCCATTCCGAACGAACGAGGCTCTGCCCATACGTACATACATACACACAGCACAGCGCGGACACACGGTGCCTCTGACCGGGAAGCGAGGGGGGCGGGGGAGCTTTTGGCCGGCCACGCTCAGCCCAGCCATTCCGAACGAACGAGGCTCTGCCCATACGTACATACATACACACAGCACAGCGCGGACACACGGTGCCTCTGACCGGGAAGCGAGGGGGGCGGGGGAGCTTTTGGCCGGCCACGCTCAGCCCAGCCATTCCGAACGAACGAGGCTCTGCCCATACGTACATACATACACACAGCACAGCGCGGACACACGGTGCCTCTGACCGGGAAGCGAGGGGGGCGGGGGAGCTTTTGGCCGGCCACGCTCAGCCCAGCCATTCCGAACGAACGAGGCTCTGCCCATACGTACATACATACACACAGCACAGCGCGGACACACGGTGCCTCTGACCGGGAAGCGAGGGGGGCGGGGGAGCTTTTGGCCGGCCACGCTCAGCCCAGCCATTCCGAACGAACGAGGCTCTGCCCATACGTACATACATACACACAGCACAGCGCGGACACACGGTGCCTCTGACCGGGAAGCGAGGGGGGCGGGGGAGCTTTTGGCCGGCCACGCTCAGCCCAGCCATTCCGAACGAACGAGGCTCTGCCCATACGTACATACATACACACAGCACAGCGCGGACACACGGTGCCTCTGACCGGGAAGCGAGGGGGGCGGGGGAGCTTTTGGCCGGCCACGCTCAGCCCAGCCATTCCGAACGAACGAGGCTCTGCCCATACGTACATACATACACACAGCACAGCGCGGACACACGGTGCCTCTGACCGGGAAGCGAGGGGGGCGGGGGAGCTTTTGGCCGGCCACGCTCAGCCCAGCCATTCCGAACGAACGAGGCTCTGCCCATACGTACATACATACACACAGCACAGCGCGGACACACGGTGCCTCTGACCGGGAAGCGAGGGGGGCGGGGGAGCTTTTGGCCGGCCACGCTCAGCCCAGCCATTCCGAACGAACGAGGCTCTGCCCATACGTACATACATACACACAGCACAGCGCGGACACACGGTGCCTCTGACCGGGAAGCGAGGGGGGCGGGGGAGCTTTTGGCCGGCCACGCTCAGCCCAGCCATTCCGAACGAACGAGGCTCTGCCCATACGTACATACATACACACAGCACAGCGCGGACACACGGTGCCTCTGACCGGGAAGCGAGGGGGGCGGGGGAGCTTTTGGCCGGCCACGCTCAGCCCAGCCATTCCGAACGAACGAGGCTCTGCCCATACGTACATACATACACACAGCACAGCGCGGACACACGGTGCCTCTGACCGGGAAGCGAGGGGGGCGGGGGAGCTTTTGGCCGGCCACGCTCAGCCCAGCCATTCCGAACGAACGAGGCTCTGCCCATACGTACATACATACACACAGCACAGCGCGGACACACGGTGCCTCTGACCGGGAAGCGAGGGGGGCGGGGGAGCTTTTGGCCGGCCACGCTCAGCCCAGCCATTCCGAACGAACGAGGCTCTGCCCATACGTACATACATACACACAGCACAGCGCGGACACACGGTGCCTCTGACCGGGAAGCGAGGGGGGCGGGGGAGCTTTTGGCCGGCCACGCTCAGCCCAGCCATTCCGAACGAACGAGGCTCTGCCCATACGTACATACATACACACAGCACAGCGCGGACACACGGTGCCTCTGACCGGGAAGCGAGGGGGGCGGGGGAGCTTTTGGCCGGCCACGCTCAGCCCAGCCATTCCGAACGAACGAGGCTCTGCCCATACGTACATACATACACACAGCACAGCGCGGACACACGGTGCCTCTGACCGGGAAGCGAGGGGGGCGGGGGAGCTTTTGGCCGGCCACGCTCAGCCCAGCCATTCCGAACGAACGAGGCTCTGCCCATACGTACATACATACACACAGCACAGCGCGGACACACGGTGCCTCTGACCGGGAAGCGAGGGGGGCGGGGGAGCTTTTGGCCGGCCACGCTCAGCCCAGCCATTCCGAACGAACGAGGCTCTGCCCATACGTACATACATACACACAGCACAGCGCGGACACACGGTGCCTCTGACCGGGAAGCGAGGGGGGCGGGGGAGCTTTTGGCCGGCCACGCTCAGCCCAGCCATTCCGAACGAACGAGGCTCTGCCCATACGTACATACATACACACAGCACAGCGCGGACACACGGTGCCTCTGACCGGGAAGCGAGGGGGGCGGGGGAGCTTTTGGCCGGCCACGCTCAGCCCAGCCATTCCGAACGAACGAGGCTCTGCCCATACGTACATACATACACACAGCACAGCGCGGACACACGGTGCCTCTGACCGGGAAGCGAGGGGGGCGGGGGAGCTTTTGGCCGGCCACGCTCAGCCCAGCCATTCCGAACGAACGAGGCTCTGCCCATACGTACATACATACACACAGCACAGCGCGGACACACGGTGCCTCTGACCGGGAAGCGAGGGGGGCGGGGGAGCTTTTGGCCGGCCACGCTCAGCCCAGCCATTCCGAACGAACGAGGCTCTGCCCATACGTACATACATACACACAGCACAGCGCGGACACACGGTGCCTCTGACCGGGAAGCGAGGGGGGCGGGGGAGCTTTTGGCCGGCCACGCTCAGCCCAGCCATTCCGAACGAACGAGGCTCTGCCCATACGTACATACATACACACAGCACAGCGCGGACACACGGTGCCTCTGACCGGGAAGCGAGGGGGGCGGGGGAGCTTTTGGCCGGCCACGCTCAGCCCAGCCATTCCGAACGAACGAGGCTCTGCCCATACGTACATACATACACACAGCACAGCGCGGACACACGGTGCCTCTGACCGGGAAGCGAGGGGGGCGGGGGAGCTTTTGGCCGGCCACGCTCAGCCCAGCCATTCCGAACGAACGAGGCTCTGCCCATACGTACATACATACACACAGCACAGCGCGGACACACGGTGCCTCTGACCGGGAAGCGAGGGGGGCGGGGGAGCTTTTGGCCGGCCACGCTCAGCCCAGCCATTCCGAACGAACGAGGCTCTGCCCATACGTACATACATACACACAGCACAGCGCGGACACACGGTGCCTCTGACCGGGAAGCGAGGGGGGCGGGGGAGCTTTTGGCCGGCCACGCTCAGCCCAGCCATTCCGAACGAACGAGGCTCTGCCCATACGTACATACATACACACAGCACAGCGCGGACACACGGTGCCTCTGACCGGGAAGCGAGGGGGGCGGGGGAGCTTTTGGCCGGCCACGCTCAGCCCAGCCATTCCGAACGAACGAGGCTCTGCCCATACGTACATACATACACACAGCACAGCGCGGACACACGGTGCCTCTGACCGGGAAGCGAGGGGGGCGGGGGAGCTTTTGGCCGGCCACGCTCAGCCCAGCCATTCCGAACGAACGAGGCTCTGCCCATACGTACATACATACACACAGCACAGCGCGGACACACGGTGCCTCTGACCGGGAAGCGAGGGGGGCGGGGGAGCTTTTGGCCGGCCACGCTCAGCCCAGCCATTCCGAACGAACGAGGCTCTGCCCATACGTACATACATACACACAGCACAGCGCGGACACACGGTGCCTCTGACCGGGAAGCGAGGGGGGCGGGGGAGCTTTTGGCCGGCCACGCTCAGCCCAGCCATTCCGAACGAACGAGGCTCTGCCCATACGTACATACATACACACAGCACAGCGCGGACACACGGTGCCTCTGACCGGGAAGCGAGGGGGGCGGGGGAGCTTTTGGCCGGCCACGCTCAGCCCAGCCATTCCGAACGAACGAGGCTCTGCCCATACGTACATACATACACACAGCACAGCGCGGACACACGGTGCCTCTGACCGGGAAGCGAGGGGGGCGGGGGAGCTTTTGGCCGGCCACGCTCAGCCCAGCCATTCCGAACGAACGAGGCTCTGCCCATACGTACATACATACACACAGCACAGCGCGGACACACGGTGCCTCTGACCGGGAAGCGAGGGGGGCGGGGGAGCTTTTGGCCGGCCACGCTCAGCCCAGCCATTCCGAACGAACGAGGCTCTGCCCATACGTACATACATACACACAGCACAGCGCGGACACACGGTGCCTCTGACCGGGAAGCGAGGGGGGCGGGGGAGCTTTTGGCCGGCCACGCTCAGCCCAGCCATTCCGAACGAACGAGGCTCTGCCCATACGTACATACATACACACAGCACAGCGCGGACACACGGTGCCTCTGACCGGGAAGCGAGGGGGGCGGGGGAGCTTTTGGCCGGCCACGCTCAGCCCAGCCATTCCGAACGAACGAGGCTCTGCCCATACGTACATACATACACACAGCACAGCGCGGACACACGGTGCCTCTGACCGGGAAGCGAGGGGGGCGGGGGAGCTTTTGGCCGGCCACGCTCAGCCCAGCCATTCCGAACGAACGAGGCTCTGCCCATACGTACATACATACACACAGCACAGCGCGGACACACGGTGCCTCTGACCGGGAAGCGAGGGGGGCGGGGGAGCTTTTGGCCGGCCACGCTCAGCCCAGCCATTCCGAACGAACGAGGCTCTGCCCATACGTACATACATACACACAGCACAGCGCGGACACACGGTGCCTCTGACCGGGAAGCGAGGGGGGCGGGGGAGCTTTTGGCCGGCCACGCTCAGCCCAGCCATTCCGAACGAACGAGGCTCTGCCCATACGTACATACATACACACAGCACAGCGCGGACACACGGTGCCTCTGACCGGGAAGCGAGGGGGGCGGGGGAGCTTTTGGCCGGCCACGCTCAGCCCAGCCATTCCGAACGAACGAGGCTCTGCCCATACGTACATACATACACACAGCACAGCGCGGACACACGGTGCCTCTGACCGGGAAGCGAGGGGGGCGGGGGAGCTTTTGGCCGGCCACGCTCAGCCCAGCCATTCCGAACGAACGAGGCTCTGCCCATACGTACATACATACACACAGCACAGCGCGGACACACGGTGCCTCTGACCGGGAAGCGAGGGGGGCGGGGGAGCTTTTGGCCGGCCACGCTCAGCCCAGCCATTCCGAACGAACGAGGCTCTGCCCATACGTACATACATACACACAGCACAGCGCGGACACACGGTGCCTCTGACCGGGAAGCGAGGGGGGCGGGGGAGCTTTTGGCCGGCCACGCTCAGCCCAGCCATTCCGAACGAACGAGGCTCTGCCCATACGTACATACATACACACAGCACAGCGCGGACACACGGTGCCTCTGACCGGGAAGCGAGGGGGGCGGGGGAGCTTTTGGCCGGCCACGCTCAGCCCAGCCATTCCGAACGAACGAGGCTCTGCCCATACGTACATACATACACACAGCACAGCGCGGACACACGGTGCCTCTGACCGGGAAGCGAGGGGGGCGGGGGAGCTTTTGGCCGGCCACGCTCAGCCCAGCCATTCCGAACGAACGAGGCTCTGCCCATACGTACATACATACACACAGCACAGCGCGGACACACGGTGCCTCTGACCGGGAAGCGAGGGGGGCGGGGGAGCTTTTGGCCGGCCACGCTCAGCCCAGCCATTCCGAACGAACGAGGCTCTGCCCATACGTACATACATACACACAGCACAGCGCGGACACACGGTGCCTCTGACCGGGAAGCGAGGGGGGCGGGGGAGCTTTTGGCCGGCCACGCTCAGCCCAGCCATTCCGAACGAACGAGGCTCTGCCCATACGTACATACATACACACAGCACAGCGCGGACACACGGTGCCTCTGACCGGGAAGCGAGGGGGGCGGGGGAGCTTTTGGCCGGCCACGCTCAGCCCAGCCATTCCGAACGAACGAGGCTCTGCCCATACGTACATACATACACACAGCACAGCGCGGACACACGGTGCCTCTGACCGGGAAGCGAGGGGGGCGGGGGAGCTTTTGGCCGGCCACGCTCAGCCCAGCCATTCCGAACGAACGAGGCTCTGCCCATACGTACATACATACACACAGCACAGCGCGGACACACGGTGCCTCTGACCGGGAAGCGAGGGGGGCGGGGGAGCTTTTGGCCGGCCACGCTCAGCCCAGCCATTCCGAACGAACGAGGCTCTGCCCATACGTACATACATACACACAGCACAGCGCGGACACACGGTGCCTCTGACCGGGAAGCGAGGGGGGCGGGGGAGCTTTTGGCCGGCCACGCTCAGCCCAGCCATTCCGAACGAACGAGGCTCTGCCCATACGTACATACATACACACAGCACAGCGCGGACACACGGTGCCTCTGACCGGGAAGCGAGGGGGGCGGGGGAGCTTTTGGCCGGCCACGCTCAGCCCAGCCATTCCGAACGAACGAGGCTCTGCCCATACGTACATACATACACACAGCACAGCGCGGACACACGGTGCCTCTGACCGGGAAGCGAGGGGGGCGGGGGAGCTTTTGGCCGGCCACGCTCAGCCCAGCCATTCCGAACGAACGAGGCTCTGCCCATACGTACATACATACACACAGCACAGCGCGGACACACGGTGCCTCTGACCGGGAAGCGAGGGGGGCGGGGGAGCTTTTGGCCGGCCACGCTCAGCCCAGCCATTCCGAACGAACGAGGCTCTGCCCATACGTACATACATACACACAGCACAGCGCGGACACACGGTGCCTCTGACCGGGAAGCGAGGGGGGCGGGGGAGCTTTTGGCCGGCCACGCTCAGCCCAGCCATTCCGAACGAACGAGGCTCTGCCCATACGTACATACATACACACAGCACAGCGCGGACACACGGTGCCTCTGACCGGGAAGCGAGGGGGGCGGGGGAGCTTTTGGCCGGCCACGCTCAGCCCAGCCATTCCGAACGAACGAGGCTCTGCCCATACGTACATACATACACACAGCACAGCGCGGACACACGGTGCCTCTGACCGGGAAGCGAGGGGGGCGGGGGAGCTTTTGGCCGGCCACGCTCAGCCCAGCCATTCCGAACGAACGAGGCTCTGCCCATACGTACATACATACACACAGCACAGCGCGGACACACGGTGCCTCTGACCGGGAAGCGAGGGGGGCGGGGGAGCTTTTGGCCGGCCACGCTCAGCCCAGCCATTCCGAACGAACGAGGCTCTGCCCATACGTACATACATACACACAGCACAGCGCGGACACACGGTGCCTCTGACCGGGAAGCGAGGGGGGCGGGGGAGCTTTTGGCCGGCCACGCTCAGCCCAGCCATTCCGAACGAACGAGGCTCTGCCCATACGTACATACATACACACAGCACAGCGCGGACACACGGTGCCTCTGACCGGGAAGCGAGGGGGGCGGGGGAGCTTTTGGCCGGCCACGCTCAGCCCAGCCATTCCGAACGAACGAGGCTCTGCCCATACGTACATACATACACACAGCACAGCGCGGACACACGGTGCCTCTGACCGGGAAGCGAGGGGGGCGGGGGAGCTTTTGGCCGGCCACGCTCAGCCCAGCCATTCCGAACGAACGAGGCTCTGCCCATACGTACATACATACACACAGCACAGCGCGGACACACGGTGCCTCTGACCGGGAAGCGAGGGGGGCGGGGGAGCTTTTGGCCGGCCACGCTCAGCCCAGCCATTCCGAACGAACGAGGCTCTGCCCATACGTACATACATACACACAGCACAGCGCGGACACACGGTGCCTCTGACCGGGAAGCGAGGGGGGCGGGGGAGCTTTTGGCCGGCCACGCTCAGCCCAGCCATTCCGAACGAACGAGGCTCTGCCCATACGTACATACATACACACAGCACAGCGCGGACACACGGTGCCTCTGACCGGGAAGCGAGGGGGGCGGGGGAGCTTTTGGCCGGCCACGCTCAGCCCAGCCATTCCGAACGAACGAGGCTCTGCCCATACGTACGGGGGAGCTGCCCGGGCCCAGGTGGTGGCGGTACACCGCGCTAGAGCTATGACCACGTCGGCCCGAGCAGAGAGACACACAGACTCACACACAGACACGTTGCCCTATACACTACAGCTGAGCAGGAAGCCAGGGGCGCGGGAGATGGCCGGGCCAGATGGTGGTCGCGGTACACCCATGGATCTATTTTAAGATAATACATCCATGTGTGATCTACATGGACAGATGAACACATTGAGCATGCGCAGTAATGTTTTCTCTTGGGCACATTACATTGCATTGGGAGAGAGGGGCAGGCCAAGCTCCGCCCTACCGTGGGGCTTCCGTAGCCAAGGCTACCGCAGACGTGAGTCAGGAGAGCTGCGGTCAGGGACAGATCAACATCAAGTACAATCAGTTCACAAATGAAAACTGATATATTGGTAGATAATAACTTATATTTATATTTATGTTATTTGTACTGTCATATCTGAATAAACAGAATCGCACTATAATGTAAAAAGTAGGTTCTGATGTTTTAACAATGTTTCTCATGTTATAATAATTTCACCTTATTACACCTCATATTAAAACAACAAGTTTCTCAAGTCATCCAGAACAATACACTTTTCACATAATAACTCAAAGGCGTTAATATATTTGTGTGTAATATGAAAATGAAACACAAACTTGGGTTGTTCAAGTCAAGTAAAAAAAAAAAACTTGCCTCTGAAATGTGGCGCAGGAAACAGAACTGAAAAGCAGATAAATGATCTTCAGACACACATACGGGAATAACATATTGATATTAACCCTTAATCTTTAACTTAATATTGAACTCCACTGTTTGGGCATCGAATCCATCTTATCTGTGATGTAGAGAAATCCATTATGGAGCAACTCCTGACAGAACAGAGTGGTGAACAGAGACCTCTGGTGGTGAAACATGACTTTCTTCCTCCTTCCTCCTGTTGCAGCTGAGCAACAGGCTAAAGACAAGCCAGTCTGCTAATGTTCACCACAGCTGGACCTGGTCATACATCATAATGCTGCGTTCAAGAATCTACACACACACACACACACACACGCCTCAGAAACAGGGTCATCATATTTGAAAAGAGAAGTTTAATAAAAGATCAATACTTTTTTTTTTTTTTTTTTTAAATATAGCTTTTTAAAAATACAGGTGACATCTTAAAGCACTTAACAATAAAATACATTAAGTTCAATATATTTAAGTCATTGTGTCAAACAGTGGAAATCCTGAGCCATACATACATACATACAGGATCCTGAGAGGGACAAAAGACTTTACATTGCAGCGGTCGGTGATAACAATCAGTGCATGTGCAGGTTACAGTTCATCACAAAACCTATTGTTTCTATTAAAGCTCCGTTAAAAGTGAAAAAAAAAAACAAACCTCTGACGTCTTTGATCAGCATTTACATGATTCTAGATCTGATTGACTATTTTAAACATGACGTTGTTTTCTCTCTGCAGCAGAAACAGTTTGAGGTCAGCGTCAGAGTTCAACAGTCTGTACATCATCAGACATTATGGTCATTGGCTGAACGTTCACGTTTGGACAGGAAGTCGTCCTCTTCATTCCCGTCTCTTGAGGCTTCACCGGGAGCATGATGGGAAATCTGATCAGAGAACAGTGATCACAGGATGGAGATTAGAACAGAGGAAATGACCTGCGACCTCAGAGGGTTAAATGTCCTGATGAATGTAACTTACTGATCTTTCCACGTTTCACCAGGACTCCAACAATGAGAACAAGAAGAAGAAGAGCACCACCACCAACAACACCTCCAACAATGGCAGCATCATTCTGCCTCTGAGGATCTGAGGGAAAATCAGAAGGTGATGAGCTGAGATGAACAACAGTTTGTCTACAGCAGCTTTGTGGAGAACAAGTGGAGGACATTTACCAGGCTCTGGAGTCTTGCTGCTGGTCCTGGGAGCTTCTGTCGTCGTCATGTGGTGTCGGCCTTTTTCTGCTGTTTCACATGAGACACAAACTGTTTGAGCTTCTTCACATCACACGGGTTTTATTTCTTCACCATCTGTGATGTTTATAATGAATGTAAATGAACCCTCACCAACACGAAGGTCGACGTCACAAACAGTGTTCAGGTCTGGGACAAACAACCTGTACTGTCCACTGTCCCTGAGCTGCACTGAGGAGATCTTCAGTGTTACGCGTCCTCTCTGCAGGTCTTCATGGAGGAGAGTGGTCCTGTTTCTGTACCAGGTCATCTGAGCCTCACTCAGGTCTTTTCTGTCTCGATAGGCGTGGACAACCTCATCCCTGAGGTCAGGTCTGGAAACATCCAGGGTGTGACCCGACAAGTCGACCAGAGGATCCAGACAAAACCTGAGTGTGACATCATCACCTTCCTCTGCCTGGATTGGCTCAGTGGGGCAGGTGACATGATGCTCTCCTGAGGACACTGACACCAAACAACAGAGTCAATCTGCAGAAAGTGTCCAGGATGTCGTACGTATTAAGAGCATGAAAAAGGTCGTGCACTTTGACCTGACAGCAGATTTAAGACACAGTGAAAACAGTATTGTCTCGATGTTCGCTCCTTCAAACCCTACTACACTACAACATGAAACATAAACCCGTCTTTCTCTGTGTGTTTTTACATCAAAACTCTTGAACATGTTAGTCAGACTCTACATGTCTGCCGTGTCCCCGGGCTTTGACTCTCTCTGTCCTGTGGCCATAATAAAACTCCACAAACTCTCCTGCAGCTCGTTTAAATTAATCAACTGTGTTTTTCCTCTGATTTGAAAAGTCTAAATCTGAAATTGTCCCTTTTTTGTGTTTTAGAAATAGAATAAAAGTTTCATTGATCAGAAACTGTGTCATAAAGTCTCTTCAGCGTCTCTGGTGTTTAGCTTTGAATGTTCTACATATCAGTCATAACAGTAAGAGGTGTAATAAACAGGACTGAGCCCTCAGATGTTGAAGTGGCGATGATTAAAGTTTCTAAACTCATTTCAGTGGTAGAGAAACGGTGAATAGGACGCTGCTGCAGCCTGATTGGTCCGAGCACAGCGCCACCGTGGTCCCGGTGACCGAGCTCAAGCCCCGTCTTCCTGCTCCTCTCACCCACACACAAGCGCCCTGTGTTGGGCTGCACGGCCGGCCAGCCTCCGCTCCAGAGCTCCGGCGACAAACAAAACCCTCTTTGCCTCGCATCTGCACCGCTGTCGGCATCAAATTCTCATAGGTTAGACCCACTGTGCTTCGGAGGCGACACAGGCAGCGGACAGGTGCCCTGCTCCACCTGAGTAAATCTGACATCATGTTTCAAATAAAAACAAGGTGCCAAACATAAGCAGAACAACCATAATAATGATAATATAGTTATTGCCAAACATGCATTCAGGTGGCAGCTCCCCTCCCCCACCACCAACTACTGGAGTATCTTCCAGCAGCGCGCCTGAGTGAGTCATAGCGTCCTGGTATGGTTGCAAACATCCATTCAAACGCAGTTTAACGGTGAACGAGCCTTTACTGTATTTTCACAGAGTCAAGCTCATTCAGTAGCTCTGAGTTTGTCTCGGTGACACATGTGTAAAATCCTCATATGGAGCCTCAATGAACATACCGGCAGGTTAACAGCCACTATCCAGCTGATGAAACAGGCGGTGCACACAAGCAGCAAGAAGAAGAGGAGAAGAGGAGAAGAGGACGAGTAAGGCTCATGTTCACTGAGTGACACAACAAACACAACAAGCCGGTATCACAGGTGTGGACAACTCAGCTCTTCACAGTCTCTCATCGCTCAGGTCATTTGAACCCTTTCCGTGCTGCTGTCAAACCACAGAGAGTCAGACACGGAGCTTCTTCAAAGACACGAACTGGATAAACTCGCGTTAAAAACTTACCCGCAGCGATATTCATGAAGAGCAGCGACACGGCCGCGATCCTTATTAAACACATGCCGAGACCAGACAAGCTGCAGACACACAACACCTCCTGGAAATGTTGGCCACGGGACGCGGTCCGGACCCCCCTCTCTCTCTCTCTCTCTGCTCTCCGTGTGAGCGTGCCTGTCTCGCTCCCTCTCCGTGTGCGCGTGCCTCTCTCTCTCTCAACTTCAACTCTTTTTTTCAACTTCATCAAGCTTTG
Source organism: Caranx ignobilis (assembly GCA_021432705.1). Classification (NCBI taxonomy): domain Eukaryota; kingdom Metazoa; phylum Chordata; class Actinopteri; order Carangiformes; family Carangidae; genus Caranx; species Caranx ignobilis. The sequence continues at coordinate 97,014 of MU269982.1, forward strand.
CTGCCATGACTGTGTAGGGCCGGTTTTTGCTATGGGCAACGTGGGCAACTGCCCAGGGCGCAATCTACAGAATCTACAGGGGGGAGACCAAAACCTCAAGGAGGAACACACACACAGACACACACACACACACACACACACACACACACACACACACACACACACAGAGCAGAGACAACATGTTAGTCAGACTCTACATGTCTGCCGTGTCCCCGGGCTTTGACTCTCTCTGTCCTGTGGCCATAATAAATCTCCACAAACTCTCCTGCAGCTCGTTTAAATTAATCAACTGTGTTTTTCCTGTGATTTGAAAAGTCTAAATCTGAAATTGTCCCTTTTTGTGTTTTAGAAATAGAATAAAAGTTTCATTGATCAGAAACTGTGTCACACAGTCTCTTCAGCGTCTCTGGTGTTTAGCTTTGAATATTCTACATAACAGTTATAACAGTAAGAGGTGTAATAAACAGAGGACTGAGCCCTCAGATGTTGAAGTGGCGATGATTAGAGTTTGTAAACTCACTTCAGTGGTAGAGAAACGGTGAATAGGACGCTGCTGCAGCCTGAGCGGCTGCACCTGGTAACTTTCCTGATGGGTCCGAGCACACCGTGGTCCCGGTACACCGGAGCTCTGCTGAACTCCAGTGACCGAGCTCAAGCCCCGTCTTCCTGCTCCTCTCACCCACACACAAGCGCCCCGTGTTGGGCTGCACGGCCGGCCAGCCTCCGCTCCAGAGCTCCGGAGTGTTGTGCAAACGCCGGTGTGTTAAACTGTCCGTTTTCTCACAAACCGATAACTGCCTTCATCACCGCGGCATGCCGTTTAGCACGGCACTAAAATAATCCGAAGACTCCAGTCATCCGATCATCATCGATTGATTAGTTTACATCTAGTCGCGCTCGGGACATCTACACCGCGTGTCATCACGCGAACTTTTCTACTGTGGACTTTCTGCTCTGCTTCCACTGTAACACTGAGCTGGGAAACAGAAAACACACTCACCGGACACAACTGCAATGGTTGATAAAACAATAAAGACGGTAAACGGCAGCATCTTCATTTAGCGGGGGACCAACGTTACCCTCTGTTTCTGTATACAGCCGAGGCCGGTATTTATCAGCGACTCCAGTGGGTGTGTTGGCAGTCCTCCGTCCCCGCCCACTTGTCCACTTGTGGTTTTGTAGCCCCGCCCACTTGGCTACAACACCACATTTCCTGTTTCCAGTTGATAAGAATTACTGAGTTCTGCTTTTTGTGCAGCAGCCCTCTGACCTGAGAACACGTCATTCATTAAGACACTGAAATAGGTTTTTAGAGCCAGTGACAACATCCACACACTGTTGTTGGCACAGACACGTTTCTGTGGTTTGATCTGGATCTGAAGCTGATACCAGATTCTGATCCAGGCTGCAGTCCAACCACACGGGTGTGTGGCTGTGCACTCAGTGCTGCTGACAGCTCCAGACAAAAGAAGGTGTGCTTCGTTTTTGTCTTCACCTGGGAAGGTTTGAAGTCACTGAGCCATTTGGGAGCCATTGGACACATAAGACACAGAGACAGACGCCAAACATCAGTGAGTGAGCAGCAGCTGTGTTTAGTGTGGAAATACAGGAAAAGGTACAAAAGACATGAAAGTGCATAACATGATGGGAAACAAAGGTGTGATACAGAAACACAAAAAGGCTTCTCTCTGACCTTTGACCTGATGTGAAACAGCAGATAAACTAAAATACATGTCTTCATTTTATCTTCATATTTTTGCTCCACTGTAGAAATAAAGCACCGAGCAAACTGATGGTGAATTAACAGACATGTTCAACCACTAGACATGACAGGATGACATCATCTGACTTCCACTTCTTCTGCTTACTCATGTTAAAAAACAAATACAGGGGAGCTATGTTCATGACATCATCATCTGCGGTTGCACTGGTAAATCTCGAAACGCAGAAACAGGAAGTGGTCACGGGTAAAGAAAAAACAAACAAGCAAACTGTTCAATGAGGATAAAACTGTTGATCTTATTTGATCAACGCTTAAAGAGGAATGTTAAAAACCACAGCACAGGAAATAAAGTTACAGCCACACACACACACACACACACACACACAGAGCTGTTGTTCCAGTGATCAGATGAACACTGAAAACTCTGAGCTGAAGTTGGTTACAAGTTTCTCAGTCGTTCAGCTTCAAGTAGTGGATCAAGTGTCACCAATAAAACTCTTCCTCTATCTCATGATTCAAGTGTGAGCTCCCAGCTTCAGAAAGGCACAATGAAAGAACCGACACAAAGCGACAACACTAAAAATCACTGCATCATTCATTTAACAAGACATTTTCAGGGTCAGATCTTCATCAGAAGTCTGTTTTCCTCCTGCTGTCAAACTCATGGGAGAAGTCAGGGTTAGCTTGACTTAGCTTCAGTCATGGAGTTAATGCTGGGCTGGTGGAGTTTAAGAGGCTACAACTAGCTAACCCGGCTGACGTCCCCTTTCTTTACTGTTGGACTGAAATCTACGGAGTACGACCCTCCAGGTGACCCCTGATCTCTCAGCCAATCACGTACGAGCACACCTACACCAGTCCATAAGAAATATCTAATGCGACTTCACCACAAACTCAAGTATGTGTTTAACCCGCATAAGGAGGTGTTTGGTGATGGGGTCAGTTCATTAACCTTCAATAACACGTCCTGCGATCATCACATTCATGATTCAAAGGGTATTCTTAATAAAAACCTGATGGAGGAGTAGGAGGAGCCAGCTGATGCAGCGGCGGCATAATCTCCACCTGGCATTAAACACAAGCAAAAAAAGAAAAGAAGAAAAAGTGCGAGTAAGGCGTTCATTATCACCGAGTGAAAGCCGGTAGATGTGTTGACGGGCGACGACAGCGGTCCAAAAGAATGAAAACATTGGCGACCGTTGTGATCGTCAGTTCTGGTAAGAGCACAACAACAGCACTGGATTTAAGACAAACTAACCGTTGAAAGTTGCACACTACAGAAGGAAGTACATAGTGTACACGGTATACTACATGACAGTGTACTCATGGAAGTACTCCAATTGAGACACAGCTATAATGTTGGCAAATCAAAGTACAGAATCGGCCTGTTGTTGGGGAGGACGCCGTCGTCTATGTGCACGTGTTGCATGAGGGTGGGATGTTCAGACGGTGTGATGGAGGCCTGCAGGCCTGTCATTAAGCCATCTATGATCTATGACATGTAGAACAGGAACAGGAAAGGAACATCCTAAAAGCTCCTCACGTAAACACCTTCATCAGAATATTGTCTTATTCAGAATAAGGTCAAAAGTCAGATCACTGCTGTCCATGAAACCATACACAGCTTCAGGATGAGGACGATTGGTTTCAGACGGTTTGTCCTCCAGCCTCCTCTGCTACACCTCTGACTGGAGCTCCTGCTCTCCGCCTCCGTCCGTTTGGGGTTCACACTGTTGGCCAGGTGTGTAGTGGTGCTGGGACTCTGAGGAGAGAGCAGTGATCACAGGTTCAGACTTCAACACACTGAGAACCAGCAGAGGTGGAAGACATTTTACTTCATAACAACAACAACAATAATAATATCGACCCCCCAGTGGGACATGAAACAGTGAGTGTCGACAGCATCATCAGCTCTGTGACTGAGGTTCAGTTCACTTTAACTCACGTTAAAGGAACAGACCTCACCAGAGAGCGCGAGCTGAGCTCTGTGAAAATATATGACATGCATTAAGTACAGTGGCCTGGAGGGGTCAACTCACTACAACCTAAGAAGCCCGTTCCCTCACTTTGTTGTGTCCCTGTGTTTTGATGTTGTTTTGAGGATTTGAAGCGTGTTGGTGTGTTTTCATGTGTTTCCTCCAGCTGCAGTGAGCAGTGAAGTAGAGAGAGAGTGATGAAGGAGGAAATGACCTGCGACCTCAGAGGGTTAAACGTCCTGATGACTGTAACTTACTGATCTTTCCACGTATCACCAGGACTCCAACAATGAGACCAAGAAGAAGAAGAAGAAGAAGAGCACCACCACCAACAACACCTCCAACAATGGCAGCAACATGCTGCCTTGCCTTGGTCCTGGGAGCTTCTGTCGTCGTCATGTGGTGTCGGCCTTTTTCTGCTGTTTCACATGAGACACAAACTGTTTGAGCTTCTTCACATCACACGGGTTTTATTTCTTCACCATCTGTGATGTTTATAATGAATGTAAATGAACCCTCACCAACATGAAGGTCAACGTCACAAACAGTGTTCAGGTCTGGGACAAACAACCTGTACTGTCCACTGTCCCTGAGCTGCACTGAGGACATCTTCAGTGTTACGCGTCCTCTCTGCAGGTCTTCATGGAGGAGAGTGGTCCTGTTTCTGTACCAGGTCATCTGAGCCTCACTCAGGTCTTTTCTGTCTCGATAGGCGTGGACAACCTCATCCCTGAGGTCAGGTCTGGAAACATCCAGGGTGTGACCCGACAAGTCGACCAGAGGATCCAGACAAAACCTGAGTGTGACATCATCGCCTTCCTCTGCCTGGATTGGCTCAGTGGGGCAGGTGACATGATGCTCTCCTGAGGACACGGACACCAGGTTTAGACAGTTAAAAAAAATAAAAATCAGACAAACACTGCAACATCCTCATGTTTCTGGATGCAACACCAGGGTGAAGGTTTGCATTTGGACAGAAGAGTCAAGTCCAGACCAACGTCTCTATATTTGATATGATACTAAAATTTAACTGCATTTGTTAAAAACAACAATAAAAACACAACAGACTGCGTCGCTTACAGTTCACCAACACCACCGCTGTCCTTCAGGACATGCACATCACACCATGGGAGTAGTGACAGTACACAGCCCGAATGTCTATATAAGCTGACTTAGTATGTTACACTATTGAAATGAATATTCAGCACTATAACATGAAAGTGTGAGAGTTATCAGGCCGTGGGAGCCATGAAATCAATGAAGAAAGAAAGCTGTGCCCAAGGAGAACATTTAAAAATCACTGTCTCCTCAGGATCAGTGTTTAAGTGTCTGACAGCAGTAAAACCGAAGGATAAATGCTGACAATGAAAGTGTAAGGTCAGTATCCCACTGTACTTGATAACACGTGCCATGTAGCTGTTTCTTGTGGTCATATCAGTTATGTTAACGCCCACACCTGCCCATGGTGAAGATGACATGCCACCAGTTACCACCATCTCATACATTTTTGTTGGTGTCAGGTTATTTATAACATACCGGTGATAAAGGCTGGTTGGAGGGCCCCAGCAGACTCTAAAATGGCCTCGGTCCAGACCACATTAGACCAGGTCCAGATCAAAAACCACTACACCTAGGCCTCTCAGTGTGTTGTTCTTGCTGTGGGTTCTCAGTAACGACACACGACTTGAACGAGAAGTACTTGTCTTCATCACTAGCAGACAGGACAACGACCATGTCCTGGTGTTCACAGACTCCACCCCCCCCCCCTCCCCCATATATTAAGAGAACAGCATGAAACAACTGAAAAGCAGTTATGTACTTGCTCTGTTATCTTTACACTCAAACCTGGACGAGTTGATCCCACAGAGGCCAAACATCCATTCAAACACAGTTTAACGGTGAACGAGCCTTTACTTCCGTCCCGTGCTGCTGTCAAACCACAGAGAGTCAGACACGGAGCTTCTTCAAAGACACGAACTGGATAAACTCGCGTTAAAAACTTACCCGCAGTAATATTCCTGAAGAGCAGCGACACGGCCGCGATCCTTAACAAATACATGACAAGCTGCAGACATACAACACCTCCTGAAAACGTTGGCGACGGGACGCGGTCCGGACCCCTCTCTCTCTCTGCTCTCTGTGTGCACGTGTGTGTTTCTCTCTCTCTGTCTCAACTTCAACTTTTTTTTCAACTTCAACAATCTTTACTGGCATGACTGTGTAGGGCCGGTTTTTGCTATGGGCAACGTGGGCAACTGCCCAGGGCGCAATCTACCTTTGGGGGGGGGGGGGGGCATACGAGCGCCCTCAAAAAAGCAAAACAAAAACAACAAAAAAAAAAATTCCCCAGTTTTCTCTACCATCCCTCATTTCTTCATGCCAAGTGGAGCTGCGGCGTCCTATTCTCAGGACAACGTGCTGCTGATAGCCACCCTGTTGCTCACCCTGAGGTTCCTCCTCCTTTTTCCCTGTTAAAGGCTTTTCTTGGGAGTTTTTCCTCAGTCGATGTGATGTGAGGCTCTAAGGCAGGGGTCGCGACCTTTAACACCGAAAGAGCCATTTGAAGCCGGTTTCCACGGAAAAGAAAACACTGGGAGCCGAAAATACTTTTTGATCCAAAATGAAAAAAACCCGCATTTATTAAAAAGAAAGAAAAAATATTAAAAACAACAACAACAACTTCTCTTTCATGCTTCGGGGTTCAGCCCAGCCAGACACTTCTTAGTGCTTTGACCAGCCTTTTGAAGATGGGCTCTGATCTAACATGAAGATGTAACACTTGTATGATAGATTTGGGCCTAGGCTCTACGGAGTAATAGAGAATAAGTAAGGTAAACAACTGACAGTTTTATTTCAGCGAAAGAACACAAAATATCACATTTACAGTGACTCAAAAAATACCCCAAATAAAATAGAGCTCTTTCTTTAAAAAGGAATAAAATAATAAAAAAAAAAATATCTGAAAAGAAATAATGTCTCTGGATCCACTTCCTTTTGTTTAGTTAGTGTCAGTTCGTTTGCACTGACACTGTTCTTTGTGTGGTTGGTCTTGTGTTTGTTCAGGCATGGGCAAACTATTCCACAAAGGGCTGGTGTGGCTGCAGGTTTTCGTTCCAACCAAGCAGCAGCACACCAGACTTGAGTCATTAAATCAACTGATCTCAGTCTTCAGACAGCTGATTGGTCAAACTGTGTGCTCTTGGTTGGCTGGAACAAAAACCTGCAGCCACACGGCCCTTTGAGGAATAGTTTGCCCATGCCTGTGTGTGTGTTTGTTGGTCTCCTTATCTGGGAAATCCGGTATACCCCACGATGATCTGGCTGAGGATCCCGTAGTAGCTGGCCAGGCTACTAACAGGATGTCTCAGAGTTCCTCTTGTGGGTCTGGCTCGCCATCAATCTCAAACATCTCTCAGATGATCCGGGGTCTGCAGCCAGACTTTTCTCTCCCCAGACGCTTCCTCCAGATCTTCCGGAGGGACCCAGCTAGTCACTCCAGCGTGTCCGGAAGAGCTGGAGGAAGTGTCAAATGATTTTATCATCATGTGACGAAGAGTATCGTCACTTGGCTTGCACGTAGCACATGCACTTTGGACGGAGTGGGTACGAGTACATATGCACTTTAATAATTGCACAGGCACTTTAAGAGAAGCAACAGCACTTTATTGAATATTTGCGCAATACATTTTAAAACATTGCCTTTTGCACATTTTGTATGGATAAGTAACTTATTGAATATTTATCACCATATTTAGGGTCCTTTTGCAGATCTGGGTTTGTTTGGGGAGGAGCTGTGTAGGCCGCGCAGTTTCACCTAGAGGGAAAAGGACATAAAATTAAATGTGTAGGTGGAATTATGTATGAATTGTTTGAATCATGAGCTAAACTACCAAATTGCAATGATGTATTGTTTGATGTGTGTTGTGTTGCTTAGTGTGTGCATGGAGGGAACAAAAGTTGTAGTCTGTACTCACCGGTCTGTGTCCTCAGCAGGGGATGCAGGCAAAAGGCTTCCCCAGGAAACTGGCACCAGTGTTATAGTCCCGGGTGCAACCAAGTGTATATTGGTGTGAGTGGTGGGAATGGATAGGTGTAGTAGGTAATATGTGAGGTGGTTTGAACGGTTGTTTCACTGATAGTTAATGTAAATTGGTGTGTAAATAGGTTTTTGTTTGGGTTGTATAGATAAAAGGATTAAAAAATGATGAGTTCTTCATGTTGGTGAGCAGTGGATCTTAGTAGATGGGAGCTTCCAGACCAATCAGCTGTGACACTCTATTTAAGGCGCCATTTTAGATCATGTGTGTGGCTGGGTGGTTGACTCTCTGCTGTTGCCAGGAATTAATAAATGTCTTCATGTTTTGCCACCTAGAACCTGTCTTTGTCCATTCTTTGCTGTGCGATTGCTGTGGTCCATCTAACACATCATAAATTCAATCACGCCAGTTTCAATCTTTGAATTAAGTTTTGCACTTAACTTTTTCTTTAACATGTAAATAATCTCTCCATGAATTTCTTCATATCCACACTCAATGAAATTACAGCATTTTTAAATAACACAGTAACATATTTTTAACCTTTACCCAGTTTTAACAGTACCTCCATATGAAATGATAACTTATAACCACAATGTAACCGAGTAAATAATGAATTCAGCATTTTCCCACTTCCAAAACATTCTTAAAAAGCTCCGACTGGTTTATAACTTGCTTTCACTGCACATATCATGCTAACGTTACAGCTTGGTAGCTGACGGACGTGCTAGCCGACCGCCGCGTTAGCAGGCAGGTAAACATCAATAATATCATCACTCACCGGAGTTTTTCACGGTAAACAAACACTCGTCGGACCTCGTCAAGGTAACGGTAAGTAGAAACACACATCAGCATCACACCATTCTGCACCATTTAACCTCTTTTCTTCTTCTTAGCAACTTTCTTAACACTCACTCTGATCACCACATGCGTTTTCTCTGACTTCCTGGTTTTTTTCTACTTCGCGCTTTTCCGTCATACTCCCGAGTAGAGGATCGGACTTCTACAGGTGCCGAGGAAGTAAAAACAAACAAACAGCCGACTCGCGGGGAGTTAACCCTGTAATTGCCAACACTTCTGAGTGAGTGGGTTACAAAGATAACACTGTATATATCGCTTTTTCTTACCTTTACACTTTGTATAAACAACTATAGTGTGTTGCTTATGAAATCCACCAAGTGCTACAGAGAAAATGACATTTTATCTATGTAATGAACACAATTTGAACATTTTGAATTCTTGAAAAAATAATAACAATGTCTGAATGTCTCTTTCAAAGAAATGAAAAAGCTGAACTTAAATGATCCATGTAGCAAACAAAAGCAAAAACATGCCGTGAGCCGTCATCCTTATATATATATATATAAATAAAAGCGACTTTGAGTACTTTGATAAGCGCTTTATAAATAAAATGTATTATTATTATTATTATTATTATTATTATTATAAATAAGAACAAGGAACTTAGCAAATGCTAACAGCAAAGGCTACATTACACACGAGTTGTAGCCCAGACACAACGGTAAATTTACTGATGAGAATAAAACTGAGAATAAGCTCCTCGACGTGTGCTCTCAGCCTGGCTCATTGAAATGGCCTATAATATCCCTGGACGCTACGAGTGACCGGCGAAAAGACGATCATTTAACGTCTGTGTCTCCAGCCTCCTCTGCTACACCTCTGACTGGAGCTCCTGCTCTCCGCCTCCGTCCGTTTGGGGTTCAGACTCCTGTCGGCCAGGTGTGTAGTGGTGCTGGGACTCTGAGGAGAGAGCAGTGATCACAGGTTCAGACTTCAACACACTGAGAACCAGCAGAGGTGGAAGACATTTTACTTCATAACAACAACAACAATAATAATATCGACCCCCCAGTGGGACATGAAACAGTGAGTGTCGACAGGATCATCAGCTCCGTGACTGAGGTTCAGTTCACTTTAACTCACGTTTGTTTTCACAACATGTTGGAGAAAAGTTCAAAACTCACCAGCTTTGCACAGAGCTGCAAACCAGGAACAGACCTCACCAGAGCGCGAGCTGAGCTCTGTGAAAACATGTGACATGCGTTAAGTACAGTGGCCTGGAGGGGTCAACTCACTACAACCTAAGAAGCCCGTTCCCTCACTTTGTTGTGTCCCTGTGTTTTGATGTTGTTTTGTGGATTTGAAGCGTGTTGGTGTGTTTTCATGTGTTTCCTCCAGCTGCAGTGAGCAGTGAAGTAGAGAGAGAGTGATGAAGGAGGAAATGACCTGCGACCTCAGAGGGTTAAACGTCCTGATGACTGTAACTTACTGATCTTTCCACGTATCACCAGGACTCCAACAATGAGACCAAGAAGAAGAAGAAGAAGAAGAGCACCACCACCAACAACACCTCCAACAATGGCAGCAACATGCTGCCTTGCCTTGGTCCTGGGAGCTTCTGTCGTCGTCATGTGGTGTCGGCCTTTTTCTGCTGTTTCACATGAGACACAAACTGTTTGAGCTTCTTCACATCACACGGGTTTTATTTCTTCACCGTCTGTGATGTTTATAATGAATGTAAATGAACCCTCACCAACATGAAGGCAGACGTCACAAACAGTGTTCAGGTCTGGGACAAACAACCTGTACTGTCCACTGTCCCTGGGCTGCACTGAGGACATCTTCAGTGTTACGCGTCCTCTCTGCAGGTCTTCATGGAGGAGAGTGGTCCTGTTTCTGTACCAGGTCATCTGAGCCTCACTCAGGTCTTTTCTGTCTCGATAGGCGTGGACCTCATCGCTGAGGTCAGGTCTGGAAACATCCAGGGTGTGACCCGACAAGTCGACCAGAGGATCCAGACAAAACCTGAGTGTGACATCATCACCTTCCTCTGCCTGGATTGGCTCAGTGGAGCAGGTGACATGATGCTCTCCTGAGGACACGGACACACAACAGAGTCAATCTGCAGAAAGTGTCCAGGATGTCGTACGTATTAAGAGCATGTAAAAGGTCGTGCACTTTGACCTGACAGCAGATTTAAGACACAGTGAAAACAGTATTGTCTCGCTGTTCGCTCCTTCAAACCCTACTACACTACAACATGACACATAAACCCGTCTTTCTCTGTGTGACTCCATATTTGCCATGTTTTACACACTTGTTGGAAATTCAGGATGTGAGTCATTCATCTAAACTTACATCTTCAAAAACTGACAGGAAAGCAGATCATATCCTGTTAGGTGTAAAATAAACTTCATCTTCTCAGACTTACAAGCAGCTGCAAATACATTTGAAGTTCAGAATTCACAATTTTTTTAAAATTCTTATTATTATTTCTTAAATCAAACATTAAAAAAAGACGTGACAGACTGGGAGCCAACAGTGAATTAACAGCAGGCTGTGGACATGGGACATGTGGACAACACTTTCTGCTGAGACCATGGAGCACTCTGTCTGCCCCAGACTTTCCTAACTTCCTTTTTAGGCAGGTCTGAACAGTCACTGTCAAAACCATCAAAACCTCGTCACAGGAAGACTTCCAGCTTCACACTGTTAAACACACTGTACACTGTAGAGGTCTTAATTGTCTTGAGAGTTTGCAGTGGCTTACTCAGCTCCCTGCTGCTCGCTCCACAGGCAGTGTCCTCGCCCAGTTCAACAAAAGTCCAGTTTGGAAACGTTGTTGTAATAAAGAAAAAATATTTTAAAAAATCTCTGTTTTATTTCTCAGTTTCAGGTATAAATCCTCTGACTTACAAATGCATGAGGCTGGCTAATGCACTTCAATCAGAACATCCAGCGCACATATACGGTCTTAAAGGGCCAGTACACTTTTTTTTATCAACATGTACCAAATCACACAAAACATGAAAACTCTCGTATGCTTTTAACATTTTTAACCATTATATGAACTTCTAAATGAAATGATGTATCTTATTAACACATTTTAATCATGTTAACTGTATTTATCGCTATGAACTGTTCAGTTCAGACACATTAACATGGATCTGGAGTGGTGTTGTCTGACTGGATTCAAAACATTGTATATTACATCACACAACCAACCAATGTGAAAGTGTGTTCATGTTCATTTATAGCTACGCTGCTATAGGCTTAAACTGCTGGGGGACACATCAGGTTACATGGAGCCCTATCCTTCCTCTTCTCTCCCCTCACATTTTGAACTGCCATTATTTGTTGCACTTTGTAGTCTGGCCTTGGTTCCTCACACTCTCTGTATTTCCACAGATCTCTTCAGAGCTCCATCCCCCTGCACCAACCAACCAACCGCCGCCTCCATCACCTCCTTTCTCCTGCTGTTAAACTGGCCTGCACTCCCTGCCCCCCAGGAGCTACCTTCATCATTCTTCGTTAACTGACTGACTCCATTTCCATGATTTCCGTATTTCATGTCAAATTGTTTTCTTTGTCTGTATACAACATCTATTGCACGTCTGCCCGTCCTGGGTGAGGGATCCCTCCTCTGTTGCTCACCCTGAGGTTTCTCCATTGTTTTTCCCTGTTAAAGGGTTTTCTTGGGAGTTTTTCCTCAGTCAGTGTGAGGGTCAAAGGTCAGAGGATGTTGTCATAATGCTGTGTAAAACCCTTTGAGACAAACTGTTTGTAAAAACGGGCTATACAAATAAAATTGCCTTGCCTTGCCTCGTCTCATGTTGTTGTGAAGCTCCAGAGCTGATACATCCTCACTCACCCGCAGCAGCATGTGAAGTCAGCAGCAGCACCAGGGTCAGCAGAACCACGTCCATTAGATCTGAACCGAGCTCAGTGAGGCTTCAGATCCACCAGCACTGTGCACGAGATCGCACTGACCAACGAGAGCAAACTAGAAGAGGTGTGTTTTGTCGCTGGTTGAGGCTTACGTTCCTTCCTGACGTCACTGTTGCTCTGACCAATCACGTAAAGTCTATGTTCACTTGACCGACAGTAAACTTTAAGCGTCAAAACGAAAGTTATCTGTAGTGACTCATCAGCGGCGGAGCAGCTAATAACTGTGGAGCCAGGTGGAAATAAATATGATATAAACGTGACCTGATGTCAAACACCAGATCAACTAACTTTGACTTTAAGAAAAACAAAACAAATCACATTTCATCCATTTATTCTCATTGATTTCCTTTAAGAAAGAGTTTTTGTGTGTCGTTATGAAGAATGTGTGACTTCCCCGGTTCCTCTGACAGTGACGGCTGCTTCCTCACTCATAACATTAGTGAGAGTGGTCACACTTCAGAACAACACAAACACTTCACTAACAGAGAAGAGGAACACTTTTATACATAATCTGAACACACACACACACACACACACACACACACACACGTTGTTCCAGTGATCAGATGAACATTGAAAACTCTGAGCTGAAGTTGGTTACAAGTTTCTCAGTCGTTCAGCTTCAAGTAGTGGATCAAGTGTCACCAATAAAAGTCTTCCTCTATCTCATGATTCAAGTGTGAGCTCACAGCTTCAGAAAGACACGATGAAAGAACTGACATGTATAAAAGTGAATCAACACAAAAAGCAGCAGCATCGTTCACAGTGATTTGGTTTCTCTCTGTTTGTCAACATAAACCAAATGAGATGCTAACATGCTAATGAACAGTGAAGTCTGCGCTAACACTTTATTTGAATGTGTGTGTGTCAGTTTTTTTTGGTTTGTTTTTTTAAAATTGAGAAATAGGACAATACAGAGATATGAGCAAAAACAACAACAACAAAACAAACAAACAAACAAAAGACAACATTTGTGGTTTTATGTGTGTGTTGTGTGTGTGTGTGTGTGTACGACACGTGTGTTGATATTTGCAATGCTACAGAGATCAATAGTGATAGTTATGACAATGATATTTTTAGGGTTTGATAGTAATAATAATGATCATAGTAATAAAAATAATAACATAATAATAACAGTAACAATAATAGATGTAATGAAAATAAATTATAATATGGTCAAAAATAATAATGAGTGAAAACAATAATAACAATAACAGCTATGATGATGATGGTGATAATAGTGTGTTAATAATATCAATAGTGAGATAATAAAGTAAATAAATTAAAATAATAATGAGATGATGGGGTCAGTTCATTCACATTCATGATTCAAAGGTTATTGATCTGTCACAGAGGAGCAGTGTGTACGTTTACATGGTCAACAAAACTCTGATGTTAATCTGATAATATTCTGATTAAAAACTAGTGATCGACCGATACAGATTATTAGCTATCAAGGAAACCGATAACCGATATTCATTTGCAGTAAAAATGAAAAACCTGATGTCAAAATTTAGAATAACACACCTGCAATTAGACTGAATGAAGGACACTGTTTGTTTTTGAACAAAAAGATTAAAAAAATAGAAAATGCTAAAAATATATTAATTTATATATTACATAATAATACTATACAATAACCTTATGACAGTATGTGAACTCTTGTGCTCAGAAATGTATGTCATATTACATAAATAAGAACAAGGAGCTCAGCAAACGCATCCAGCCTCCTCTGCTACACCTCTGACTGGAGCTCCTGCTCTCCGCCTCCGTCCGTTTGGGGTTCACACTGTTGGCCAGGTGTGTAGTGGTGCTGGGACTCTGAGGAGAGAGCAGTGATCACAGGTTCAGACTTCAACACACTGAGAACCAGCAGAGGTGGAAGACATTTTACTTCATAACAACAACAACAATAATAATATCGACCCCCCAGTGGGACATGAAACAGTGAGTGTCGACAGCATCATCAGCTCCATGACTGAGGTTCAGTTCACTTTAACTCACGTTTGTTTTCACAACATGTTGGAGAAATGTTCAAAACTCACCAGCTTTGCACAGAGCTGCAAACCAGGAAGAGACCTCACCAGAGCGCGAGCTGAGCTCTGTGAAAACATGTGACATGCGTTAAGTACAGTGGCCTGGAGGGGTCAACTCACTACAACCTAAGAAGCCCGTTCCCTCACTTTGTTGTGTCCCTGTGTTTTGATGTTGTTTTGAGGATTTGAAGCGTGTTGGTGTGTTTTCATGTGTTTCCTCCAGCTGCAGTGAGCAGTGAAGTAGAGAGAGAGTGATGAAGGAGGAAATGACCTGAGACCTCAGAGGGTTAAACGTCCTGATGACTGTAACTTACTGATCTTTCCACGGTTCACCAGGACTCCAACAATGAGACCAAGAAGAAGAAGAAGAATAAGAAGAGCACCAACAACACCTCCAACAATGGCAGCATCATTCTGCCTTGCCTTGGTCCTGGGAGCTTCTGTCGTCGTCATGTGGTGTCGGCCTTTTTCTGCTGTTTCACATGAGACACAAACTGTTTGAGCTTCTTCACATCACACGGGTTTTATTTCTTCACCATCTGTGATGTTTATAATGAATGTAAATGAACCCTCACCAACATGAAGGTTGATGTCACAGGTCTTCGTGGTGTTCAGGTCTGGGACAAACAACTTGTATTGTCCACTGTCCCTGAGCTGCACTGAGGACATCTTCAGTGTTACGCGTCCTCTCTGCAGGTCTTGATGGAGGAGAGTGGTCCTGTTTCTGTACCAGGTCATCTGAGCCTCACTCAGGTCTTTTCTGTCTCGATAGGCGTGGACAACCTCATCCCTGAGGTCAGGTCTGGAAACATCCAGGGTGTGACCCGACAAGTCGACTGGAGGATCCAGACGGAACCTGAGTGTGACATCATCACCTTCCTCTGCCTGGATTGGCTCAGGGGAGCAGGTGACATGATGCTCTCCTGAGGACACGGATACCAGGTTTAGACAGTTAAAAAAAAATAAAAATCAGACAAACACTGCAACATCCTCATGTTTCTGGATGCAACACCAGGGTGAAGGTTTGCATTTGGACAGAAGAGTCAAGTCCAGACCAACGTCTCTATATTTGATATGATACTAAAATTTAACTGCATTTGTTAAAAACAACAATAAAAACACAACAGACTGCGTCGCTTACAGTTCACCAACACCACCGCCGTCCTTCAGGACATGCACATCACATCATGGGAGTATTGACAGTACACAGCCCGAATGTCTTCGAATGATCTCCTCCAATATTTGACCTCATAGTGATGTCATGTCAGATACTTTGATGGACAGATTTAGACGTGTGCGTGTGATTGGCTGAGAGATCAGAGGCTATGTGGAGGTTCATGACTTCAGTTTATGTCCATGTAAAGGAAAACTGACACCAGCAGCAGTGATTTAGGAGGAAAACCTGCAGCTCTCTAACATCACTATGTTCCCACTGTGGACAATAACAGACAACAGCTGCAGCTAGTTAACCATGTTAACTAGTGTAAACTAACCCTGGCTGCTTTAGTCTGTTGCTCAGTGGTGTGTTAACAGGAGGAAACACCACAGGAGCTTAATAAACGATCAAGAGCCATAACAGCGTCATTGTGTTGTTACAGCAGCAGCAGCAGTCACGTGATCTGTCGTCGACAGAGCACGCGACTGTTTTTTTTTTTAGCAGGTTAACATATAAACTTCAAAGCTAATGCCGCTAATTTAATGTATGTTCATGAACGTCTACCCACCAGTTGTCAAATAACACAAACAGCTGTCACAGATAGACAAATCTCAAACCCGGAAATGGCAGCTAAACAACCACCGTCCGTGGTCATTCGTAAACTCGATTAACAGTAAACACACAGCAAACACCGAGACATAAAAGCGCAAATAACGAAACTTAAAAGCACAAATAACGAAACATAAAAGCACAAATAACGTTAACGTGGAGAAAAGGCTCCGGAAATGTCACGTAGTTTCTCGGGTTAAAACACACTCACCAGCACAAACCAGGAAAAAACAGCCGAGTGCAACACAAACAGTCGCTCTTATTGAACCCATGTCGGGAGGAGACGGTGAGGGGACGGTGTCCAAGCGACAACACCGACAAAACCGTGAAGAAATGTTGTTGAATATCCGCTGCTGTTCAGTCGCGGGAACTCCCTAGGCAGCTCAACGTGGATGTGAACACTTCTGTATTTACCGCCGCATGTAAACGGGGCGTGGCCTCGCGACGCAGAGAAGGAACCGACAAATCGCGGGTCACGCAGCGGAGTTTGCTGTCGTTTGCTGACGTTTGTCGCGTCATAAGTTCATTCCGCATGCCTGTGGTATGTGTGTTTCACACTCACCAGGAAGCTACACATTAAAGGCTGTGCTGTAATTAGAGGTTGGGACCAAATACATTCACACTTCTCAGTCAACCCCCCCCCCCCCTATTCAGTCAGAATGGAACGGTCCATAGAGCGCCAAACTGCACATGAGTCACGCAACATGGTGACCACAAACTTTCTGTCCCTCTTCTGGAAGCAGGAAGTTGAGCCGTGACCCCTCCTTTTTCTGAATCAAGTATTTGCTACAAACTCTAGAAGCAGAAACTTCTCACGCAGGGAGATCAACCTGAGCAAACAGTCCACAGGGCAACAAGATCATCAATTCAGATTCAATACACATCAGATTAATTAACTGCACGAAGTCTTTTGTTTCGTCACTGCATGAGGCTCCACGTGCACGAGCCTCACCCGGTACAATGCATCTCACCACTCACTAACCAAACCCTGACCGTTAAACGCTGCACACACCCTGTGTGCCCCGGCCACCCATAGAGTCCAGTCAGACGCTGCTGTTCATCACTTTAAAGCAGGGTGTCAGACTCCTTCCTCAAAGGACCGTGTGGCTGCAGGGTTTTGTTCCCACCAACCAAGAGCACAGAGTTTGACCCATCAACTGTCTGAAGACTGGGACCAGTTGATTAACTGAGTCCAGTCTGGTGTGTTGCTGCTGCAGCCACTCGGCCCTTTGTAGAATGAGTCTGACACCCCTGCTTTAAATCCTCCCTCAGTCCGGTTTTACTCAGTGAACCTGTAAAACTGATGCTCACCTGGTGTGAAACCGTCCACGAGCTCAGAGTTGTCAGCAGTTGTCCCTCCAAATGTGGGTCAAACCGCCAAAAAGTTCAGTGAGAAGTTCAGAGAGGAGGAGGAAGAGGAGGAGGTGCTCTCAGGCCCCCCCCCCCCCCTCATTAAAATTTCCCGCCAAGAAGCTCTCTTCTGCTGAGGAGAGTAAACGTAATTTTGGGCGGGAAAAAATGTTTGATTACGCAATCTGTTAAAGCGACAGTGTGTCACCACATGATAGCAGCTAGAGTTAGATGTTTTGGAGAAGAGCCCAAGACTTTTAACATCCACCTCTGTCACAACTTTTACTAAACGGGTTTAAAGACATGAAGGGCAGCTCGAAGAGTGTCTTTTAGTATTGATCACTAATGATCAGATGTGTCATCACGTGTCCTTACACGTCATCAAACGTCATGTGAGATGCTGAACACAGGGAGTCACAGTAATCAGTTCATCTGCAGCTACTCTGCTGATTGGCTTATTAATCAATCAGTTATTTGTTTGGTCCATTTATCCTATTTCCTCTGTGACATCATCAGTCCAGAGCCCAAAGAAACGTGTGTTACCACGGCGATACATCCATCACCATCTGATATCTAGTGCTGCAGTGAATAATGGGAAATCCACCTGAATGAAAACAGGCAGTACATCATTGATTGATTGACCTGGTTTGCAGGTCGGTTGCAGATCGATTCACTACATGGTGACACAACGTTACGTCACGTGACCATGTGTAAATTGAGGCCTGTGTCTTTTGAATTGAACAACGTCTTGACTGATAGTTTCACAGACAGGTGTTTTTCCCAGAAGACACTGCGACATCAGCTCTGAACAGGAGTAAGAACGAAGCATCATCATATGTGACACAGACACAGAAAGAAAGCACAGTCAGTACATGACGTACCCTTTTTCCCCAACAGGAATACATTTATTTGAAATTATTTCAAATGATAAAAACATGGTTGATTAACATGAAATGACCACAGGGATTCTGCCCTTCAGCGAGGACGAGGTGAGAACACGAGGAGGTCACTGTGACGGGGTCACCTGTGCGTCAAGGTGAGCGAGCGAGTGAGTGTGTGTACATCCAGGACAGGAAGTGTTTCTTCTGTGTGAGTGTGAGGGTGGGCTCTGTCGGCCGGCTCTCACCACGTTCACCAGTTCACCCGCACACTGGATTATTTCTTTAAGAAACAGGCCACTCCCCCCCCCCCGCCCCGCCGCCCCCCCCTCCAAAGGAAAAGTAAAAAAAGGAAACCTCACACCCATCCATTCAGCTCATTCACCAGAGTCCATCAGCTCCGTCAGACCAGAGCTCACCCACTGAACATTGTTATAACTCTTAATCATTTCTCTTTCCTATATTACAAGCTTTTTACAACATAAAAATAGATCAATAGCTATGATTACCATACTCCTTAATGTAAATATACAATATTTATTGCATTTTCAAATAGACTTGTTTCTTATGTACTTTGTTGTTGTTGTTGTTGTTGTCATCGTCCCCCTAAATCAAAAAAACAAAACAAAAAACAAACAAAAACCTCCAAAATAAAAGCACTGGTACCGATGAGGGGCGACAACAGAAGTGTGTAAGGCAAAGGCCAGCAGGGGGCGCTGCTGTACTGAGAAACTGAGACAGTCTGTCTGTCTCTCCTGCATCATGGCGTCTGAGTTTGAGTATTAGTGTTTGAAAGTCGAGCTGGAAGAGAAGTGTGGTGAGGAGCCCCCCCCCCCTGCCTCCACACCTCTCTGGCACTTACGTGTTTCTTTTTCTTTTGTTTGTTTGTTTTTTTGTTGTTGTTTTTTTTTGGTTAGCTGCTACCAGCTACACTCTGTACAAACTGCATAGCAATTCAACATCACCACCGTGTCGTGTGGTCTCCCTCCGGCCGTACGGTCCCTCTCTCTAAAGACGGACCGTCAGCAGTAAAAGTTAACAGAGAGGAAAACTAATAAGATAATGATCCCTTATAAAACGTCCTCTGAAACTCTGCAGCTCAAGTCATCAAAACCTCTCCACAGACAAACGACTAAAAGTGTGTGTGTCTGAGAAAGACGTGAACTACAGTTACCCACAAACACCAGGGACAAAGGAGGAGTCCATCCTCTTTTTGCTTTGTGTTACATCGACGTGGATTCATCCTGATGTCATGAGTGTCATGCACAGTGTCTCGGTTAAGCAGGTAACCTGCCGTGCAACATCGCCTGAAGGTGGAGATAAAAACACCCCGGAATAAAGACGAAGCAGGAGGAGGAGGAGGAGGAGGAGCCAGGTGAGGCTGCTGTCATGATTTGGCAAAGAACTTTCCTTGATGCATCCATGAGTCCATGATTGAAGAGCAGGTGGGGACAAAGTCCTCGCTCCGCAATCCGTCTGACTCCACCCACATTTGGCACACTGACTCAGACAGTCAAATGAATCAAACGCACCCTCACCCGGCCCTGCTGGAATGGCTGCGTAAGACGTAAACTAACGGGGGGGGGTCACAGGACAGTTTCAGGCTCGTAGTGTTGGATTTCTCTCCCTCCACAAATCAACGCTGACACCAAGAGAAAATACAGTGAAACAAGGTAAAAGAAGCGACGAATCATGAAAATCACCAAAGTTATCATCGTGAATATGCGTTAAAAAAAGAAGAGGAAGAGAGAAACGAGGTGGAATGCACAGATGAGGAAGTGTTCGGAGTTTGGTCCTGATATGTAGTGTTGAACGGAGGCCTCGAGGTCCAGTCAGCTGAGGGGTCAAAGGTCGAGGTCACCGAGGTCCCGTCTGTTTCTCAGTTTGTTTTATTCTGTGCTGCAGGAAACAGAAAGTGTCTGATGAGTCGTGTCAAACCTGCTGCTGCTGCTGTGTTTTTGGCCACTGTGCTTCCAGCTGGTGCTTTAGTGTTAGAGTCTGTCAGTGTGTGTGTTGTAGTGTGTGTGTGTGTGTTGTAGTGTTGTGTAGTGTGCTTGTGAGTCGAGTGCTTCTTCTCCACTCCCTCCCTCCCTCTGACCTCTGACCTCTGACCTCGGGCCGGAGCAGTCGGCTGACTGACAGTCCTCAGGTCCAGAGCTGAGGCCCGTTCACCTGCCCACCGGCGGCGCTGGGGGGGCTCCTCTCATCGCAGCTGAACAACAAACAGACAGAGACATGAGAGGGGGGCGGGGCGGGGTGGGGTCACGAAAGGTCAGATGTCAGATTTAGAAACTAGCAGAGAGGATTAACTCTGACGGACACTGAAGACTGAGGTCAGAGTCCTGAACAGACATGTTGCTGTGTCACACGTTGGAGCAGCAGCTCATTCAAACATCATGGATGTTCTCATTCGTTCAAAACGAGGCTTGAAGCATGTTTTAGGACAAATGTGCTGCTTTGTACAAACGTAAACTGTTCGTGAAGGCGTCACAGCAGCTGCTGTAACATCAGCTCTGTTTCCTACCTTTGTTGTTCTTGCTGGGGTAGACCTTGTTGAAATGCCTGTACTCCTCTGGAGGGGGGAAGTCCTCGATGGGGTGGAAGTTGAATTTGGATTCAAAATCATCTGAGAGAAGAAGAAGAAGAAGAAGAAGAAGAAGACGACGTCTGTTTTACTTCATTAAAGTCAGAAATGTTTAAGTTCAGGGGAAACAACATGAAGGCGGGCTGAGACCGACGCACAGAGCGCTCACCGCTGTTACCACGGCAACCTCTGGACCAACCACATCACTGATGGGACAGAGGCTCAGGCTAGTGTGTAGTACACAAACCAAAGCTAAATCTGCAGCATCTGACCAGCACTGTATCCCACAATGCAATGCGCTCCTAACCTCTAACCTCTAACCTCTAACCTCTAACCGAAGACGGTTCAGAAAAGGACAAGTACCTTTGTCCTTAATAAAATGAAATAAAACTGAATGTAGCTCGAACGGTTCATTGTAAAACGTGGTGACGTGTGTCCACGCTGAGCCCGAGGCCGCGCTGCTTGTCTGTCCCTGTCACACCTGAGGCTTCACTTGTCATCCAAACAGACTAACATGGCTGCCACAGGTCTTCAACATTTATCTTCCAGAGAAGATGCTCTGCGACGAGCCGCTGCGGCCGGTCGGCTGGTCCCACAGGTGGATCTTCACTTCTCTGAAAACGCTGGATTAAACAAACGGGCGTCGTGTGGATGAGCTGAGCACACGCTGGGGATCTGAACAGTTACTTCCTCTGATGAAAAAACTTAAAGTGACACATTAAAAGCTCTACTGTTGGTTGGAGTGAAATGCATTCTGGGATACTCGGACAGTAATCGAGGAACCTCCTGGCTCGTAGCGGAGCAGGAAGTGAACAGGAAGTGAACAGGAAGCGAGCAGCGTGATTTACATCGGCTGCAGGAACATTTGACTATCGACACTCAGTCGTCTCCGTCTCATCATCAACAGAAAACCTGTGACTGATCCAGCTATCTAACAATCCCTGTGACTGCCTGGTGGGGGGGGGGGGGGGGGGGGGTCAACAGAGGTCAGAGGTCACAGAGGAACAGCAGCAGCCAATCACAGCCCTCCATTTAAACCTTCAGCTGGTTTTATTTCTGATAACAGGAAGCTGTGAAGAGTGAGATGTTTGGGTGGGTGGGGGTGGGGTGGGGGGTCGCTGTGATGTTGAAGCTCACTTACCCATGATGGACTTGGAGGAGGACATGTTGGAGTGGCCGTTCCTGATGGGCGGGGGAGGTGGGGGGGGCCCGGCCGGGGTGCGGGAGGAGGAGGAGGAGGAGGAGATGGAGGAAGATGAGGGAGGAGGAGGAGGCTTTCCCACGCGGCTCAGGGAATCAGAGATCGCAGAGCTGTTGCCTCGGTATGGGGGCGGGGGAGGGGGGGCGTCCCGACTGCCGTTACGAGACCCGGGGTGGGGCACCTGGGGAGCTGCAGGGACACAGGGACACACACACACACACACTTTAACAACACAGCTTCAACAAACATGCAGCGTATTGATTGGCTCCTGAGCAGCAGGTTGTTTGTGTTGCTTTTGCTCAATGAATGAATTATTTATTTATTTATTTATTTATTTATTTATTGCTTCTGACGGACGTTTCAGTTTTAAACACACACACAGAGCCACTGGGGGGGCGTCAACACACGACAGCTGTGAACCACATCAGCTGATCAACAGTGAGTTCAATTATCACACGACCATTTCAGTTTCCGTTTGGTCTTTAAGCACAAAAACCTGAAAAACTGATGATAAAACTGTGAAAATGAAGCTTTAAATAAACGTGTATGTGTTGTATATGTGAATATGGGGGGGGGGGTGGGGGGTCGTATTATATTCGTATGGAGCTGGAGCAGTTACTCAGCTGTTTCCTGGGGATGAATGAAGTGTTTCTAACTCGGACTGAAAGGCCACGTTACAGAAGCTGATGTGGGACAGATGTGCTGCTGCGTTAACACACACACACACACACACACACACACACACACACACACACACACACACACACAGATCGCTCTGCTCTTAAATATGAGAGCACAGTAAAAACCCCCGCAGCAGAGGGGCGGCGGGCGGCGGTGGGGGGGCGGGCAGCGGAGCGGATCAGGAGGCAGAAACAGTGAGAGTGAGCAGGAATGCTGGAATATTCCACCAGGCTTCAGGAATGCAGAGGAACCACCTCGTCGCTGAGAGCCGCCTCGTCCAATCACAACACAGAGCCGCGGCTCACAAGCGCCTTCCTGTTCGGTGCGTTCGCTCCGACTTCAAATGATGAATGTGTTTCCAGAGCTGCGAGGTCGTCGGCCACACGGGTCAGGAGACGAGTCGCTCCTGTTTACACACACACACACACACACACACCCTGGTCCACATGTTGAAACACTGCAGCTTCACAGTGTCACTGTGTTACAGTGCTGGCTCCGCCCCCCTGCAGCAGCAGGTGTGGTCACCTGGAGGAGACGTCTCAACACGGCGCCGCGTCACATGACCGAGCTTCACTGATAACCAGCCCCAACCTGTGAACATTCCTCCGGCCGAGGACGGAGCACGAACCACGAGCCACGTCCACACTGTTACTGTCTGAAACCGGGGGGGGGGGCTGATCAGAGTTTATTGATACCAATGCAATAATCGATCAGGTTTTCAGTGTGTGTGTGTGTGTGTGTGGGGGGGGGGGGGGGGGTGGGGGGGGGTGGGGGGGGGGGGGTGGGTGAAACTAGACCATGATCACTTCCTCCTCCACTCCTTTGTTCCCTTCAAGGCCGCTGCCTCGCACAAGAGTGTGATGTCATCGCTCTGCAGGGCGCGCTAACGTCAGCTGGTCTGACCTCCGACCCACAGGAAACTCAGACACTCTGTTTCAGCGTGGTCGGACAGGAAGTCGGAGGAACTGAAAACGATGACGCGAGCGTGCACGGAGTCGACCCCCGGTTCCTGGATCAGACGTTATCCGTGTGTCATGTGACCGTTTTCTGGATGAAAGCTCCAGCGACCACAAACACACCGTGGCTCTGATCCGCTCTGACGTCACATGATATGAACTTGTTGACGTGAAGTTTGTTGGAGACGTCTCCTGAACGTGACCTGTTGTCCAGGGTGTCTCCATAGCAACGCCACACTTAGGCTGCTGACAACGCACAACAGTGATGCAACACATTGTACCTTGATCAAGACAAAGGTGCAGCAAACCAATCACTGAGAAGCTGATTCAATAAGTGACAGATATGATGATTGATCACCTGTTGAGTCCAGGAGAACAACCATGACCCTGAGTCATGACCTCTGACCCTAAAACACAGGAGTGGCTGTACTGTACCTGCTCTGCGTCCAGGCGGGTCTCTGGCGGGGGGTGGTGGTCTGGCTCCCTGCTGAGAGGATGGAGACGACAGAGGAGGAGGTGGGGGGGCGTGGCTGCGTCCCTGGCTGCCCCCCGACGAGGGCTTCTTGTGCAGGGAGTTGTGCCTCTGCGGCAGCTCCGGGGCCCCGTCCACGTGGGAGGGCCCGTTGGAGACAGACAACGTGTGCGGCCTGTAGGGTGGGGGGGCGGAGGAGCGGAGGAGCCGCCCGTCGGAGGTCTGCTGGAGGACGAAGGCTTCATGGAGCTGGGAGGGGTGGGGCCTCTGTTTGGCGTGGGTGGGAGGGGCTTTTCTCTGCTGTGAGAGGAGGATGAAGCGGAGGGGACTTTCTGGTTGGGGGCAGGTGGAGCGTTGCCACGGCCACCCCGGTTGAAGGGTGGAGGAGGGGGTGGGGCTGAGGTGCTGTGCTTCATCCCGCCGCCCGAGGACGAGCTGCCGCTGCCGCTGGAGGGCCGGGAGATGTCGGGGAGCGAGGGGCGGTGCGAGCGCTGGTGCTCCGGCGGAGAGGGCTTGTTGGCTGGGGAGGGCGAGCTGGAGCGGCCCATCGGGGGCCGGGGGGCGGAGGGCCGAGAGCCCGGGGGCCTGAGTGCAGATCTGCCCACCGAACCGCCTGCTGAGCCGTCTGGGTGGAGGAGGACAGAGAGGTGGAGGTTAGTGCATCAGATTTAACCATTCACAGAGTCAGGGTCAAAGGTCACAGTCTCCCTGCTCTGACGGCTAACTTCCTGCTTGTCATTCATGACACTCGCTCTTCTCTCTCTCTCTCTCTCTGACCACAAATACGTTCGCTCCATCAGAGATAAGAGCACACGACGGGAGGAGGAGCTCCGCCCATCCCCTCACACTGTCGATGATGTAATGACTGCGGCGGACTTTGGTTCATGTGTTGACATAGCAACGAGGTCATGTGACGCTGCAGCCTATAAACACTGAGCAGATAAATCAAACACTGTAAACTGGGTCTTACCTCCACCTCCGACCGGGCGTAGCTTTGGCACACCACCTTGGAAAAGGCCTCCCATTCCCATTGGTCCTCCACCTCCAAAGCCTCCTCCTCCTCCTCCACCGCCTCCTCCTCCTCCTCCTCCTCCTCCTCCTCCTCCTGACTCTGGTGGGACAAATAAAGCAAATGTCAATACAAACAAACACAAAGGCAGAAGAAGTGGGAAATGATTTTCATATTCAAAGTGGTGGTTGTTTGGTTGTTCAGCTGCAGGAGAGAGAAGAAGAGCCGCAGCGTTTCCCCCCCACCTTCATATAAACACCTCTGTGGCCCGAGCTCGGCCACGACAGAGCCGGAGCCTCGGACTAGTTCCTCATCTCCACACAAACATTAGTGTTTCCTCTTTCTGTTCTGTTTCTCTTTCTTTTTACACTTTAACCTACTTTACTTACAGATCGGAGCCAAACATACACTAAAACCATGTAGAGTCGTATCAGCTGATTCGACAAAGCGACGCCTGCCACTGTTAAAACATTTCTGTCAAATTAAAACTGTCATTTCTCTGGTTTTACGTCGTCCGTCAACGTCAAACAAAAACTGGCAGCGAGTTGAACTTCTGCACTTTGAGGTGAAGTCAACAGCCGCGCTCCAGGTGACCTCTGTGTTTTCTTACAGCACTTTGAACACATCATGTGATCATGGACCCTGGAGGGTTCACTGGAGGCGACAGAGTGATTTCAAAAGGTTGTTAATGATAATAATAAAGTCGAGTTCAGATCATCGACCCTAAAAACTTTTATGCAGATGTTCCTCAATCAGAAATCTACGATCTGATCTGGTCCCAACACACAAACATCTATATATATATATATATATATGTTGTTATAATAATCAGTATCATTGTTGCAGGTGCTGTGGAGGAGGCTCAGTGTGGCTGCTGTGTGCACGAGGAGGTGGAGCTGCAGTCACTCACTCTCTAGGACGGGGGCGCTGCGGTCGTTGACGGCCGTCACCCTCTTCAGCCTGGTGCCTTTGCAGATGTCCGACAGCAGCGCTCCTCTGCCTTTGGCCTCGGAGGAGCTCAGTTTGGGAGGAGTGGTGTTGGCCTGTGGGAACAAATGAAGAGGTGGATGATCACATGGTTTTCTGTCTGACTGTTCACCATCGACCCTTCGTTGAGATCCTGTTCTGTTCATACAGGACGGTGCACTTCCTGCTGCAGCTGATTTACAGCCGGCTGTAAATGTACTCTGGGGTTTATGACGCTGGATCAGAGGAGCAGGGTGTGTGCTGTCCCGACCATCATCATCACCATCATCATCATCAGGTGAGATGGTCAGTCATGTCTGATCACAACACAACATGACTACATGCAGCAGTTTACATCATCATCATCATCTTCTCTGGAGGAGACGTGTCAGTTTGGTTCAAGACCAACAGGAGTGTCAGTCATGTGACACTTCGACCATCGTGTGTGTGTGTGTGTGTGTGTGTGTGTTAGGGCCCGGCTGATGAAAATGGCTGATTATAGCCCATTTGAGAATAATCAGCCGAAACTCGCAGGTTGTCTCTGATATTTTCAGGAATAACGTGCGGGGAATAAGACTTAGTTTTATTTTGAAAAGCCTGACCCGGCGCTGACGGCGGCTCGGGCAGCAGAGCGGTCAACAACTAGCTTGTGACATAAACAATAAGTTCCACATTTCAGTTCAACCCAGTTGTCTGTGAGTCATGATGTGCCTCGCTGTGTTGGTCTCCGTCAGGCTAAACGTTACCTGTTTATGTTAGCGAGCTACAGTGAGAACAAGCTGTCAGCTGTTAGCCTCGCTACACACGTTAGCCGCATCAGTAACAGGAGGATGAAGTCACGACTTCATAATCAGGTGGGAGCAGACCGCTGGACGGCGCTCGCTTCATCAATAAACAACGTCATTTAATCAGCTGATTAATCAGTTATTGGAAATTTCCTGAAACTTCCTTAATAATCAGAATCGGCACCAAAACATCCACATCAGTCGGGCTCTAGCATGTGTGAAGCCTGTGTTCACTCACCTCATTGAAAGTGGGTGGGGGCGGGGGTCCAGGGGGAGGAGGGGGAGGGGGAGGAATCGGCATCCTGTCCCTCGGTTGGCACCTCTCTGCGTGGGTGGGGGGAGGGGCTGAAGGCAGGTGACTTCACCGTCTCAGGTGGGAGCACACACGCTGACTCCTGCTCGACAACAACAACAACAACACACACACACACACAACACACACCAACGATCAGTGATCAATGATTGAAAAACTGACGGACATCTTCATCGGTGCAGCTGGTTTCTGATGCACAGCAAACAAACAAACAAACAAACAAACAAACAGCTGTTCAGCTCCTGATCGATCAGAGCTCAGGACATTTACAATAATCAAAGTTATTTATTATCAAACAGTGAAACATTGAGCCTCTGATCACAGCTGAACCTGATTATGACATCATCGCCTGATGGTGACCAGTGACATCATTTATATCTGCATCTCTGTTTCCACCGTTTGACATTTGACTGGTCCTTCTTTAATGACATCATCAGGTTGTGCCCCGTTCTCCTTCTTCTTCTTCTTCTGTGGTTTAATGTGCCTCTGTACTGTCATGTGGTTTTACT
>MU269982.1:130000-187500 GCA_021432705.1 Caranx ignobilis
CGGGCTGTGGAGGACTGTGGAGGACATGCAGCATGTTGACATCCAGACCCCCGCTCCCGTTTACCGCTGCTGTCCGGCTGCTGAGCTCCGTGAGCGGGGAGCTTGTGCCCCGGACCTCGCTGTCCCACCCGCCGTGGGCGCAGAAGCAGCCGACCCCGGTGTTATCGGCGGACGAGGAGCGGGCTCGACACGCCGCCGTGGTGAGCACCGTGAACCAGCGGATCCAGCGGCAGGACTTCGGGCGGCTCTTCGCCGTGGTGCACTTCGCCGGGCGTCAGTGGAAAGTGACGGATGAGGACCTGATCCTGATCGAAAACCACATCGAGGCGGAGTGCGGCGATCGGATCCGCATGGAGAAGGTGCTGCTGGTCGGGGCGGAGGAGTTCACCCTGGTCGGCAGGCCGCTGCTGGGGAAGGAGCTGGTCCGGGTCGAGGCCACCGTGCTGGAAAAGACTGAGTCCTGGCCCAAAGTCCACATGCGGTTCTGGAAGAGACACCGGTTCGAGCGCAAGAGGATCATCGTGCAGCCGCAGACGGTGCTGAGGATCAACAGCATCCGGCTGGCTCCCAGGCTGACGTGATGAAGAGGAGGAGGAGGAAGGCTGGATTATTACACACACTGACTGTGGGCCCATTTGTCCTAATGATGATGATACACATGTAAACACACACACACGCACGCGCCAGAGTCTGTGTGTGTGTGTTCAGGACTGACAGACCATGATGCGTTCACTTCACTCCTGTAAATAATCTGTGACTGAAACACATTAAATATTTTCTCTTTTCACTCACTTCACATCTGTCGTTTTTAAGAACCTATTGATCTCTGTTCACTTCCACTGCACATGACAGGGTCTGATCAGCTGATCGATCAATTGGTTATTCACTGGTCTCTGTAGTTTCCTATGACAGTGAACATAACAAGTAAACAAAGTGAGGAAACAAGTTGTTTGTCTTTAAAATGTCAGAAAATAATATGTAACTTCTCTGATCATGTGTTTAAACAACCAGAGACAGAAACATGTCAAATCCTTTTTTAAAAAGGGACAAAATAATCAATAAATGATCAGAATAATTGATTTCCTGACAAACTAAGCTGCTGGCCTTAATTTTAAATCAATAACATCCACATTTGAACCTTCACGGTGCCAGTTTCACTACTTTTCTGAAATAATTCAGCTCAAGTGATTTTCCAACATTTTGCTGTGGTGATGACATCATCTGCTCGCTGCTGTCAATCAACGCTGAGAGAGAAGAGACGAAGTCGAGGGTTTGAACAAAACAGCAGCTTTATTCACAAAGCTGGTCTCCCTGCTGACGACTGGTCTGAAGGCACGGGCGAACATTTCTGCTCAGCGGTGACGAGAACTGAACTCTGAGCGCTGGAGGAGAAGAGGAGGAGGAGCAGGAGGAGGAGGAGGAGGCAGGAGGAGCAGGAGGAGGAGGAGGAGGAGGAGGAGGAGGAGGAGGGAGGAAGAGGAGAGGAGAGGAGGCGTTTCAGATCAGGAGCTCGTACAACAGGTGGAAAAAAATCAGAATAAAACACAGGAACAAGTTCAACGATCAAAGAAAATGTTCAGTTAACAGTCAGAGTCCAAACTCAGCCCTGACGGCCGACCACCACTGTATTGCTAAAGGTTTTGATGTTTAAACCCACACACTCAGTCACACACACTCAATCACACATGCGCACACACACACACACACACGTACGTCCTGCGTGACGCTGATATGCAGAGTTAAGACAGGTGGTTTGGTTCGTTCACAGGCCGAGCTCTGGTTGATCCGATCTGATCAGATCTGATCGGTTCAGTTTGGATCATTTAAAAAAAAAGTCTCACTAACGCTCACACTCAGCCCTCATGTGTGTGTGTGTGTGTGTGTGTGTGTTTTCACTGAGACAGGTGCAGGTCGCTGCAGGTGTTTCACCACAGTCCGCTTTGAACAGGATCTGAGGTCAGAGGTCGTCAATTAAAGAATGAAGTGTTTTCTGACTTACAGAATAAAGTGAAGTCAGCTGTGTAACTGTGAATCAGATGATTGATGACGCAGCTGTGGTCACATCTGGATTCATTTCTGATCACTGTGTGTTCAGTGTCAGAGTCTGGTCTGTCCTCCTGACACGGACACTTTCAGACGTGACCGTATGAGACGTTTGAGGCCTTCACTCTGCCGCAGCGACCACCCAGTCTCAGATCTGACTTATGTGCATGTGAGCGTTAGATAAACTTAGAAAACACCTCAAAGCGACTCTGCAGGTCATGTGTTCAACACGTTCTTCACCCACAATACACTTCACTCTGTCTGTGTGTTTATGAGGGACGATTACTTTTCACCTTCAACTTTCAAAACACATTTGAACTCTTTCTATCACACGTTTATGTGACTCGTCGTCGTTGTTGTTGTTGTTGTTGTTGTTGCTGTGACGTTTTCTCCTGCTGACACAGTGAATGTGTCGAGGCCGACCGAGAGAACGGAGCCTCCTCCTGACGTCGTGGCAACAAGGAAGGAAAACTATTCTCAAAACAAAATCTCAAGTATGATCTTCAGAAGCCCGATCAGAATCGTCCAAAAGATCGACTCCTCCTTCTCGTCTACGGCCTGCGGCGACTCGTTGGCTTTCCGCCCGTCCTCCGAGGCGTACAGTCCGGCTTCAAACGGGTTCTGCGGCACCGTCTGATCGTAAAACACCCGCATCTCAAACTCGCTCTCTTGGTGAGACGGGTGGCCGTAGATGCCGATGCCCACGGGCCTCACGAAGTCCCCCGGCACCACCACCACGTCCTGGCCGCAGGTGGCCGACTGCAGCTTGTAGGTGTCGAAGCTCGGCTTCAGGGTTTTGTCCGACACGTAGAGGTCTGCATCTCCTCGGAGACTCTGCATGTGCAGGATGATCCTCCCGTCATGGTTGAGGCGCAGGTAGCTGTAGTTCCCGGCCCCGATCTGGCCCTGAACCACATGGAGGAGCACCCACTCCTCGGGGACGCCGTCGTCCTCCGAGGGGCTCAGGAAGCCGCGGGCCTGGGACAGCAGGAGGACGAGGACCAGGGTGCTGCTGCAGCTCAGCATCATGATGAAGGCATCGGTCAGTGAGACTCTGCCTGGACGGCACCAGACAGCCTGAGGGACGGGACAGGACGAGACAGGACAGCGTGAAAACCAGGACTAACAACAGGTTTCACTAATTAACTGATTCTTTATGAAATGTGAGAAAAAGGAAAAAACTATTTGACAATTGATCAATAAATCACAAACCTATAATGATGCCAGGAGAAAATAAATAACCTCATTAACTGCTGATTCTTGTTTGGGACAGAAACAGGTTTTCATGTGTCCCGCGTCACATTTTCACAGTAAGTGAACACAACTCTCTTTCTGCAGCAACAGAGCAAACACACACACACGTTCACCTGCAAACCTCAAGACACAAACACACCTGAAGAAAGGAAACATGACACAGTGGATTCCTGTCATTTTACACTGGCTGCTGGTTCATCGTGACCTCTGCCCCCTGTCCTCCATTTTACTGACAGCTGTGACACTGGAAATCAGCAAGAGGTGAAAACACAACCCGGACATGTCCCTGAACGCACCACAGCGGCTGTGACTGGAGGCTGAGTGTAACCGGAGAGTAACCGGGGTTAAAAACAACCTGCCCGGTCTCCGCCCCCCCTCCCTCCCCGGTAAATCTGACCTTTGGTGCCAACGGAAACGTGTTGTCACTATAACGACGGTTTAAACCACTGAGACTTAACTACCTGTAACACCTGGCACCTGCTTTAATGCGTACGCTGCGTTACGTTCATAGCAGCTACGTGTGATTAGTTTAATGTAAAAACCGGAACTCCGTCAGTTTTTGACGTCTCTTCGACAGAATGACGGTGTTTTGGAGTTTGATGCTAATGCTAACTCTGCACCTGTCACTCAGCAGCAGGGACCCGTGTAACCTGTCGGCTTTGAATACCGAACATATGTATAACTTTAAACCGATATTCGTCATAAACATGTTAGTTCACCTGGTGTTTACGTTGGACGTACAGGTGTTGTTAGCCTGAGTTAACAGCTAACGAGCTATTTACTTTCACTTAGCATCCACGCAGCTAACGTCGCCGCTAGCCTCGTGAGTTTGAGCCCAAGTTTCACTCCTCGAGGCCGCGGGATGAATTCAAACTTTATCATTACGTAAATTAATTATTATTAAACACATACCAACGAGATAACTCACACTACTCACCACCAGCTGTTATTTTCTAACCGGCATCTTCGCCCCGACACAGCAACAACCTGTCCAAACTTAATAAGTTCACCTCTTCTTCTCTGCTCTCGGCTTCAGCTGCGCCACCTACAAACTGCTCACTGGCGCCACCGTTGCAAACTCGGTACTGCAACCAGTCCAAATGTGAAAAGCGGAACTACGGTACCTAAGTCCGGTGCTTTCCCACTGCCTTGCTAACCCGTAACGTTATTTATCATATGCGATGTTACGACGTGAATAGTTGAGTAGTGTTATCTGTCATAAACAAGAGGCTGCGGGTTATGGGGCTCGTTGAGAGGAGAGCTGGGACACCGGGGCAGAGGCTCTGATCTTACAAGGTTGGGTGGAAGAGAGAGAGCCTCCACTCTCCCTGTAAAAAACTACAAGTCATTCATTTAACCACCACAGTTACTGAAGCTGTTTAATTAAGGTAAAAATCCTGCACAGTTCCTCTTGAACATGCTCTTAGGTCAATGAAAGACTTTTACTTTGGTCCTTTGACGAGTCCCCAAAACACTGTCACAATGGTGAAAGACGAAATATATTAATAATACTTTTTTCTCACTATATTTATTGAACAGATTCAGTCAGTGCTTAATGTTCAGATTACACATTTGTTTAAAAGCCTGTGAGTTTTCATGTGAAAGTTTACTGATCTAAACAATGTTGTATCAGAAACTTGTCATTTGTAGTGTTTTTACATGACATAAGGTGAAAATACATTATAACAACATGAAAAACAATGTTAGAAGATTAGAGACTGATTTTTACATCATAATGTGATACTAATTGTTAGCATGTGTGTGATAAAATATTGTGCATTACTATAGATCTGACATGGGGAACCTGTTCCACAAAGGGCTGCAGGTTTTCTTTCCAACCAAGCAGCAGCACACCAGACTTGCAGACAAGCACAAGCCCCAGCTGCTGCAGAACATTGCTATTAGCTCAGCAAGTGCAATAATGTGACAACGGATGATGCTCTGTCAGGTCCAG
Source organism: Caranx ignobilis (assembly GCA_021432705.1). Classification (NCBI taxonomy): domain Eukaryota; kingdom Metazoa; phylum Chordata; class Actinopteri; order Carangiformes; family Carangidae; genus Caranx; species Caranx ignobilis. Next base: position 135,252 of record MU269982.1, read on the forward strand.
AGGACACGCAGGGATGATGGTGGACCGGACCCTGTGTGTGACAGTGGAGCTGTTCTCAGATCAGTTCAGACTGCAGCGCTGGGAGTCACCTCCACTTCCTCTGGTTTCTCTGGCAGTCAAAGATGAAGAAGCTCTAGTTACACCTAGATACACACACACACACACACACACACAGGTGATGAATGAACGGAAGTTCCCAGAAACACTTTTCCTTCATGAGTTGACTGATCTGGAGGGAAACAGCTACAGATGTGACTGACCTCAGAGTCTCCAGTCTACAGTCTGGACTCTTCTGGAGATCACGCAGATCCTTCAGGTCTGAATCCTGCAGGTTGTTTCCACTCAGGTCCAGGAGTCTCAGGTGGGAGGGGTTGGACTTCAGAGCTGAGCCCAGAGAAGAACAGCTGATCTCTGACAACCAGCAGCGCCTCAATCTGAATAAAGAATTAAAGAAGAACAACATTCATTCACCTCTTCATGTCAAACTGATTGATCGTTGCTGCTGAGCTCAGGACAGTCTGTCAATATAGAACCAATATCTGATCAGACATGTTGGACTAAACACTGACTCCAACACTTTTACCCAGGACTAAACTTGATCAAAGTTTAAAGGTCCAGTCCTGATCCAGGACTAAGGTCTTCCTTGGTGTCAGTGTGAGAGAAGAACAACTGGAATTGGACTGGAAGAACCTTATTATTAATCTCTGAAGAAGGGAAATTAAACGTCTCCTTCACACAACTATTTCAAACGTCCTTCATTCATGTTGAAGTTCAGATTCAGATTCAAGTTCTGAGTGAAGATCAATCAGGTTCAGTTGTGGATCAAAGATCTAAGATCTACAACAGTAACAGTCAGAATCAGAATCAGAATCAGAATCAGAATACTTTATTAATCCCCAAGGGGAAATTGCTTAAGTGAACTGACCCCAGAGTCTCCAGTCTACAGTCTGGACTCTCCAGAAAACCACTCAGAGCCTTCAGGTGTGAATCCTGCAGGTTCCTGTTGTAGCTCAGGTCCAGGTGTCTCAGGTGGGAGGGGTTGGACTTCAGAGCTGAGGCCAGAGAGGAACAGCTGATCTTTGACAAACTGCAGCGCTTTAATCTGAATAAAGAATAAAAGCAGTGAGTTGAGGACAAAGCTCCTTGTTGACAGCGTTCAGTGTTTCATCATCTGTTCAGAGCTGAAGAAGCTTCAGAAAGAACAAGTTTAGAAAATGAAAGTCAAACAGCTGAAGCAACAGGAAGCAGGTTCAACAGTCACAGAGAGAGAAAACGGCTCATTAATATTCATGAGAAGCTGCTGCTGCTTCAACACAGACGTAGTGACTCCGCCTCTTCACCTGTCAGCTCCACCTGTGGCTCCATCTCTACAAACTCATGTTGTGCAGCCACATTTATCAGAGATTCACTGACGATGCTCAAGTTTTCAAAGACAACAAACATCTGAGCACAGAAATAAATCAGTGAACTGACCTCAGAGTCTCCAGTCTACAGTCTGGACTCTCCAGAAAACCACTCAGATCCTTCACTCCTGAACTCTGCAGCTTGTTTCCACTCAGGTTCAGTTCTCTCAGGTGGGAGGGGTTGGACTTCAGAGCTGAGACCAGAGAAGAACAGCTGATCTTTGACAAACTGCAGTCCCACAACCTGAATAAAGAATAAAAGAAGAACAACATTCATTCACCTCTTCATGTCAAACTGATTGATCATTGCCACTGACCTCAGGACAGTCTGTCAATATAGAACCAATATCTGATCAGACATGTTGGACTAAACACTGACTCCAACACTTTTATTCAGGACTGAACTGGATCAAAGTTAAAAGGTCCAGTCCTGATCCAGGACTAAGGTCTTCCTTGGTGTCAGTGTGAGAGAAGAACAAGTGGAAACATGAGACAACAACTATTTCAAACGTCCTTCATTCATCACATCAAAGTCAATGATTCAAGTTCTGAGTGAAGATCAATCAGGTTCAGTTGTGGATCAAAGATCTAAGATCTACAACAGTAACAGTCAGTGAACTGACCTCAGAGTCTCCAGTCTACAGTCTGGACCCCCCAGAAAACCACTCAGAGCCTTCACTCCTGAATCCTGCAGGTTCCTGTTCTGGCTCAGGTCCAGGTGTCTCAGGTGGGAGGGGTTGGACTTCAGAGCTGAGACCAGAGAAGAACAGCTGATCTTTGACAACCTGCAGCCCTGCAACCTGAATAAAGAATCAAAGTTATAGATCAAATCCTTGATAATGAATCAGATGTGTCCTGATCAATGATCAGTGTCTAAATGAGCAGTTATTGGGCCTCAAAGAGCCCTGAGCTCTGTCAGAGTGTTTCAGACACATGTCAGATCTACAGTGGAAGGAAAACCAGCTCTTTGTGACCACTGAGCCTGTAAATGTGTTTGAACAGACACCAAGAATAAAATGATCAACAGTGAAAATGGACACAACAGGTTGTGTTTTGAAGAACCAGCTGGAAATAAACTGGAACCTTGAAAACTTTTGATGTTTGCAGAAATCTCACATCTGCTGCCGTTCATCATCATCAAATGAAACTTCAAACATTTGACCTGAACACAGACAAAAACCTACAACAGACAAACTGACCTCAGAGTCTCCAGTCTACAGTTTGGACTCTCCAGTCCAGCACACAGGACCTTCACTGCTGAATTCTGCAGGTTGTTGGAGCTCAGGTCCAGGTGAGTCAGGTGGGAGGGGTTGGACTTCAGAGCTGAGGCCACAATTTCACAGTGAGTCTCTGAGAGTCGACAGCAACGTAGTCTGTGATGAGAGAAAACATCAAATCTGTCAACACATCACATGGCAACATTTAGTCTGTGTGTGATATTGGATCCATTGTAAAGCGGTTGGTTTGACCTCATAACCACAGCCACAGGTACTGAGAGAGCTCAGTGCCTCTGTCTGATACATGTGCATGTGCTTTACAGTTGAGATCCCTGAATAACGCCTTTGGAGTGAACTTCCCACATGAACCTCAACCCATCACCTTCCACGTTTTCATAAAACATGGGATGTAAATTCATGTGTCAACTGTCTAATGCATCGATCAGAGTTGTGTTTGGCCTGAATATGATTTAAAACAAGTCATGTTTGGGTGACTTATTGGTGTGGATAGCGATTTGCAAAACAGTCACATTTGTCATATATAGTAGTAACACCTGGAAACATCTCAGTGTTTCCAGGTGTTACTATTGATCTGATCCATTGATCAATAATGATCATGTCTGGACTCACCGAGCCTTCCTGCAGTTCCTCACAGCTGGGATCAGTCTCCGTCGTCCCTCCTGTGATGTGTTGTACTTCTCCAGGTCCAACTCATCCAGAACCTGCTCTGACATCTGCAGCATGTAGGCCAGAGCTGAGCAGTGGATCTCAGAGAGCTTCGTCTTTGATCTGTTCTCTGACTTCAGGAACTGTTGGATCTTCTGATGAACTGACTGGTCCTTCATCTCTGTCAGACAGTGGAAGATGTTGATGCTTCTGTCAGGAGACATTTTACCACTGTTCATCTTCTTCAGGTTGTTGATGGTTCTCCGCATGGTTCCTGGACTGTTGTCTCTCTGACCCAGCAGACCTCCTAACAGCCTCTGGTTGGACTCCAGAGAGAGGCCATGAAGGAAGCGAACAAACAGGTCCAGGTGACCATTTCTACTCCTGAGGGATTTCTTCAAGACTCTCTGCAGGAAGTTATCCAGGGTTAAATCAACATGATGTTTTCCTAGGAAGTTCTCCAGGACCTGTGTGTTGCTGTTGGTGTAGTAGTGGAACATGTAGACTGCAGCCAGAAACTCCTGAACACTCAGATGAACAAAGCAGTAGACTGTTTTCTGGAAGATCACACTCTCTCTTTTGAAGATCTCAGTACAGAGTCCTGAGGTCACCAAGGCCTCTGTGACATCCAGACCACACTGCTCCAGGTCTTCTTGGTAGAACATGATGTTTCCTTTCTCCAGCTGTTCAAATGCCAGCCTCCCCAGCTTCAGAAGAACTTCCCTGTCGGCCTCCGTCAGCTCCAGTGGACTCGTCTCATGTCCTTCACCGTACTTGTTCTTCTTCCTCTTTGTCTGGACCAGCAGGAAGTGTGAGAACAGGTCAGTCATGGTCTTGGGCAGCTCTCCTCTCTGCTCTGTGGTCAACATGTGCTCCAGAACTGTAGCACTGATCCAGCAGAAGACTGGGACTTGACACATGATGTGGAGGCTCCTGGACGTCTTGATGTGTGAGATCATTCTGCTGGACAGATCTTCATCACTGGACCTCCTCCTGAAGTACTCCTCCATCTGGGCGTCAGTGAAGCCTCGGACCTCTGTTACCCTGTCAACACATGTAGGAGGGATCTGATTGGCTGCTGCAGGTCTGGAGGTGATCCAGACCAGAGCCGAGGGAAGCAGATTCCCCTGGATGAGGTTTGTCAGCAGCACGTTGACTGATGACGTCTGTGTGACATCAGACACAACCTCCCTGTTGTTGAAGTCCAGTGGCAGTCGGCTTTCATCCAGGCCGTCAAAGATGAAGAGGAGTTTACAGACAGCCAGCTGCTCTGCTGTGACCTTCTGTAATGTTGGATGGAAAACATGGAGCAGCCTGAGAAGACTGAACCGCTGATCTCTGATCAGGTTCAGCTCCCTGAACGAAAGCAGAACCAGCAGACTGACATCTTGGTTCTCCAAGCCCTCTGCCCAGTCCAGAGTGAACTTCTGCACCGAGAAGGTTTTTCCAACGCCAGCGACGCCGTTCGTCAGAACCACTCGGATGGGTCTCTGTTGGACAGGTGAGGCTGTAGAGACGTCCTCTCTCTGTTGGACAGGTAAGTCTTTGAAGATGTCGTTGCACTTGATTGGAGTGTCATGGAGGATCTTCTTCTTGGACGTTGTCTCCAGCTGTCTCACCTCATGTTGGGTATTAACCTCTTCACTCTGTCCCTCTGTGATGTAGAGCTCAGTGTAGATCGTGTTGAGGAGGGTTCCACTTCCTGTTCCACTTCCTGTTCCACTTCCTGTTCCCTCAGCTCCTTCAGTCACTTGTTCACATCTGCTCCTCAGACTGATCTTATGTTGATCTAAAAGCTCCTGCAGAGTCAGACCACCATCTGCTGAGACAGAAGAGACAGAGTCAGACTGAAGACAGAGAGTCTGACAATCTGATCAGATGATTTTCATCAGCTACAGAAAAACTGCAACAACAAAGAGAAGGTTTGAATCATCATCTTAAACGTCAGCGCTGTGATGGAACAAAGACTCTGTAGAAAACAACAAATGACCACATCAGCAGACACATGTCCACTCTCACTTTGGACACAGCTGCTCTGATTGGCTGTCTGCAGCTCACCTCTGGTTCTGGGTCTTTTTCCACACTGGGGACAGGAGGGGTGTCCTGAAGAACCAGACTGGTCCCAGTATGAGGTGAAGCACTGTCTGCAGAACCAGTGTCCACAGCTGGAGGAGACTGGATCCTTCAGGACGTCCTGACAGAGACCACAGCAGGACAGCTGCTCGTCCACAGAGACACCACTCCTCCTCCTCCTGTGAAGACATTTCTGTATCAGCAACATGTCACAGCTCCACATCTGTGCTCTGATTGGTTGTTCACCTCAAGAGGGTGGAGCTTCAGTAACCAAAACTGTGGAGGTGGAGATGGGGCTGGTGTTGATGCACCAACTTCCAAAACAGTAACATGAGGACGCTCTGCTTTCTGAATCTGATGGACAGAGTGTGTGCATGTCTCTGTCTCTGAGGTTTGTTGTGAACCCTCAGAGACTGATGGATCTGCTTCCTGGTTTCTCTCTGTTTCCTTCACATGAGTCTAATGACTGAATCATCTTCAGCTCAGTTTACAGTAGAAACCGTCTCTTACTGTGACTCTGAAGGTCCAGGTCCAGGTCCAGGTTCAGGACTGAAGTTTACAGGAAGATGTTTGGATATGTCACTCTTCATAGACAGACAGATGGATCCTGGAGACTCTGCTCTCCGTCTCTGCTTCTGACCTCTGCAAACACAAACATGTTGTTATTCTGTGTCCAGTCTCCAGCTGCTGTCTTCTCTCTGTCAACACATGTCTGTATCACTAACATGTCACGGTCACATGTCCACATCTGTCCTTTTACTGGCTGTCCACCTCAAGAGGGTGGGGCTTCAGAAGAGCACAGAGAGAGAAAGCAGAGGAAGATGAGTGAGGGCCTGGTCTGGGTTAGGCTGCTTATTAGTTGCCCTTAGGTTTGAGTGTAGCAGCTGAGGCTGAGCTTACGGGGGCTGCTGTAGTCTGATGGATCTGCTTCCTGGTTTCTCTCTGTTTCCTTCACATGAGTCTAATGACTGAATCATCTTCAGCTCAGTTTACAGGAGAAACAGCTCTTACTGTGACTCTGAGGGTCCAGGTCCAGGTCCAGGTCCAGGACTGAGGTTTGGAGGTAACAATCCTTTGGACCTGTCACTCTTCATAGACAGACAGATGGATCCTGGAGACTCTGCTCTGCCCTCGTCATCGTCTGAACGAAAGCTCATCTTCAGGACATCAGTCAGTCTGAGAGGGAAACACACACACACACACACACACACACACAGGGAGTTTTCCACAGCTGGACTCATTGTTCTCAGGCTCCTCCTCTTTTTACTGAACAAACATTTAAATACTTCCTGTGTAACAGACTAATGGACCTGAACAGTCCATCAGATCAACAAGTGTGAAGACGGACGAGTTAAAAATCAATATTCGTTACGTCACTCAGGTGCGTCCAGGTGAACCACGAAGAGTAATGGAATAGTTATAAACTGGTTGCAGTCGTCGTGGCAGGCCTCACTGCTCAGCAGCTGTTGTTGTCTCTGAAGTCCACTGTGTCTCTTCTTCGCTCCACGGTCCACAGGGTCAAACTGACTCACTGACTCACTTCAGTAACAATGATAATGATAATAATCATGTTGTTTTAACACTCACCTGCCTCAGAGTGTCGTGTCTCTCCTGCTTCGTCACTCGTCCGCTGCAAAATGCCGTCTAGACAGTTTCACTTTCACTTTGAGTGGCTCCTGCTCTTCCTCCTGCTCCTCCTGCTGCCACACCTCATTCACGGGAACTCACATTGTGTGAGTGTTTGTATCACGTGAAACAAGAGCTGTAACAAAGTCACACAGAATTTTCCAAAAGTCTTTATCCACTCGATAAACAAAACTTAAGAGAGATGAAGTCGCTTCTTCCTCCTCTGAGAGAAACCTGCACAGTCTCCAGGCCGTCAGTCATCTTCTTCTTCTTCTTCTATGAATCGACCTCCACAGGACACTTACCTTCAGGTTAAACGTGGAGCTCTTTGTCCCACGTCACCGAGACTGGACCGTCCTGACACCTGAAGCTACGGCGGCCCGGAGATCAATCAACACACTGCAGATCCAGAAACAACACAAACTGTGAACCTGCTAGGATTTTCAAAATAAAAGCAGTGGACCACAGATGCTGTGGTTAGGATTACACCTTTGTTGTTGTTGTTGTGTTGACCCCTCTGGGCCACCGTACCAACCAGGAAAACAACAACAACAACAAAACAGTAAACACAGCAGGAGGACGTGAAGAGACGAGGTTGTTTTAGTGAGAAAAGTCTTGTAGTGACAGAAGTTGTATCGTCAACTGTTGCTTTATTGGACTGGGTTGTTGTTGCCTTGGCTTCTCTAAACTTAAAGCTGTCCTCTTTGTTTTTTTAGTCAGAACCACAAAGACACTCCACATGTTCAGCTCAACGTCAGACTCACTGGAAAAAAGAAAAACAAAGGACAAGAAAAGATGAGACGTCTCTGCAGCTGCAGCCTCTGATTCTTCTTCTTCTTGATCTCTTACCAACTTTATTCTGGTTAAAGGTGAATTCAGCCGTTTGTTGTTTTTTTTGTTCCTGTATGCACACGTTATTCTGATTAAACCGTCCATGACCTCACAGTGACCTCACAGGTCAGTGACCTCCCCTGTGAGACAGTCCAAAGTAAAAGACAGGTGTGTCTGCAGGCGAACGCTCTCACACCCCCGAAATAATCAACGTGTACTAACGTCACATGATTTGTTTTTATAATCCGTTTTCACTTTAATGAACACCAACTGTAGTTTTAAACCAAAAAAAAAAGAAAGAAAATAATAAAATAAAACAACAACAAATGTTCCAGTGGGGGGGGCAGGGGGGGGGGGGGGTCTCGACAACAGGTTGGGTGACTTGGTGGGTACGTTTTTCCCAAAAAAGAAAAAAAAAAAACACATCAAATTGTAAATTCTATATAGATATACTCGTTCAACAAGTCTGCATAATCTGTCACATTAGATACATTTGTTATGTGGAAGTCACCTCTCACCACCACGTCAGTGTTTAGGATGTTACTGCAAACCAGTCGACCAATTTAAGGCTTTCCAAGTTCGACAGTGGAGTCAAAAGTCGATCCGTCACATCCACAGAGTCCACGCCGGGCCTCGGCCGGACCCCCGCCGGGCCTCGGCCGGACTTCTCAACCGTACAAGGAGGCGTTTCCTGATGTTACTTCAGCATGAAAAGGCCCCGAAAAAAAAAAAGTAGTGTTGTGATCTTTTTTGTTTGTTTTTTCTCTTTCTCCTCAGAACATATGATTATCTCAACATTTAAATAAATCACTGCATCTGATGTCTTATAAAAAAAAAAAAAACACGCCAACACCTTCATTTCATTTCATTTCATCGAGGTGGCCGATAAAGAAACAGGAGGGGTGGGGGTGGGGGGGTGAGTGAGGTGAGGGAGGGGGGAGGGGCTTAAACAATGTGTGTTGATGATTCAAACTATACAAACTCTGAGTGGACAGAGCTCGAGGTGGAGGAGGTGGAAACAGGTGATCATGAACTTTTCCGTTTAATTCTTTTAAAGGAACATCGTCCGCAAATAAAAAGAAAAGAAAAGAAAAAAAAAAAAAAAACAAAAAACAAAAACAAATGCTTGCATTATTCAGTTTACAATGTAGTACCATGCTAGCGCTGCTCGCCTCGTCCTAATCGTTTATTAGCAATGGAGAATCAGTGCTGTTGGAAACTACAACACACACTACTGTCATTAACCCCATTCTGCCCAGGACAGAGGAGGAGGGAGGGGGGAGGAGGGGGGGTGAGTGAGTGAGTGAGGGAGGGAGGGAGGGGTGAAACAAAACAACAAATAATTTGTTTGTGCAGAAAACAAACAGAAGTAAACAAAGCAGCAAATGCAGAAAATCACACTTCATGCATTCAAGACGAGAGGAGATAAACAAAGAGGGGAGGAGCCGGAGGAGGGGTGAGGGTGGGGGTAGGGGGGGGGGGGGGGTTCACAGTTTTCTCAGCTATGACACAGAGGTGAGTGGGTGAGGGAGGGGTGAGGAGCAGGTGATGCAGAGCACAGGTAGCCAGGGGGAGCATGGGATCGTTGCGAAGGCGGCGGCGGCGGCGGTGTTTCTGCAGTATTGAGTCGGTCGCTCGTTGCGACCTGTTGCTGCGGCAACCGGCCCGTGGGCAGAATGGGGGTAAAAACTACATTCGTGGTCTGACTAACTGGATTCTGCTTCTTGGTTAACGTAGAAAGAGTCTGTGTGTTTCCAACGCTCGGTGAGATTCTTGGCTTTGTCTTCGGGTTCATAGAGTTTCTGTAGAGAAATGAAGCCTGCTGTCAGAACGCTCCAGGAGGGGGGGGGCAGCTATGATGCTGGGAGGTCCGCGCTGCAGGGAGGAGGAGGAGGGGGGGGGGGCTGGAGGAGGCGGCTCAGACTGGGGGGGGGGGGGCGGATGGGGAGGGCGGGGCCGGGGCTCAGACTGGGGGCGCTTTACGCTGCAGTAGATACTGGTGGATGTCGTCGGCGTCGCGCTTCAGCCAGGCGGCGTTCAGGAGGATGTTCTCACAGCACTGCTGCACCGTGCGCTCGGCCGCCGGCGCCGGGTGGCTCTCAAAGAAACTCTGCAGGACACACACACACACACACACACACACACACAGGTCACACACACATGGAGGACATGGAGGACCACTGGCCACCCAGGGGGCACCAGAGGACACCAGGGGGCACCAGAGGACACCAGGAACCACCAGAGGACACCAGGAGCCAACAGAGGACACCAGGAGCCACCAGGGGGCACTGTGGTCACAGAGTCTGACTGCACCAGGATCACTCTGCAAAATTCCTCTGCACTGAAACATCTCTGAACACCTGCAGACCTCTGACAGTATCACAGCTTCGTTAGCTTCGTTAGCATGGTTAGCATCATTAGCTGACTGTCCTGTGTGTGAGGCAGCTCTGCTGAGGCGCAGCTCAGTTTTCATCAGCACCAACATGTCGACTGGACCTGGACGTCCTGACAGGTGACACACTTCACTGTAACAGCTGATTCAAACTACAGGTCAAAGGTCAAACTGATTACAATCCTCTCGAGAAAGCTACGTGATGCTGTTGGTCAGTTAACTGTCAGAGGAGAAACAGGAAGTGACTTTTTCTTTTCTTACTCGCCTTAATTCACCTGATTGAACAGTTTCACTCTACAGACACACATCGATCCAGCCTCACCTTCACTTCAGCAGCCATTTTGTCGATAGCGAATCCGTCGACTGTGAGCTGCAGAGAGAAGACGACAGGAGACAAGAGTGAGAGCAGGACGGAGACAGAGCGTCCCCCTGTGTGTGACTCCTCCCTCCGTTACCTTGATGAGCCGTGATATGAGGAAGCCGCCCTGGTAGCGGTTGTAAAGCTCCTCCCAGTTGTCCTTCACAAACTTCCAGGCGGCTTTCCGACCTTGTTTACTGCTCCCTGCCACGCCGCCGATTACCGACACCGTGTCCTGGGGACGAACCTCTTCCTGTCGGGGGCGAGAAAAAGACGTTGATGTTTGACGGTAACGTCTCACATCTGACGGCTCAAACACTGACTAAAAAAATCCTCTGATTAAAAACAGGATTTCACAATAAAAGACATTTGTTTCAGTTCCTCTGAGGAAGGAGGTCACGTGGAGGTCACACGTACCGAGAGGGCGAAGTTGAGGACTTTCTGGATGAGGTCAGGGGCTGAGATGGCGCCAAGAACCCGCTCTATACGGTTCTTCTCCTCCTGCATGTCGGCCTGTTTGTGGAGCTGCAGAGAGAGAGAGAGAGAGAGGGAGAAGAAGGGATGTAAGAAAGAGGGAGAGACAAGACACCACAGGCCGTTTCACACCGGGGACGTGAACATGCGACAGCCATGACGATTATAAACCCTTCACTTCACTGTCTTTGTAAAGTGTGTGTCTCTTGTCAAACAAGACGGTGAGAGACACAGGTTGTTGACATTGTTGTCATGTGTTGAGACGTGGGTTTGTGACGCGCCTCCTTTTCACGCTACATCATTGGTCGATGTGTTTATTCGCCGGGCAAAAGCTCAGAAAAATCATCCTCACTCCGAAAAAAAATGACGTCACATTTTTGTCGTGTAACGTTGGCGGTCGTTGTGACGCGTGATGAAAACTGGAGTTTGAAACAATTATGCAAATTATTTGCATAAAAAAATACGTCCCTGGTGTGAAAGGACCTTTATTGTGAAAGAACACGAGTCTTACCTTCAGCATGGTGTCCAGTGTGGCGCTGTCTCCATGTTTGAGCACTGTTAGATACACCTGAAGAAACACACACACACACACACATCAACACAACCTCACAGTGAACAGTTCTGATCATGGGACCGGAGTCAAAGGTCAAAGGTCACACAAAGCGCTGGATTAACAGTGTAGAAGAAGAGTCTGTTCTGACTTCAGTGACTGATGACATAAATCAGAAAGTCTTCCTACGGTGGCCCAGAGAGGTCAACACTCTGAAGTAAACATCCTCCTCAATGTAACACACACACACACACACACACATGCTGCAGAAACCACAACACACCAGAGGAGTTTCCAGGGGAAACTAAAAAGTGACGGACCGACAGAGACTGAAGAGAGTGTGTGAGAGAATGAAAGTGTGTGTGTGTGTGTGTGAGAATGAAAGAGAGAGAAGAGAGAGTGTGTGTGTTTGAAGTGAGTGTGAGACAGAGAGTGTGTCTGAGAAAGAGAGGAGGGTTGGAGGTCTGGTCTCTACAGGTCTGCACTGGTCTGTACTGGTCTCTACAGGTTTGTAGTGGTCTGTACAGGTCTGTACTGGTCTGTACTGGTCTCTACAGGTCTGTGCAGGTCTCTACAGGTTTGTAGTGGTCTCTACAGGTCTGTACTGGTCTCTACTGGTCTCTACAGGTTTGTAGTGGTCTCTACTGGTCCGTACTGGTCTGTACTGGTCTGTACTGACCGGGCTCCTGAGGTCTGCAGGCAGGACCTGCTTCCCCTCCACGTGCTCCTTGAATCTCCGCCTGGCCTCCTCCAGTGTGGGTTTGTGTCCAGCCTTCCCCAGCTTCCCCAGAACCAGACCTCTGAGCAGAGCGTCCAGGTGACCTGACACACACACACACACACACACACTGTAAGAACTCACAACAGAAGAGTTCCTGGGGACACTAAAAAGGGACGGACCAGGCTAAAGACTGATGCTAAGCTAACAGTACGTTAGCACACAGGCTGTTCAGACCCTGTCAGTGGCGTTTGTTCACTTTATTATAAACATCAAGATCACGTGATTCACATGTTATTCCTCCTCCTCCTCTTCCTCCTCCCCCCTCCTCACCCTCTCCTGCTTTGCTGTCCCAGCCCAGGTCCAGGCCAATGGGAGTGAACAGGTCCCGGATGAACTCCTGGATCTCCTCGTGGAAGTCGGTGTGGGACAGCAGCGAGGACAGGACTCCCAGGTTGCAGCTGAGGTCGCTCCACACCGTGTAGTTGGGCTCGTTGACGAACGCCTCCATCAGCTTCAGCACCTCCACCGTGCTGATCATCCCTGCACGAGACTGCAGTCCAAACAAACAACAACATCATCATCATCATCATCATCATGTTTCTGACACAGTGACTCTCTGTGATGTGACCTGATGATGTCACTTCCTCTGGTTCCTGATATGATCAGAGCTGTGGTTTGTTTTATGCTGCGACTGAGATGATGAAAAACTAAAAGTGAAGCAACATCTGATCACTGGACGACGTCTCAGCCACAAACACAGCTCTGCTTTATTTTGAAAAGACTCCTGTCGTTGCTGTTGTTTTGTATGTGGAGGCTGAATGAACACGGCTCTGGTCCAGTTCGACCTGCCACCTGGACTTCCTGTCCACACTGAGCCTGATCGCCTGATGCTGATTAACACTGGACCAATAAGAAGGGGAAATGATTGTTATTGTTTTATTGTGTGTGTGTGTGTGTGTGTGCTGACCAGGGAGAAGAGGTCGTTCTGCAGGCCCAGCCGGTCCACAGGCTGCAGGCTGAGGTCTCTGATGCCCGGCAGCAGACTCTCCAACATGGACGAGCTGTACTGGATACGGTAGAAGCCCACGGTGCCGGGGTTGATCTGTGAACAGCAGGGACACGACTGGGTCACGACTGGGTCACGACTGGGTCACGACTGGGTCACGACTGAGTCACACCACCACGCCTCCGTCTGTAGAGCTCAGAGGGTTTAGTCCGCAGTAAGCTCCTTGGTGTGGGTGAAACATCCCCAAAAACTGAACAAACACACACATCTGTTCAGTCTTTGTTTTCACAAGGCTCTGACTCTGAGTCACACCTGAGAGCGTCACACACACTCGATCTTATGAAGGTCGTCACACACCAGGACGTGTTGTTGTTCATGTGGATAATTCACACTTTTCATCATCACCTTTCACACAGACAGCGACATCGCATGTTATTCAGAGGTCGATTTTCCTGAGCTTTCACCCGGCGCATCAACCAATCATGCTGCGTCTAGAGGAGGTACGTCACAACCCATCACACATCACTATGACAACAGTGTCAACAACCTGTCTGGTTTGACAAAAGGACACAAACATTACAAAGACAACGAAGTGAAGGATGATGATGAGCGGTGAAGGCCGTCAGGTGATCAGAGTAGAGCTGGTAACAGGTGTGTGTGTGTGTGTGTGTGTGTGTGGAGACAAAGAACCACCTGACACCCAGCTGTGGTTTATAATTGTCACGTCTGTCACATATTCACGTCACAGCTGGTACGAACGTCTTCTACCTGGTGTGTAAAGGCCTTCAGTCAGTTGGTACGTGAGCTGGAGGAGTGAGGTTCAATCACAGCACAGACAACAGTCACTACATGTAGACAACCAGTGTCACCGTGTGTCAGATCACATCTATTTATGGACGAGTGTCAGCTGCTTAAAGAAAGATCCATTTTCTGTCCCTTCGCTCTGATGAGTTTTTAAATTCACACAACAAAACCATCAGTTCAGTTCATTAACAAGTTCCACCCATGAGAGGTCGAGCGAGTCCCCTCACACTCCTCCCTCCTCTGTCAGAGCTTCACTCACACTCCTCCCTCGTCTGTCGGAGCTTCACTCACACTCCCAGCTGACGAGAGGATTCAACGATACAGAAGCTGATGACGTGTCGCTTTGTTAGGAAACTAAAGAAGAAGAAGTGTGGGTGAGTCTGCGATGACCTCGTCCTCCTCCCTGCTTGTTACCAATGACAACGAACAGGAAGTGGAGTCTCTGACCTCTGTTTAAACCCTCGTCGTCATCTCCTCCTCTGACTCACACTGATGGATTCAGTCACCTTCCGGCTCCAGCTACAGACTCTGGAAACACAGCGCTCGGTTCATCCTGCCTTCAGCGGAGGGTTTAAATATTTGACCAAAAAAAAAACACTGAACTACCTCAGGTTAAAGGTTAACAGCAGCTTCACGGCCACAGGTCAAATCAACAGACGCCACAAACACGCGATCACATGATGAGCCGAGAGGCCGCAGAGTGGAAACAGTGGAAACTCTGCCTGTGTGGAAATCAAACGCCCCCCAACAGTCAGTGAAGAAACACAGGGATTCACACTGATGAGACAGGAGCCGCCACGTGTGACCATAACAACAGGAACCAATCAGCAGCTTCATCAGACCCTGGTCCAGACATACTGCGTGCTGATTGGAGCCTGACCCGGAGGGTTCACACCTGGAGCCACACCTGGCTCAGGTGACCTCATCAGCCTCTGATCCGCTGGAGGACCGCCCACTCCAGGGCCGTCAATCACAAGTGTAACCGCGATACAATCTGATTAGATTCAGTGATCAGTGATCGATATGAGATGACACTGAGACAGACGGGGGGGGGGGGGGGGGCAGGGGATTTTCAAAATAAAGGCGCATCCAACAAATAATGAACAGCTGATGGATGTTTTCATTTTGGATCAACGCTGTTGACTCATGGATGTTTAATCTAAAATACTTTTGGGTCGTCTTCGTGCTCGTTAACAGATGTTGTTTCCTCGTCCAATCAGCTGCCGTCTCAACAGGCCTCACTCACCTTGACCCACTGGTCCGAGGCGACGCCGCTCACAGTGACGGTCGTCTCAGGTCTGTCCAGCAGAACGTTGAGCTTGGTGCACTTTGGGTCCTCGCTGGTACAAATACTAATGGGGACCATCCAGCTGGGACAGTCTTCACCTGGAGACACCGGGGACAATTTGGACAGGTCAGCCCTGAGCCTGGTGTCTCTGTCTACTGTTTACACCTGAGCGTGGACTGTGGTACTCACCGTTGTGAGGCCCACTGGCGCAGAACTTCTTCTGAGACATCTTGAGGATGCGGTCGTCACCTTGCTATAAATAACACCGTGGTCAGAGTGTGTGTGTGTGTGTGTGTGTGTGTGTGTGTGTGTGAGGATCATAAACATGGTGTAGAGTTAGAAGAGCAGCTGCAACCACAGACAGCTTGTGTCCTCTGAGGCGTACCTGTTCCTGGTCCACCACAATAATGGGGAAGCCCATCTGCTTGGTCCATGAGCCCATCACTGCAGCGATGGGTTTCCCACTGGCCTGTTCCAGACAGTCCCATAGGTCCTCTGTGGAGAGAGAGGGGGGGGGGGGTCAGCTCACACTGCTGCTGCTGCTTCCTGTCCAGGTGAACGTCCCTGCACTTTCTTACCTGTCGATGCGTTTTTGTGTTGGAACTTCATGAGATAAGCGTTCATTCCTTTCCTAAAGTCCTGCAGAGGAAAAGAGCCAGAGAACGAACGTTGGCGGCGAGATTATAAGAACTGTACACAACAATCAGGCAGTGATGATGATGATGAGCGTCAGATGGCGACCGACCTCGTCTCCTATGTAGTTGTGCAACATGCGGATCACTGACGCTCCTTTGCTGTAGGAGATGGCGTCAAAGATTTCGTCGACCTCTGATGGATGGCCCACGTTCACCTGGAGGACACGAGGTCATGTGATCAGCTGCAGGTGTCAGTGTATTTTTAATGACTGATGTATGAGGTCATTTCACCTACAAACCACTGTTTCCTGCTCATTTTAAACTTTGATCTTCTCTGTCTCACTGGTATCAAGTCCGTTTCACAGCGCGTGACATCACACCCTGGCAGAGTGATGCTAACCATCAACACTCTCACACCACAACATGAGCCAGCAGCTTCCCTACAGGCCTATAAAGCCCCCACCCCCCCACCTCTATGGGGTGGCTGCTGTCCAGAGCGTCCAGGTCCAGAGCCCGGGTGTAGTCGGCTGAGACGAACTGAGTCCAGATGTCGTACTCTGGGAAGCAGTGGTCCACACACAGGTACTCAATCCAGGACGCAAAGCCTTCATTAAGCCACAGATGGGTCCACCATTCCTACACACACACACACACACACACACACACAGACGAGATGAGACGTGTTTGTCGTCACGTCCAACTGCTGAAACAAATCACAGCTCTCTGAGGGATTATGGGTAATTTAAGGTGAGAGATGAATCGTAAACAGGCTTCAGCTCTTCACGGATTTTTCTCGCCGCCTTTAAACATTAAATCCAAGGACGTCTCAAAGACCTTCAAGTCCAGGAGGCAGAACAGTGTTCATTACTGCAACAACACACGACTGTTGAAGGGAGATTCATCACATTTCATTTCATGTTTGTTTATGTCCATTTTCAAAGACCTGCAGGGCCTCGTTCATTTTCTTAATTTCACAAACTTTCAAGGTTTTCAAGGACCTGAGAGAGCTCAGATCGCCATGACAACCTGTCTCCAGGTCGATGTGCCTCGTCTCATCGTTTTATTATATTTGGTTCGTCTTCTTGTCTAAAGTCATGTTCATCTACAGAGATGTGACGGTGAGTGACAGCTGCTCACCATGGTGACCAAGTTCCCAAACCACTGGTGTGCGAGCTCGTGTCCGACCACCAGCGCCACCCACTGCCTGGAGGACGAGCAGGAGTTCTTGGGGTCGATGAGCAGAGCCGTCTCCCTGGAAAACAAACAGAGACAGAGTGAAGGTCGAGGCAGCAGCAGGTTTCTCTCCATCAGAGCTCACAGCTGCTGCTGCTGCTGCTTCCACCATCTGACCACTGAGCCATTAACAAACCATCAGCACTGTGACCAGACTGTTTCACAGAGGAAGGACATGAACGAGTCGGATAAAGGTGGTGATCTGGATTTAAACACAAACTACAGTTTGTTATTGTGGATGAGTCTGTTGGTTCAGTTATAGATGAGTCTGTCACATGAATGTAAATATGTTTCAGTGTGGTCTGTTTATATGATCATATTCTGTTGTTTACATCTCCTCCACTGAGCGAACACATGATGTTCTGGTGAAAACCAGGAAGCTGTGTAAAGTCTAACTGCTCTGACTTGGTGTTGATGGAAAGGATCCGACCTGAGCTCGGTCACGTTTCTGCTCTCTGGACAAACGGGGAACTACCTTGGTTTCAAAACAAAAAGGAAAACTCATCAGGTTCATTGTGTTTTTTTCTCCAAATCATCAACTTCCTCTGTGAAAATGTGACACGCAGCATAAAGCAAATGTCTGTGACCTGCTCTCTTCTGTTCTTTTCCTGGGTGATTGTTGTTTCTTGTTTGTTTTTTAGCACCTAAAACAACTGAATAAAGTTGGAAATGAAGCCAAACTCCAGCTGTCTCCACTCTCAGGTTTACTGTGAACATTTCTGCTGCACCTCCTGTGTCTTTTTAAAACCGTTGACGCTCAGACACCTGTGTGTTTGTCTCCCCGTTTGATCCTGTTCCCTGATCGACTCCACAGACGACACTGAATTTAAAGGATAAGTCTGATAATCCTGTTGTCACCAGTGACTGAAGCTTTAAAACCACATATAATGATAATAATAACAGAATCATATTCAAACTCTGTCTTGACACTGGGCCCTGGACCCTGACGCTCCTTTACCGCTCTTTATAGATCAATGTGATGATGACAGTGAAAGAAACGTCAGAGAGGAACTCACCTGTAAGTTACAAGGCCCCAGTTTTCCATGGCACCTGGAGAAGGAGGAGGAGGAGGAGGAGGGGGAGGGAGAGTGTGTCTTTTCTTAATGATCAACATTCAACTGTTTGGCTACGATCGTGTGAGATCCACATGCGAGCGACTGTGACGACTCACCAGCAGCAAAATCAGCAATTGCTATGAGATCAATTTTAGGCAATGGATAAGGAACACTGAAGTAGTCTTTGTAGAAAGGTAAGGTCTTAGTCGCCACCTGCAACAGACACACACAGACAAACAAGCACAAACAATGCAGATGAGACAGGAGCAGCGTCAGGACGACGGGTCGTTGCTGCTGCAGACAGCTTCCTGTGTTCGTTCTCACCTCCAGTGCAAACTTGCCCTGCTCAGCCTTCCCCACGGGCGTGTAGACGCGTACCGTTACTCCATCTGATGACTGGCTCTCCACGTAGTCATACTCACCGATGACAAAAGCTACAAGGTATGTGGACATGATGGGCGTGGTGGCGAACTTCACTTCCACCAGGTTTTCATCATCTGGATATGGCTTTCGATCAATGACATTCTGAGGAGGGAAGGAGAGGGGGGGGGGGGGCAGAGTCTGTGAATGTCTGAGGGACGAGGCGACTGACAAGACAGAAGTACAGACAGTACAGAACAGGCCTGACAGTGACAGTCCAGCGTCTGGGGAGCAGACAGCTCCCAACGTTCGCTGTGGACAAATGGAAACTCTGGCTCAGAGGAGCAAAAGGTCAAAGGGAACATTTTTCACATCTAAAAGACATCTGTCAACAAATCCCATAAAAACATGAACATGTGGGACGGACGAGGACAGAGCTGCGTTTCTATTCTTAGTATTGTCTATAACACATTGTATGTATATAGTGTAAATCTTCTGAATGTCCTTCATACTCTAACTGTTGACACTGGAAGACTTGAGTTTCCCTTGGGATCAATAAAGTCTCCAACTCTATTTAATTTAGTCTTTTGTTCCATTTTCTGGTTATTTTCACTGATTTTATTGACATTTCACAGAGTTCACAGCAGTGCTGCACATCTGGAAGAGTAAAACACTGTTTATTTACTGTTAAAGATGTTAAATAATGAGCCTCTCATTAATTTTCGTTACATGTGTTTGAGGAAAAAAAAAACTATATATAATTATATAAACATGAGAGGATCAGTTGTCAGAATCTGATCAATCTGATCTGATTTGTTCTTCCAAAATAAAATCACTCTGTGATGGCGACATCACTAACATCAGTGTGAACATCTGTCCAGAGGTTGTGTGATGAGACACATCAAAGCCACAGAGCAGGAGAAAGAAGAAGATCAAGCCGCTGGTGGACGTCGGCTGCAGCTCCTGTGTGACTCAGTGAGGAGGAGGAGCCACTTCATTTACACTATAAAACATCTTCACCCTCCTCAAAGTGTGTACCCCCCCCCCTCCTCCACCCCCTCCCTCTGTCTCACCACCACCACTGTGCAGCATCTGTCCACGGTCGAGCCAAATGGAGTATTGTCCTTAAAGGTCACAGCGTCCTGACTGAGGAAAGACATTTCCTCGGTATGTGAAGACAAAAGGTGGAGAAGCCGCAGAGAGCCGTCGCTCAGGCTGCACCTCTGTTTCTAATACAGCTATCAGTGAGTCCTCAGTTAGCATGTTAGCATGTGAGCACCTTGTCAATCAATCTACAGAGTGTCCTCTGTGATTTGTTTTTGGTTATGAAGCTGAAATCAACTCACATTTCACTCAGCTGATCAGTCTTCAGCTCCAAACACCAGAGAGAGGTTCATGAGTGAATACAAACATCTCAGTGTGTTTCAGCGAGGGGGACGTACCATATTTGACAAGGCTACTCGGTCCTTGGGGACTATCAGAGTGATGTCGAAGGTGGCTTTGATAGCTGGCTCGTCCCAACAGGGGAAAGCTCTGCGAGCGTCCGTGGCCTGGAGAGAGAGAGAGAGAGAGAAACATGAAGCAAGAACCAGAGACATAGAGATCTGAACCATGTCCCAGAGACAGGTGGGACGGACAGACAGACAGACAGACAGGTGGGGCCATGCCTCAGTGTCCAGTCAGTTGGTTTTTATCGTCCACACCTTCATCATTGAACAGAGCTCTTGTTATTCCAGTCAGACGGGACGACAGCTCCTTTAACCTGCTCGGCAGAACGACCTCTCTGATCTGAAGTCGTTAAACACTCGGATCGTAACACACTTAAAAGTTTTCAGGGTGGATGTGTGAGGAGAAACGCTCTGTCTGTGACCGAGCGCCAGCGGACGGAGGGAGGAGGTCGTTTGCTTATTGTTCAACATCACAGAGAAAAACAAAAAAAACAAACAGAGCATGAAGGAAGGAACAGTCGGTCTGATCTGTGGCCTGCTGTTCACTCACGTCTCTGCAGCAGCTCTCGCAACAACGTCCCATGATAAAGACTTAACATATGCATTCAGTCCAATCACAGCCGCGTGCTTGTGTTTTCTGTCTGAGCGTCTTCACTCAGCCCGGCCCGGGCCTCGCTGCCAGGTAAACGCCCTCACAGTAATTTGTCAAACCTGATTCAGTGAAGCCATCAATATTATACTTGGCATTGTGTTTAAATAAACAGCCCCACGGCAAAACATTTCATGGACACACCGGCCTGGAAGGGAGGGGCTGATTCCCTCCTCCTCCTCCTCCTAAAGTCTGACTGACTGAGAGTCGTCACCTGCTCAGGTCACAGCGAGGTCAGGACGCTGGTCTGTCACTGATGAGAAGGGACATTAATTACAAAGGTCACCTCCTCATTCACGACCTCTGCTGCTGTGGATTTATATCTGACCTGCTGCTTTTCTAAACAAAGAACTGCCCCAACTTCTGACAGATGTTGTGAAACATCTGGAGCTGGAGAAAATCCGACTCTTGTTGAAATGTCAGGAAGGAAAGATGATCAATAGAATCTAACAGCTATTTATTGATTATTTCAACCAACACCTTGTCTCTGTGAGTAATATGTGGGAATATGTGAAAAATCAATAAAAAGAGTTGAAGTATTTTTTTTAAGTATTTGTCAGAATAAAGTTTTCCCTCATCAATAGATCATATTGATCTATTGATGATTTGAAGTCTGTCACACTTGGTATTTTTCTGCCTGTTAATCACAGAATAAAACATGAAACCTTTGAGTGTGTGATGGAAACAGCTGATATCTTGTGATATCTATATCTATATACAGATACATATATCTTGTGAAGATACCGAGCCTCCAATAAAGGATCAATATCTAATAGTTGTGTTGATTGTTGCT
This sequence comes from Caranx ignobilis, assembly GCA_021432705.1. Classification (NCBI taxonomy): domain Eukaryota; kingdom Metazoa; phylum Chordata; class Actinopteri; order Carangiformes; family Carangidae; genus Caranx; species Caranx ignobilis. Next base: position 156,834 of record MU269982.1, read on the forward strand.
GTTATCTGTGTCCTGTTATTATTCAGTGCCATTCTGATTATTGTTTATGAGGCCGGACCTGCTGCTGCCTGCTCACATCTCATGAGGAGTCCTTATCTACAGGTGTATAGTCTGTCACATGACGCTGTGTGTGGGAATCAATCATGTACTGTGTTGTCTGTAGCTTCACATACACACACCTCTTCAGCAGGTGCACACTGTCCTGAAACCTGATAAAATAAAATGAAATCAAATAAATTGACCCCATGATGACAGACAGACAGACAGACCGCCAAAATAAAGGTCTGCTGTGTTTGTTGGTTTCCTTTTTAAACCGACCCCCTCTTCCTCATTTACTCTTCCCTCCGTCACATTGACTGTCCTTTAACCAAAACTTACTGTGTCACAACTCGATGCACACAGCAGATTTACAGTAGGTCCCGCAGAGGTCCAGAGCCAGAGTCCAGACCGGACTGACCCAGTTCCCATAAACCGCATGTAAACACACAGAGAGGGAGGAGGCGTTTTCAAAAACATGTGTATAAATAGAGTGAAATATGAGAGATTGCCTCATCTTTGGGACGATTCAGAGTGCAAACAGGAGTCACATGACCATCACACCCTATGTTGCAACATAGGACAAGTAAGGAGGTTAAGCAACAGAGCAAAGGAAAACATCCCAGTCCCACCCCCCACCACCCCCCGAGGCCGCCGGCTCACCTCGAACTGTGTGACAGCAGCGTAGCGGATGTCTCCAGCAGGGGTTGTATATTTACTTCTGTAGAATCCTTTCATTTTGTCGTTCAGCTCCCCGACGAAGTCGATCTTCAACGTGCCGGAGCCTGGGGAGGCATGCACACACACACACACACACACACACACACACACACACACACACACACAGAGTTGCACTGTTCGTTCAGCCATGACCACAAAATCTGTTATTGTTCAACAGCAGTGACGTCGGCGGCCGCCAGGTCGCTCCTGTCTCACCTTTCTGTAGAGCGCTGGGAAATGACAGGGTGACTTTCTCATCCTCGTTCTGATAGTTGAATCCTGTAGCGTTAATTTCTGCACAGAAGAAGAAAGTGTCACGGAGAAACACACACACACACACACACACACAAAAGATCAGCTGAGATCAACAGGAGTCGTGGAGTCAGGTGTGAGTTTTTACCGTCTCCTCCCTGTGGTGCGAAGGAAGCTGTGATGATGTCGATGTCCGCGCAGTTCATCACAATCTGATTCGTAGCTTGTGTAACCTGTAAATATTGACATTAAACAGCATCACTTCACTGCTTCCATAATCTCTGCTGGACCACAAGCTTCAAATCCCAGCTCTGTCTGGGAGAGATAAAAAGTTTCAGACGAGCAACTCCTCTAAATCCAAACTGATCCTGGGTCTGAGCGCCGAGACGGGGAGAAAGACAAAACTACTGAGGGGGACACGTTCGCTGATGTTGGTTCAGACCACACATGTTACACTTACATCACACTACAAATCCCATAATACACTGCAACAGCTACCGTACTGTCATGACCGAGCAATAGACCTTCAAGCCTCAAGCTGCTGCTGCTGCTGCTGTGTTCGTCGTCTCTCTGATCACACGTCCACTCAGCTCAGGACCAAAAACCCCAAACATACATGAAGCTGCAGCCGAGTGTCTGACAGGGACCATTATTCCTGTACATGTGCAGTATCCTGGCTGTTCAAATCCATACCTCTGATCAGTTTTATTCTGGTAAACAATGTGACGTGCTTCCTGTTTTAAACTTCTGGCCCTTGTGTGATTGGGTTTAACACCGACGCTGCCACAGAGAAGCAGAAATGATGAAAGGTGCGGGGCAAACGACAAACCGCCACCACGTTGCTTCAGTTTCCTCTGTCGACTGCGTTTTGCTCTAAAAAAAGGTGAAAGATTCACACGAATCAGCAAAACTGAAACTGGGCTTCACAGTTACTGTGGCGGCAAACGTTTAAATCATTAACACAGGGTTTGAATATATTTAAAACGTGATTAAATGTTTCATGAATACAGACTCACAGGGCTGGGTGTGTTGCTTCTGTGGGGGGGGGGGTTTATTCTGCTTGTTTCCAGGATGACACCTGAACACCTCCCATACACACTACATGACATGTGGGAGGAGTTTCAGCACAGACATGAAAAGTAATATTCCCTTGATGTCTGTAAACACACAACAAAACCAGACAAACTTCCTGGTTTCTCTCCTCTGTCACTGTGAGCTCCACATCTCTGGAGGTACAGCTGTTTTACTCATGATCGGATTATTGATTATTTATTACTAGTTGTTTATCTGTTTGTGACAATCAAGCAGTGTATACCTCATTAGTACAAGGTGTCATGTAAACAGAGCAAACCCAGCGTTTGCATATTTACCACCTATAACAGCATCAAGGTCTGTGTGGACTGGTCTGCTGCCGCGATGAGTGAGTGTTTACAGTCGGGCACAGGTGTGAGGACACACACACCTGTGCATGTGGACACTGTAGATATAAAGTGAGCTGATAGAGTCTGACGTGATGGCTTTATGGTCGCCATTATCAGTGTCCAGTAATAAGGAACCTGAGTGATCCAGTGACCCATTAAGTCACCCGTGTGCATCCCTCAGATGAAGGCTGTTTAAAGGAAGCTGTTTAAGTTTAACTGAAGCTGAGCTGATAGTGAATAAACAGATCATTTTTAAAGGCCTCAGTTATGTTACATTTCAGGCTAAACTCATTGAACAACTTCATATAAACACCTGTCAAAACAAACTGCAGCCTCCAGAACAGTGTCTGCACAAACTGGTCCTTATAATCCCCGTGGGTTTGTTTTGTTTTGTTTTGTTTCTGGGATGCTGCTCCAGACTTCATTACTTTGAGCAGGGTGTACCTAATAAACTGCCAACTGGGCGCATAAGGTATACCCGAGCTGAACTGAATGACTGAGTGAGGCACGGGGGTGGGAGGGGGCGACATGATGTTGCCATGATTTAGCAAACATTAGTGAGCGATTGCTAGCCGCTATTTAGCCCAAGTTAACGCCTACCGTACCAGATAAAAACCATTAGGTGATAGTGCCGGATATTAATGCACTGATGTTATGAGGGTTAATGTGCTCGTGCAGTACATTAAGCGCCTTGCCAAGCGCTGCTGGCAGGCTAATGTCCATGGTATGAGACAGCTGGCTAAGCTAACATGAGAGGGCAAGTCTCCTGGCCGTCTATGGGACTGTTGTGCTAGCTAGCTTCAGTTGGCTAGAGGCTAGTCGCACAAACGCCCACCCGTTATTTGTTCTCCATTCACGGGGACTCCCCCGGCCGGCGCGAGCCTCTCGGTGACGGTTAGCAACAGTTAGCAACCGCCGGCTAACGTTAACACTAGCTACCCCCGTCAGCGAGGTTCGACGAACACAGCCAAATTAGCCAGCTCCTGGAGACGTTAGCTGGTCACATTACATAACAAGACCCCCCGACTGTGTCCACTGTGCAGCCGATCCACAACATACCTCCACCACCGCCTCCAGCTTGCCCTCGAAAGTGAAGTCGATCAGGTCGGGCTTCAGGCATAAGCCGTAGTTGACGGGGTAAACGTCAGTTGGTAACCGTACGAAGGGCCTCCTTTCGGGCATGGTTCCTGTATTTTTTGGCCGGCTGTGCTAACGAAGACGTTACTGTGTGTGTGAGAGTGTTTGTCTCTCTGAGTTTTATTGATGCAGGGCTGACCAAACCGGGCCTCGACAGTGGTGGGGATGGACAGCAGGTAGTGATTCCGTGTGCTGTAGCCGTATTCAGCGACTCCTCTCTCCCCGCACAGCCCAAACAACTCCGCTTAACCTACGTCCGCACGCACACACTCACTCACCCATGCTACGTCACGACGTTCCTGGGTACGTGACTAACGTGTGTGCATGGCTCCGCGTGCAACATACGAATACGAATGACGTTATTAATCTATTAATCTATATAATGACTTTATTAATTTATTAATAAACATGCCTGCAGTCTAACAAATACTGTTTTCAAAAGTGTCACTTTTGAACAAGTTCCACAATTGAAGATGAGATTTAATATGTATTCACGTGTTCTGTATATACAATGGGCATATGAGGTAATATGATACTCTGTTCATTAGTGCATTAAACCAAATAAATCTGACATAAAACAGATGTGATGTATAAGGTGATACCTAAAAAGTCCAGATGAGCGTTCTGTCCTGTTGCATTTTCGCTTTAACAGCTATCAGTTATCGTTGTGGTTTTTATTTTATTATTATTATTTTTTTACTCTATTGCCACCGTTTGACTGATTAAAGGCCACTGCCTCCTTAATCTTAAGGATGAAAGATTTTTAGCTTCGAGTTTAGTGTTTTTAATTGGCACTGGCTGGTTCCCCTGTAGTACATACACGAGGATATCCTGAACGATGAAGCTCATATGTGTCAGTCTACTTGAAAAAAGGGAAAAGTTTGTTTAAAATGAATAAAAACAAAACAATTCATAACTTTGTTACGTTTTTATTTATTTATTGCAGAACATTTTTTGTATTATTTTGAAAGGGACGCCAGGAAGTGTTGCTTCCTAGTTTCCGTTAAGCGGTGTAAAGATGGCGATGTCCATGAGGAGGACGCTGGTGGTCCTTCACAGAGCAACATGCAGCAGTCTGAAGGTAACGGAACATTTAACGACACGTTATTGTTATAAAACAGCGACAGACGCAGAAAATAACGTTTAAATAACTCGTCTGTTCCGAGCTAAACGCGCTACGCGCTACACAGGCTAGCTTGGCTAACGTTAGCTAACTGACAGGACGTGGGTGAGGGTGAAGTACTCACACTATGTCAACAAAATCAAATGAGATGTTCCTGGAAAAAATAATGGGTTATACTGTAGTAATTATGTCGGTGAGTCAAAATAGTGGTAGTTTAAGTTATAAGTTTACAGTTTGAACAGTTATCTCATTATTTAAAGCCACAGTGAGTGTATTATATTGACAGTTGTTTTGATTCTCCATGTGTCTCAGAGCACAGAGGTGCCTCTGGACGTGCGGCAGCCAGCCCCGCTCCTCCTGCCGGTCCGGACCAAGAAGCGGTACTTTATCCCTCCAGCCGTGGGGATGAAGGGGAAGATCGAGAGGAACACGGAGGACAAGAGCCGAGCAGCAGGCGTTGTCATCAGGCAGGAGTACTTCGAGAGGCCCATCAACATCGCCTGCACCGGTAACAGTCATCATGTCTGCTTATTTATGATGATAATCCATTTAAAGAGAAGCCTTTGTAAACACAGTGGTCATGATTTGACCCACGAGTACTCGGCAGTCAAACCTGTAAAGTTCAGTTTGTTCACAGACACAGAAACAAAACACTCCTTGTTCCTGCTGCAGTAGACGTTGACTGTCAGAAATCATCTATATAAAGAGCCTGGTGCACTAGTGTTGAGATAAACTCAGCACCAGTTTGCTGCAGCTGTTTTCTGTCAGACGTCTGATCCGTCCTGTTTCTGTCCTCACCAGCTGGGATCTTCGACGCCTACATCCCACCGGAGGGTGATGCCCGTCTCTCCGCTCTGTCCAAAGAAGGCCTGAAGCAGCGAACAGAACAGATCCGACAGACCGCCGCCTCGCAGCTCGCGTAAGATTATTCCTTCCTGTCAAACATGTCAAAGTCATTTTGTTGCAGCTGTGTGATGAACTTACAGATGTTTGTTTGTTTGTCTTTGCAGGATTCGTAAAATCAAAGAGCACGACTCTCAGTTCTCAACAAAGAATTTTGCGGAACGAGCTCAGGAGATCTTCATTGAAGCTCACAACGCTCTGACACAGTAAGAACATGAACCGGGCTCTGAGCTCACAAACACAGAGACATTTGTCACAGAGGTGAGAGTAAAAGTCACGCTGCTTCAGCTCTGCTGCAAAACTCCTTGGTCCTGTTGTCAGGTGAAATAATGAAAGGATTCCTCTACATGTCTGCGAGCTACAGCTCAGACTCCTACATGTACGTTACGTCTCCTTAGTCCTGCAGACGTCCACTAACACCTTCATTTTTGATGATGTTTTCAAAGAATCAGATTTATTGGGAAGACTTTGACTCTGGTTTATATAACTCACATATAACAAGACATACAGAGGACGACAACAACTGAACCATATAAACCAATAAATATTGGATAAGTATGAATGATATGTACATTGTATGTTTTACATCTGTGTGTCTATATTCTTTACACCAGGACTGAAGTGGCAGTATGAGCAGTGAGCAGGATGTGACACAGAAAGAACAGCAGCTCATTTTAATTGTTTACTTTCAGTTGAAAAACGTATTCGTGAAGTGAAGTGTTAGATTGTGTGACATGAAGCAGAACTTAAATAAATGCATAGATAATATATTCCCTCTAAAATGCCTGGAGACAGAGAGATGAACTTGTGGTCTGGTTGTTGTTGCTGCAGGTTTAACAAGGAGAAGCTCCACTCCTTGGTGACGGAGCGCTGTTATCCAGTAAGTTCTCTCCTCTGGTGACGATCGAAGCTCCACAACGTTCCCTCACATGTTTCCCAGTCCTCACAGTCTTCTCTCCTCCGTCCTGTGCTCAGGAGATGACGAGGGGAAACCGCTTCAAGACGATCCGCTGGAGCTTCGTCGAGTCCCTGGAGCCGCCCAAGGTGGTCCACGCCCGCTGCCCCGACATGGTCTCCAAGGGCAACCTGTACGGCCAGGTGACGGTGCGCATGCACTCCAAACAGGTACGAGCTGAGATACATGAACTTGACTTTGTCTCACCTGTGCAGGTTCTGGGTTCAACAAACAAATCAGACCTGAGCAGTTTGAATGTTGAGTCAGAGCTGCTCACGGTGAACTGCACGAGTGACAACGCAAAGTCAGGATCAGTCCTCGCCTTAAAGCCACAGCCAACATATAGATCTGTAAGTGTGTGTGTGTGTGTGTGTGTGTCCTCAGACTCTGGCCATCTACGACCGCTTCGGGCGGCTGATGCTGGGCAGCGAGGAGCAGCCAAAGGACGTCCTGGAGTACCTGGTGATTGAGCGCCACCTTGTCAACCCCTACGGCCGGTGGAGGCTCCACGGGAAGATAGTGCCGTCCTGGGCTCCGGCCAAAGATCCAGTTATTAAGGTGACGCTCGTCTCTGCACAACATTTATCTTTTAGTGAGGAAAAGGCCGAGGTCCAGCCTGCTCTGGCTCTCTGCGCAGGCTCATTAAACTGCTTTTATGAACTGGTCAGTTCATACGTCACTTTAACGAGGCTGCGACAGAACATGAGTCTGGATTTTCTTCCTCTGAGTCCTCACACCTGGAGGACGCTGACCCACGTCTGATGTCTGTCTTCTCCAGTTGTTTCCATATCAGCCCCCCCCCCCCCATTCCCCTTTAGTTAATGGCCAGCACTTTCTCTCATAAAACAGTGAAATATCTGGTGTTGATTACAGTCCAGCTCCAGTGCGGTGTTTGTGAAACTGTCTGATCTGCTCATTGACTCACACCCAGCTGGCAGTTATGAGGTTTCACCAGTAAAACAGTCCCACAGTAAATCCTCCTTATAAACCTGCAGGGAGGAGCTGCTTAAGCTTCACAGTCTGCAGCTTGTTCTACCTGTTGAATTGTATTATAAGGACAGGTGCTCCTATAATTCTGACCACTCCTTTATTTATGTCATTGAGAATCAGCCATGTAATAGATGTAACTCAATAAATGATGAAAGTGTAGATGATAGAAAGACGGACGATAAATGAAATAGAATCAGAAACCAGTAAAAATAGTCTTAAAATAAACCATCAGGTTCCATCTGTTGTTAAAATGTCCACAGTTTGTCTCTGTACAGTCCCTGGCCTTTCTGTGAGTGACCATCAGACTCACTGTGATCAGTTTAATAGAGACTGTTTCAAGCAGCAGTGACATCAGCTGTGGAAAGGTGCTCCACACCTGGACTGTGCTGAGGTGGAGGCAGAGATCGGTCCACGCAGTCAGAGACACCCACATGTTTGTGCTTTAGGTTCATTGAGTCTTGAACCACAGCAGAGCTCAGGTCAGGCCGCTCACTCAGCTCTGGTTGGAGCATGGACAGCAGTGTTTCCTCACATAGAACATCTCAGCCAATCACGTGTCAGCAGCAGTGTAATGTAAACAATGAGCAGGGGCTTCAGTTAAAGTTCACATCAAACATGAGACTGAGCGGAGCCTCGGTCTCCAACCTTCTGAGGGTCCAGGACATGAAGACCTGAGGCAGGAGCTGCCCTCTGGTCCCAGCCTCGTGGCGTTCCTAATAAAGTGCTCAGTGAGTCAGTGGAATAGAAGATGATTTACAAAACATAGAACATAATCACCTTAAATCTGTGAGTCAGCCCCGGCTGCTGCCTCTGTCCCAGATGCACCTGACAGATGGAGCTGATGATGTCACCAGGTGTTTCTTCTTCTTCTTCTTCTTCGTCTCTCTTTTTGTCTTCTCAGACACAGTCGAACAGCGTCAGTTCTCTGCAGACGTCGTGTTTCTCACTTCGTCACGTCAGGATAAAAACAACAGCGGCACTTTGATTTGTAAATGAGATCAGAAAGAAGGACTTTAAAGTTTTAACTTGTTTATTTTATTTATGAGGAGAAAATCAGAGAGAAGTTTGTGTTTCAGTCTGAAGTGTGTCTCCGTATCTATGCACCAATCAACCATGTAATGGCATTAAATCAGGTTTTATTATTGGCTTATATCTGCGGCCTGTTTAAGAGCTGACTCTGACTCACTAGTTATTTGGTTTAAAAGTGAATTTGTAGTTTTAATTATCCTCCACAACTTGTTGCTCCGGTTTTAAAAGCAGACCAGCTCCAGGCCTCGTCTCTGGTTATTTGTGGTTCTGTCACTCACACCCTGTCAAGTGAACTGACACATGAAGGCAGGACACCTCCACCAGCTGTGGCCTATGAAATAATAATAATTTCAGGATCAGATCTTACACAACCCGAGCTAAATATGCTTCTGTTTTTTTGCTCTTTATATTAAGATTAAACACTGAGGTAAATGGTTAACAACTCCTAACTGTGAGAAAATGTTGCTGATATTACACAAAGTAATGCAGAAGCAGATTTAACCCTCGTCTGTATCTGCAGCCTGAGACATTTGTTCTGTAAATAGATTCTTTGGTTATGTGTTGATTTTAATTTTCCCTCTTGTCTTGCAGACTGTCATGGTCCCTGGGCCCCAGCTGAGTCCAGGACAAGAGTTCGATCCCAGCAGCTTTGAGGTTCCCAAACCAGCTGCGGTGCAGTGGTACAAGTAGACCACCAGGTGGTGCCGCCCTGTGCTTTAAACCACAGTAAGAACGTTATCACCATTCAGCAGCAGCCAGCAGCAGTTTAAAAGCTGGCTGTGTGTGGATAGTTTGTCCACTTTGGCAGCAGACCAGGCTTCCTTTGGAGGCTCTGTGCTGTTTGGCTGCTCAGACAGAGGAAGCAGCAGGTGAGTCGCAGGACGAACAAACCGCTTTGTCCCAACGCCAAAAATAAAACCTGCTTCTTACTCAGTAAATCACCACACAACAGTCTGGAATAACAACAACAGCACCAGCTCCACTCACGGCTTCAACTCGGCTTCATTTTCACACATTTTTTATGTTTGTTCCATGAGACTAATTTAATGTGTACGTGTGCGTGTAAGAAATAAAATGTACAGATCTCCAGAAATTGTATGGATTTATTTCTGTGGTGAATATACTGCATGTTGACCTCAGGAGATACAAAAATAAAGTGACCCATCTGCTTTTCTTCTTCACACCAGTAGATCTCAGGAGGATTTTTCTCTTTTGTTTCCAGAGTAATCTTTCATAGAAGATACAAACAAAATTGAAACGGTACAAACAGTACACAGGCTGATGATGCTTCTCTATGCAAAACAAAGGGTGTGTTACAACTATATCTGATTTTTTTTTTTTTTTTTTTTTTTGGTCTTTTTTACGTGACAACAGATTACAGCACGCTCATTCAAAAAACACACTAACATGCAACGATGCTCACAAAACTAGGTCACTCCACTGACAAAAAAACTTGGCGCAATGAGATCACTGAATGAAAGAAACCTGAAGCTGTGTGAGACTGAATGACGCCGCCGCAGCAGCAGCAGCAGCAGCAGCATTAGTGCTGATAATTATCACCATTTGAAACAACGGCCTGTCGATTTCACAGAGTACTTGCTGGCATAGACACGACATAATTACATCAATACAGAAAAACTGCTCACGTTGTAAGTTTTCATTTTCAGTTTAAACTGATACAGATTTCAAAACGCTGTGGTGGTTCAATCTGAATAATGTGGAAACGTGTGGCTACTCTGATGCAAATCAGTTATTACCTACAAATTAAAATGTGATTAAAAAAAAAGTCATTATGAATCTTTGACTAATGCAGGAGGTGATTGAATCAAAACGTTTCCTATTTCTCCAGTGCATATTAATTGGCTCTAGCAGGACATCTCATCTCATCTAGTACCTTTCAGAGACCAAAGAATATCTATTTATAGCAGCAACTACAATGGCCAGGGTCAATATCTGCTGTGAAAGATCCCAGAGGGAAATGCTTGACTAGAACTTATTTAATCAAACTAATAGGAAATAGGAATAGTTTTTCATTAAAGCTGTGGCCTCTGTAACTTGCATTATAGTGTATAATAGCCATCAGTCTAACGTTCATTGTAATTACCACTCTGATGTTAATGTCATTGTCCCATTTCTCTGAAGTGCATCCACATAAAAAGCAGTGACGACATGATTTTCTACTGATATTGGATATTAAAACAAATACGCAAAATAACTTTTCTGTAACAAGTACAATTTTTAGGGTATAAGTCTGAGTTTATGGTGAATTATGCAGTGTTTGGCTTTGTGTGTTTGTTTGTTTGTTTGTTTGGGTGGATGAATGCTGAATGTTATTTTCACATTCTTATGTCTGAGTCATCAGTCCACCCAAGTAAACAGGTATGCATAGTTTTTTGATCAATCATTAATACCTGATTGAAATATAATTTGACATCCATAGCGTAGTCCCGGTGGCAATGCTGGACACGTGACACTTTCTTAAATTTTGAAAATATTATTTCCAAAAAAAGAACAAAATTAGACTGAAATTATTCTGCGTGTGCTGGTTAAGATTAGTTTCATCTTCTGGTTCCTGTGCTTTGGCTGTGTTTGAGACTGTCTCCCAAGCCTTGTGTCCAACATATTGTACTTACATGGCAAATGTGTTTAACTGTCACCCAAAAACATACAAAGACACAAAAAAACATTGTAACTCATAACAGGGGGTAGAAGCAGGAAGAAAAGGAACTTCATCTAATTGCTTAGATGCCCTTCCATCATTCAAAAAACGTCTGTTCCTAGGTCATTTCTGGATCAACAAGGGACGAGTCCACAACATGTGCCTCAGTAGAAAGAAAGCTTTGCACGTAAAATGTCCAGCTCATCAAGTCTCTACTACAGGTGTTTCAGTTGGTGGTAGTCTAACCTGGAATGACACAGCCCTATGTTTTATGTTCCATTATCTCAGGTACGAGTCCATCTGAATGGGCTTTCAGTTTTACCACTTGCACAGGGAGCTGTTCCTGAGCTGACCCTGCGCTCTGACGTCCCTGAGCATCTGGGGAAGTTAAAAAGCAAAGTTCCCCTCAACTATCAACAGCGTGCCGCCCAAAATGTTCAGATTCTCCTTTCTCTGAAAGCAAATGATGGCTAGATTTAGGTCACAAGTCAGGTGGAAATACAAGAGCTTCAGCGGCACATTCTGCATCATCCTCCTCATCTTCCTCTGGAATATTCTCAGGCTCCCACGTAAAAACATCCGAGGCATTGTCTGTGAAGGAACCAGATCTGGTCCTTACCATCTCCCAGGGACACATGGCATCGCGTCGGCCCAGGGCTAGGTTTGCCTTGGACTCATCTATGTCCTCTGTGCTGATGTCAGCTGGAAACTCTTCGGCACTTAGTGGACCCTGGTCCTCTGTGACGACTTGTAACTCACTGTTGGGAATATCAACATGTGTGGATGTTTGTGGGTCTGTCAGACTATCATCTGTTCCTGTCCTGTCTTGAACTCCCGGTTGGTCAGTCTCCCAAGGACAAACATCTGCCCGACCACTATCCTGCTTTTGGAGAACTTTTGGTTGTTCCGTTTCCCAAGGACAAACATCTGCCCGAGGGCTGTCTTGTTTTTGGAGAACTTTTGGTGGTTCTGTTTCCCAAGGACAAACATCTGCCGCGACCACTATCCTGCTTTTGGAGAACTTTTGGTGGTTCTGTTTCCCAAGGACAAACATCTGCCCGACCACTATCCTGCTTTTGGAGAACTTTTGGTGGTTCTGTTTCCCAAGGACAAACATCTGCCCGACCACTATCCTGCTTTTGGAGAACTTTTGGTGGTTCTGTTTCCCAAGGACAAACATCTGCCCGAGCACTGTCCTGCTTTCTCAAAACTTTTGGAGTACCTGTTTCCCATGGACAAACACTTTCCCGGGAATTTCCGTGCATCTGTTGTTTCTCTAATTTTGCGACTTCTGATTTGACTACCCCTGTCTCCCCTGTTTCCCATGGACAAACATTTTCCAGAGCGGTGTCTTGCCTTAAATGGCTGTCTGATATTTTGGGTGTCTCTGGATTAGCTGATTCTGGTTCCCCAGTTTCCCATGGACAAACATCTGCTGACACCGTTTTGTTGGCTTCCGTTTCCCAGGGGCATACATTTACTCTTGTGTTGTCTTTTTCCTCAGACTTTACCAATGCAGCTTTCAAAGGTGAGACACCTTCTTGCGTGCCTTCTGGCTGGTCTTGATTTCCACTTTCCCAAGGACAAACATCTACCTTGATGGTCATTTGCGTAGTTGGGTCTGTATTGGTTGGCTCTGTGCTTCCTCCTTCCCATGGACAAACATTTTCCATGATTTTAGGAGGTTCAGGGAAATCCCATGGACAACTTTCTGCGGTCCTGTTCACTTGTTTACCCAAATTAAGGACAGGAGATTTTGCATATTGTTGCTCATTACTTGGCATGTCTTTTGGTGCACCAGGATAGATGGCAGGTTTCATAACCCCTTGTCGATTGGGCACCGTCAGTGATGCCTTGGTCTCCAAAGGATTTAGGTTTTCATATACAACTTCCGGCTTCTCCTGAACATCCCAAGGACAGACATTAGCATATTCACTATCTTGTCTTGTTGGAGGTTGCGGAGTTTCTGCCGTCTCCCAGGGACAAACGTCTGTTACACGTTTCAAAGACTGTTGTGCCTGTGAATCTCTGGACAAAGTAGTACGAGAAATGACAGGAATATCTTGTGATTCCCAAGGACACACGTCACCACGACCACTTCCCTGTCTTTTAACATTCCCATGTTCTTGAGATTCCCATGGACATACATTGGATACCGTTACCTGGGATTCCCAAGGGCAAACATCAGCTTTAATGCTCTGCTGCTTCTTTGGGCCCTCTCCTTGCTGCATAGTCCCAGCTCCTTCCCATGGACACACATCAGCGTGGGAAATAGTACGGACTGGTGTAATTCGAATACTACTTCTTCTGTTAGTTGAAGGAGTTCTTGAGCTACTAGCAGTTTCCCATGAACTTATACTGCTGCGTTTGCTGTTTTGCCTTGATAAAAACACATTTTCATAGGTGCCATCTTTTTGCATGTCATCTGTATCCCAAGGATAGACAGCAGATTTTACAACCACTAGCCGTCTTGGGCTTCTCTCTGAAGAATCTGCAGAGGAAAGCCTGATTGCATTCTGCTTTACAAGGCATGGTTTTCCGTCTACTGTAGACATACTTCTTTTCTGCAGTGACCTCTTTTCCATGCTTGGATGTCTACTAGATGTCCCTAACCTCGGTGTTGTAGAAGCACTTTCCTGACTTTTTTGTGAGACAGAATCCTCTCTATTCAAATTCTCCTCATTACTGGATCTGCTTCCTGCATCCATTGATCCCATAATTGATTTCACAGACAGCCACCTACTAGTGGTGCTGCGGAAGGAGAAGATACGCTGATCTTTTGTGACCTTAGGTCTTGGAGAGCCTGGTGCACTTGCAGACACAGGGGCTTGTGGTTTGGGTGACTCAGTTTCAGCTTGTAGTCCTTTGTCCTCAGATGGAGTCTTCTCTACAGGTGGTAGATGGTCCCAGGGACAGACGAGGGTCTGTGGAGATGCTGGTCTTTTTACCTCACCATCCTGAGAGTTTGCATAGGTGACGTGCTTCTGGTTCTTGTCACCTGATGGTTCCCGCTCCACCTCCCAAGGACAGACTTCGGACTTGTCAAATGACTCTGACTGGAGAGCACTCCTGGTCTGGTCACTAATGGAAATGCTCTGCCTGGACCTTGTTAGCACAGTGCTGGCTCTGTTAACTTTAGGTATATTTTCCATAGAATGGGTGGTGGTGGACGTTAGACTCAAGGACTTATGAAGCCTAGTGTGATCAGGATGCAGAAGATTGGTATCAATGGTCAGGTTCTGGGCACTAGCAGACTTACAGACCCCTGGTGGAATATCTAAGGAGTCTGTCTCAGACCGCTGGGAGCATCTCTTTGCAGAGTTGGCATTCAACATAGAGTCACGAAACGAGGAGTTTCTTTCCCTGACATAATGATGATCACTCTGGGACTTGCGTATGCTTGGGCGTGGAGATGGTGATCGGGATTTCATTGAACTTTTGTAACTGATACTGACAGTGTCTGGGGTCCGCCTGAAAGAATCCGACATATTCACACTTCTACTGCGGAACGATCCGTCCCTCTCTTCACGGCTGCACTGTCGGCTCATTGATTCTGGGAACTCTGCAATGCGTTTGATAATGGACCTTCCCAGTGTACACCGAGAACTCCGCTTCTTTGACAGATGAGGGTTGTTTGCAGTCATCTTCTTCGTCTTGTGGACTTCTAACTGGGCATATAACTTCTTCAGTTCATCCTGGTGCATGTGAAGAAGGGAGGGAATCAAAGGAGGCATTCAGGAGATGGTTGAAATGTTTGAGGAGAGGAAAAGACAAGGACGACAACGAGTCAGGTAAGGTAAAAGACAGTTGAGGATAAGAAAGGTTAAAGGTTGGAGAGAGGTCATACAACATATATCTTTTCTACTGAATTTCCTGTTAATTTATGATTTAATTATAATACATTTAAGACCTGTTTAAGTGAGTCTGCATGTGGTCATAACTAAAAATTAAGGGACATTTATTTCTCTTATTTAAATGTGACCTTGGGAATTTCTTCCACCTTTTGTAAATTATGTCCCAATGCAAAGTGATAACATCGGTCTGAGGGGACAAGGGAATTTACCCGAAAGTCATCTGGGTCCACACTGTGCTCGCTCCAAGCCGAGTGAAAACTGCTGTTGAGGTACGAGCCAGAGCGCCGCAGGTCTACTTCATCTTCGTACACCTCTGCTGCGATCTCCTCTCTCCCGGACTTAGACACATGGAGAAACTGTCGGACGCAAGCAAGTATAAAATTTCTACACTTCACATTGGAAAACAACATTGATTGTGCTTATATGGACGTGTTTGTGGTTGTAAGGCATCACTTTTTGTGTCTGATTAGACGAACTTGGTTTTAAGTTCCTATCCTGGTTTTGCCTGACTTTACCTCACCAATAATTAACTATGGCACATTAAAAGTATGTTGAGCACCTTGGGAATGAAGAGCAGGGCGAGCGTCACGGTGATGGTGACGTGGGTGTGCGTGAAGGACAGCAGCAACATCCAATCAGGATGCAGAGAGGGAAAGGTGAACCTGAAGGGGGGGCAGGAAACACAAAGGAGCATGACGTTAGCTTGGCCTGCATTTCTACGATTTCAGACACAATGACTGTGCTCATCATATACCTGAACAGGTGGAACATGGAGGAGAGGAGTAGCTCATTGTGGATGGCAATGCCCATGTAGCGAGGTTCGTGGAAGGCCGAGGGGACGGGCCTGACGGCGGTCCACAGGGAGCTCCCCCAGCACAGGAACAGAAGCTCAGCTGTGGCAGAGGACATAGAGGACAGGTAACGTTTACTGATGTTTTTTATCAGCCTGAGTCTGTTTAACGCTGAATAATATATCAACTGCCTTCCAGCATGGTCTGGATTTAACCTGACGTTGGTAAACAATTTACTGTTTAAGGGAAATTTCTCTTGTTTTTTCATTTTAGAGGTTTGTGGTTAGTTACACTGTCAGCTTATTGACAACTCTACAAAAACACTGTTCTCCCAGACATTGTGGATACAATGTCTTGGAAGTGATGGAAGTTCTTCAAATTTGGCAAAAACTAATCCTAATGTTCCATAAATCATGAATAAAACATTTTAACTACATGCGGTGAAAGGCTCCATCAGCTTTTTGTGAGCCTCCACTCACCCACGGCCATCATGTAGTCCCAGCGGTCCAGGTAGCACAGGTTGAAACCCTGTCCATCTGACGTGGTGGCGGTGATGAACACGGGGATGTTCCTGTCCCGGTTCTGGAGGACGCCCACGGTCCAGGCGCACAGGAACCAGCTGACCGTCATCAGCATCACTCCCAGAATCCTCAGCAGGTGCAGGCTGGACATGTAGGGCACTCTCTGGGCCGTACGCGACAGGAACACCTTCAGCACCCTGCGCAGAGGAGAGAGTACACCACTGTTTTAAAATGAAGACCTTTAAATGTACAATCAGTTTATTAGGAACACAATCTTAAATCAACGGCACATTGAGGACAGTACAGATGTACCTAATAAAGTGACCTGTGAATGTTTGTGAACATGAGGGGAACCAACTCTTTTTGACCTTAAAGTAAGAAAAAGTTCACATCTTTTTCTTCTTAAATCAGATGGAAGTGAGGTGTGAACCCACCTGTACATCTTCAGAGTGACGGTGCCATAAACGATGGAGAAGCCGAGCATGCGGACCCAGCGCAGCAGGATGCACCTGAAGGTGCTCGGCTTGAAGTACATGATGAAAACCTGCAGGAGAGAGACAGAGTATGTAGTAAGTATGACCTGCAGTGTTTTGGCTGCTGTGTAACTATCACTCCTACAGTAACCATCACTATTACTGAGCTTCATCAGCTCCACTGCTCCTCCTCTGCCATCTAGTACTACCATAATACTGCTGTAGTTTACAAATATAATAATCACTATAATCAATCAATCGATCGTTTTCAAATTAAAACTCCAAACACTTAACATTAACATTTTGAATTGACTGAATTTTTTTTTTTTTTTTTGAAAACCAAACAAATCAATAAATGAGAAATTTCTCATTGCAAGTTAATCAGTATTACTTCCATTGCTACTTAATACTACTGCTACTATTATAAGTACTGGAGTTACTGCTGCTGTGCTACTGTTACTTTGTTTTTTTTTACTACCACTAGTAATTTACATCCATGTAAACACATCTACTGACATTATTGACATTAATGAGGTTTATAATGTGCAAACAAACCTCGTTGAAACCCATAAAGTGGATGTTGGTGACTCTGTATGTAATAATGTATCAGATATGAAGTATATTTCTATTTGATGGTACATTCATTAAAAAAAACATTTCAAATGGGACCAGATGGAGAAAGTACTCAACAATATATGAGGACGCAGACTGAGACTGTAACTGCTGGTTAAACACAGTCCATCACAGTCGACAACAGGTCGAACCTCAGTCTCTGCTCAGTGTGCAACAGTAGAGTGGATGACTGTAATCCAGGAATTAAAGCTCATTCTGCTGTGACGGTCAGTGTCAGTCACTCTGGATAAGAGCATCAGCTAAAGCCTAAAATGTGAACGCAAATTTACATCATTGTGTTCAAACCACTCATGAGGGATAAAACCGCTGAGAGCGCACTCGTATAGAATCACAGACAATGTGCAGCAAACACCCAGAGGAGGCAGATGGAGACGAGGGTTAAAGACAGAGCTGCTGCTGACGAAGGAGAGATCTGACTGGCTACGGAGAGAGGGGAGGGTCATAAATGATCAGTAGGCCCCCCCACCCAACCTCGATGTATAGTGTTATTATGAGAAGTGTACTGTGTAATAGTTTGTTTGTGGTGTTAAAACATTAAAAGTGGGAGAAAAGAAAAAACAAAAAATCAAAAACTGGATCTGAAGTTCATCTCACTACTTCCTGACCCTTTAGCCCCACCCACTACCTGGATGCTCCAGGTGGCCAGGTGAAAGAACCAAGATCATCAGGATCAGGTCAGAGGAGGAAACATCAGAGACTCATGATAATGGTTAGCGTAGTTAGCATTGGTTCAGAACACCTCGTTAGTATGTTGTCAAAACAATTAGCCTGCATTGTTAGCATCTCTTAGTGTTGTTGCACACTTTGTGCATATTTTCAAAGTGGTTATTGTAGCCAGCCACCTTTTTAAAGCAGTTAATATCATTAGCATCTTTTTGAAATAGTGAGTTTTGTTAGCATCCTTTACCACGGTTAGTGGAGTTAGCATTTTTTTTCAGAATAGTTAGCATATTTTCAAAATGGTTACTGTAGCTAGGTATCTAGGTAAAACAATTAGTATAATTACTGTCTTTTTGAAATGGTATATTGTTAGCATCTAGTGGGGTTAGCATTTTTCAGAATCATTAGTGTAGCTTTAGCATTTTTTATAGAACAGTAGTTAGTTAGCAACAGATAATGTGGTTAGCATTGTTTTAGAACAGTTAGCATAGTTAGCGTTGTCGTTTTGAACAGTTAGTGGCATGAGCACGTTTTTAGAGTAGCATAGTGAGCATCTTTAAAGTTTTAATGTTGTTTTTCAGCTTGTAACTGCAGTCGCTGACATAATGCTAGTGATTGTGCTAATGCTAATTCTCTGTCAGGTTTATTTAGCCCCGCCCCCTGTCATATGGACATTATCAATGTTAAACCAACACTAAGTAACTTTTCTACCTCCATATGATATTTTCAGAGCTGTTGTGATGGTACATCGGCTTACAACAGGGTGAATGACACCTCTGTCATGGCCTGG
Organism: Caranx ignobilis; assembly: GCA_021432705.1. NCBI lineage: Eukaryota > Metazoa > Chordata > Actinopteri > Carangiformes > Carangidae > Caranx > Caranx ignobilis. The sequence goes on from MU269982.1 coordinate 175,781, forward strand.
GGGGGGGGGGGGGGTCTGTGTCGCCTTCACTGCCACTAAGCAGCTTCCAGGTGGATGGTAGGAACCCCTCCACACAAAAAACTACAAATGTGCTGACTGCTTTACGGCACACGTCACTTCCTCCTTTCCCCATTCGTTCAAAAGGCGGAAGTCGATGCGAACGCCTCATGGATGTATTATAAGATATAATATATATAATAGATCCATGGATTACCGCTATCATGGCAGGAGCAGCAATAAACGACACTACACGCTGGTGCTCATGGGAAACGGAGTCTTCCTTCAGACAAAACACGACGGCTTTGGTTCACAAGCATCGCCAAATTCAACCAAAACTGAAAACTCTTAAGTCTTGCTTTAAACTTGATTTTCACCAAAGGGATTTTATTATTATTATTATTAAGAAAGCTGAGTTTTGTCTTTTCTTATATTCATCAACCCTGCAGGGAAACAACAGGATGCTGGGAAATCAGGACACCACAGAAGAAGAACGGTTTAAACTGGCCTAAACTCACTTTGTGCCAAAACAGTAGATTTTTAGAGTCTGGGTCTCGGCTCGATATCTGTTAATCCTCCCTGTTGAACGGCCAGTATTTTACATATGAGAGGAAAACCCCCCACACGGAGAGATGGTTTATTACTCCTCTCACTTTTTAATATCTCTTCTGAATTTAAATGTTGATGATTTTAAATCCTTTGGGCCACTTTGGGTTCATCGTCATTTAAGGACATCGTAACTTTTAATGTGTTTTACCTGCAAACGTAGACCTTTAGACACATGTACTACAGTCTGACAGTTAGTGACTGATCTGGTAATTTACCTCAGGCTCTGCGGAGCATGAGTAGGAGGCTGTTTTCTGTTAAACTTTGTTTAAAATCCTCTTTTTCTCAGTTAACTTTGATGAAATCACTGTGTAACTGTATCGATAAGAAACAATCCACCTTTCAGGCTTTTTAACGCCGTGACCTTCCTTCACGTCGACACCAAACAGGCCGTCCTGCAGCAGGCGACTCTTTGTAGATCAAACGGAGGAGACCCCACCACAACTGAGCCCTCGCTGAGATGAGAGAGTGACCTTTGACCTTTCATCTGGGACCCTGGCCTTTAGGTCTACAGTCAGGTATGTGGGCTGCAGTTCACATTTGGATCTAAACCAAGCAGAACCCTCAGCACCACCTGAGGCCTGTAATGTTACACTGTCATCTTTATTTCACTTTCATTGAACTTTAACTTTCTAGCACACGTCCCTGAAGAATAATGTTCATTACCACCATTGTACCTCTGTAACTCTACATACATATTTTACATGATCTATGATTCCTCTAATTAAATCTTTTGAAGGTCTGATATATTTTACAATTCTGAACCTGCAATGACCTTTTTTTAAAAAATCTAAATAATGCAGAACATTGTAAACGTCACCGTCTCAGTTCATAATGAAAATGCATGGTGCGGTCTCAGAGCAACATCTGGAGGACCTAAGGTGTCTTTCAGCTCCATGTTTGGTCTCCACCTGCTCGCTGGCAGCTTCTGCAACAACCAAAACACACTCAGTATCTCAGGCTCTGTGAGGTGTGTCTGCAGCACACGGACATGAATGTGATCAATCTGATCTCATGGTCATGTTGGTTTCATATGACGTGTAGATTATATTTCCTGTCGCTTGATCACGTCTGGTATTGAACTGATTAACTCGGCACCAGGACAGATCAGCACATCCCCACTTTGCTTCAGTGACAGGTGTCTCAGCCTATCACAACCATCCACCTCAGATGAACCTAACCCAACCTAACCCAAAAAAAACCCTAATTCAGGCGAATAAATGTGGATTGCCTCGTGCACCTGCCAAAATGGCAGCAAGAGGGAAAATCAAATCCAGACGTCCTGTGGTGTGACGTTATAAATGTGCACAGAAAAACACACAAGTCTTTATTTAGTTCATCCTGAAAAATAAAACTAATGAGGAAGTAAATATGAATCATTTTTCTGTATATTCTACATTTGATAACTTTTTATAAAATAAAACTATTGATCCTTGATTAAAATTCAACCTGTCTTTAGCAGCTGCAACACAAGAACGACACACACATTGATGATTGATGATCGTTCGTGATCATATTTACTTTTGGTGAAGTTGAATTCTTGTGCAGGTGAGAGGAGCCGAGCAGCCCATTACCATGTCCACACATCACATTAAACTAAACCATTGATTAATAATGTGCAGTACAGTGTGTGTGTGTGTGTGTGTGTGTGTGTGAGCTCTGCACATACACACACACACACACCCTGAATCACCTGGCGTCAGCAGGAACGAGCTCCATCGACTGACACTTTCACACTGATGGATGTAAAGTCACGGCTGACTTCCGTTAATGGCTCTTTAATTGGTAAATGAATCTAAAGATTGATTGATAATCAATCACCAGAGCACAGAGACGTTATGAAAACTGTCGACTGCCCACCCGCCCACCCCATTTCCACTTACACACACACACGCAAGCACGCTCACCCCGTTCACCCTCCCACAAATCGTCCATTATGATATAATCCGCGGCTCTGTGCTGCGCAGTGATCTGTAAAGAGCTCTAATCTGACACACTCTGAGCCGCCGCCAATCACTCACTCACCGGGAAGTAGAGGAGCAGAGAGCCGAACAAGATCGTCTCCAGCAGCAGGAGGCCGGACGCCCGGATCCTCTGAGGAGGAGGAGGAGACAAACAACAGCAATGAGTAGATGGAGCATTAGTTTAGAGGTTAAAGGTTAAATGACACTCTGGTCTCTGTTTCCCATTGAGGCTGCAAACTTAACCAGACGTCCACTCCTTCCACTAACTCTGCTGTTCATCCTTAGGTCATTTTCACACCTGAGCACGAGGACTCGGCTCAACTTATGACTTACATCACTCGGTTGAAAGGGGCGCTTATTGATTGGACAAAGTTGGCGTGGAAACCCCTCCCTCCTGACGCAGAACAACAGACAGCAAACATGTTACGTTAGCTGTTCTGTTTCATATTCAGTTCGTCCTTCAGAGAACCACGATTATTCGTCTACGATGTGCTGCGTGCTGCAACACCTCCTATGTTTCGTCCTGTGTTTGCTCCGGTGAGCGTTCACAGTCCATACGAGCCGCATCAGGGTTTTACTTGCATGCGAACCCAGAACCATGTTTTCAGGCGGACCAGACTTGGCTTGGTGGGTTTAAAGCAGACCAAACAGCTCTGGTGTGAAAACGACCTTGAAGGAGCTCAGGAGTGAGCACAGCTCGACCATCTGCTGCACGGCTGAAATACAGAGATAGTCACACACTCACCTACAGGCAGTTTATTGTCAGAGACGATGACAACCACAAAAATAAACTCAAACCAAATGTGTATCAGCTCTTTTTCTGAAGAGAGACCAGAGGACACATGACGCCCCACGGTCAGGGACTCACTCCTGAACTTAGACTTAAATTCCCAGACTTTTGGCAGCACAGCGGAGCAGTGGTTAGGTTAAGGACGTCAGACCTTGAAGTGACGAGGTGAATGAATGACAATGATGAGACCAAAGTTAACCATGATGTTTAATTCAGCCTCCGTCCTCTGCACATTCATAATTGAACAAAGGGACTGAGCAGCTTCGTCTGTCGGCAGCGTTCACTTCTGAAGAAGAAGAAGAACTGAGTGTTTGAAGCGTGAACGTGTAAATCTGTGTTTAGCTTTAGTGACGCTTAAAGGTCATTGATTCAACTTCATATCTTGAGCTCTTTGAACTTGTTTCCTCATGTTCGTTGACTCAGTTCGCTTCATACTTTCAGAACTAATAAAGTGACTTTGATTGAACCTGAGTTCAGTCCGTTTACACCGAACCAGCATGAAAAGAAAGTCACAAACTCCTGTTTACGAATTTTCTAGAAAGTTGTTCCAAGAAAAAAACCCAAGATCAAACGACGGTTTTCTAACTGTGACTCTGAGAACAGACTGTAATCATCAGACTTGAGATGCTTCTGCAAAGACAATTGGCAGGATTGTACATTTCACCACAATGCATCATGGGTCAAAGCCTCCATCTTGGCTCCATCCATACGGCGGCTCTGCTGAGCCAGAGGACCTGACTCACCCGGTTTCGACGGTGCCTGTAGGCCGCCAGCATGCTGACGAAGATGAGGAGCATGAAGACCCCCTGGACGGCCAGCACGGCGGCCCTGAGCAGCCAGTCCTCCTGCACCCAGCAGGGGGCGCCGTCCTGGCAGCTCTTGCAGCCCGGCCAGCACGGGAGACAGATGGGCATGTTCGGGTAACACGTTCCACCGCCGTCAGTCGCGTTCACGGGGCCGCCGCCATCTGCATCACACACACACACACACACACACATAAAGTGCGCCCACACACAGAGCCATGAGCTCAGATACATGTGACTCACAGCTCCAGGCCTTCACACATCAAACACACACCTGTGCTGCCATCAAGCTCCTCACATGGATTCTGTCTTCGTTTCAAAACAAGCACAGCAAGCCAGGAGCTCATTTCATGCTCTCTACTGCAAAGACTTTGGGGTTGATTCCCAAAAGTGTTGACATGATGGGAAGCCAGTGAGGGATCATGTCTTCAGTATGTTAGAAGTGGACCTTTTCCCGGTCGTCTTATCACATCAAGGACCAAACAATCGACAAACGTGTTATCTAGCAGCCAGTTGGTGAAAACGTTTAACAGCTGTACATTGAGCCGTAAACTTGAAATACTGTAACTGAAAACTACATTGCGTCACCTGAGAAAGATGTCCGGATGCTCAGCTGCTAAATGCTTATATCAGTAAAGACTTGGACTGTAAATGACTTCTTGTGGAGTGGCGGTGCAAAACCAAAACTATGAGCTAAAAGAGGCGAAACAGTGACTGAAAACTACAACGTCCTGACTCTGTGGAAGAAAAACCCTGCACCCATCAGTGTCTCTGACTCCACACCACTGGTTTGCCCTATTGATCTTGTGTCCCTTAAACAATGCCATTCACCCCAACACACCTTCTCGTCTCTGTCTTTGTTTCTTCACCTGCCTCTTAATAATTCAGTTGTATGTCTCAGGTTTATTCAATCCTGTCTGACGATCAGAGCTTTTGATGCAAATACCTTTGTTCTCCATGTAAACCCCCCCCCCTCCTTCCACAACTGTATGCCTGACCCCCTGCCCTTCATTCTGGGTCAGTGTATTGCCATGGACCTGCTCTGTGACACTGGGCTCACAGTAAACTCTGGAGCAGGTCCTGTTCAGATGAGCACTAACGTCAGGTTAGTTTTGCCTGCCGTGGACGGAGGACAGTGATCCACTTACCTGTGTCCTCAGGTGCTAGCTCTGGGTTGTAGTAGCCCTGTTTGCAGCGGCAGCAGTACTGACCCAGTCTGAAGCCCCGGCCTGGGATCGGTACACACTGCAGAGGGGAAACACACACATTTATTTATTTTACACAAACAATATACATTTTTTTCATCACTCCATATAATCATCTTGTCTTTCTTCCCTCAGGTGCGATGCTCCAGCTGGACTTTCCATGAGGTCACATCCTGATCAAACCGGTAAGTGTTAACGTCCATCAGTCCAGGAACACAGTCACACACACGGGCCACAGTTACAGTAAAAGGTTTTTCTACCACTGGTCATTGAACGTCTCCCACTGCCTCTGCTGTCACTGAGCAGGACCAGGACATGTGACAGGAAATTATTCATTTAATAAGGAAGAAGCTTTTTCCCTCTGCACGTAAGAGTTCAAAGGGCGGGAGGACGGGGGATTGAACTACCAACCTCACATCTATCAGATGACCCCCAGTGTAAAATGCTGATTTAACGTGCTCTGTTTTCTGATCATGGGATGGAACTGTGTTTAATCAACTCATGGATTATCAGAGATGGATGTGATGCATTAAGTGGCTTTACATGTTGCACTGACATTGAACAGACGTGGTGGTGGCAGTTACATTAACATGCATCCTGCGGTCACAGTGGTGTCAACATGTAGATGGATCATTGGACAGGCCCGACAGGTACAAGAGGTCACAGGGTTCATGAACCTTAGCCTCCATGATGTTACACCTGGTGACAGTCAGTCAAACAACTTCTGAGCGACACAGAATTACCTTAAACACGACAAAGACACACGTAGGGACAAAAAAAACTACACACAGACACAGAATGACTTCATAGAGACACAAAACCACGACTACGACTACACAGGGACATGAAATAACACGGACAGACACACAGAATGATCTGCAGCTAATCCATCCACACTTATATATATGTAAAGTTCAATTTAAATGTCTTTTAAATGACCATGAATGAATGAACAAGAACCGACAGCAGAGGTCGACCTCAGCGAGCTGCAGCTGTGTCAGGTTTCTGCTCAACAGTAGCTGAATGAACAAAGGTTAAAAACAGGGTCACATTACTCCCTCACTCTATTTCCTGCTGATGCTGGCGTCAATTTAGTCAGTCAGGACACACACACACACACACACACACACGTGGATGCTCTGTGTGTTAATCTAAGTTAAAAGCTAAATGGATACATAATGCCTCAACTGAGAGTATTATCCTTTTCTAGAGAAATCCTGTTCCCATGTGTACACACACACACACACTCACACACACACACACACACTCTCTCTCTCTCTCCCTGGCCTCACATACATATATACAGACTCACAACCCCCTTATCAGATGCTCAAAGATCTAATGGCACGAGCTGAACATTAATGTGATATGGATTATACGCAGCCGTCAACTTAACTCTCTTCACGGTCACATCTCAGTTCAACAGTCGCTGTAAATCAGTGGATTCACTCATCTGTCACTTTTAACTTTACAACTGCAGGTCGTCACACTTTACAGCTGCACAGCGTTGTTTACATCAGCACATCCAGGAAATTAACCTCCAGCAGATCCAAACTACCCATACACATCGCCTGAACCGATCGTTCACCAAACATATGGATAAAAGTGAAACAGCGTTTACAGTAGAAAGGTGTTTGCTTGGTCCTGGGTGTTCATTGTTGACACGACTGACATTAGGAATTCCTCTATATTAACCTGCCACTGGAAAAACACTAAGAACCACCTTGGTGAGCTACAGCCAGATTATCAAACCAGTAGAAATGCTGCATTCACTGACCCTACGATTGGTCCAAAGTTGGGAACTTCCAGCTTCAGTGTGTCCATGTGCTCAGAAACAACATGGACGCTTGATGTTACTGAGTCAGTGCTAATAAATAACTAATCTGAGTCACTCCAAGTGGAAAATAACGAACCGAGACAACCTGGTACCATATTAGACATAACTGTAACGCATTACAGTAGAATGGACCGGAGACTGGATGGACTGATGGTATGACAGGACAAGATCGGAGAGAAGACAAAACAAGACCAGACAGAGTATATAAGATAAGACTGGAGAGGACAAAGTCAGGAAAGACAAGGTGGTGAGATGAGATAAGGGAGGACGAACCAGAACAGGAAGAGACACAGTATGAGTGGACCATATGGGACGATACGTGACCAGGTAATAAGACACTGGGCGAGCAGAAGACAGTGGGTGACCCATGACACTGCTCTGCTCAGCCACAGTGTTTGAATCCTTTAAGCCAAGGTAGGACAGGACTTGACAGGACAGGGCAGGACAGGACAGGGCAGGACAGGACAGGACAAAGGGAGCCATGTGGATTTGGGGATTTTTGGGCCCATTCTTCTCTTGTGTTTCAGACCTCTGTGAGTGCGGTGCATAAAGGGGAAGTATGTCAACGGGCTGGATTATCGCCATAATCCATCAGATCATCCCGCAGCCCGCCACCCAGCACAGCCATCCTTAAATAGACGGCTGAGATGAGAGGTAGGGGATTGGGTCTGGACAGACGGGCCGGCAGGGAAAAGGGAAACTGAGGCAGAGAGACTGGTGGAGGTGGTGGTGGAGGGGCAGACAGCAGAAGAGTGGAAGTGGGAATGGGTGAAAGGATAAACAGGCAAAAAGAGAATAATGAGTACAGACAGAAAAAGGTTTAAACCATTTTAAGAGGTCGCAAACAGTTTAGAGTGTATTTGTGTGATGTAACGGTCTCAGTTCAGAGCGGTGGCTCCGACCACTGGGTCAGGTGGGCGATGGGAGGGGTAGTAGCAATCTCCCAGTTCATCCAATCATAAACCAGTTACCAGGTTATCGATTATTCTCCATCTACTTTTATCTGACTTTCATTCAGTCCAGACTGTTAGCTTCTTTACCATTCATACAGTAGCCTTCTTCCTGTTCCTGCTTTTTATTCATCGTCTTAATAATCCAACTAGTGATCCATTACTTAGCTAACTTATTTACCTCTCTAAGTTTAGCTAGCATACTGAACCATTCATTTTTGTTATTAGCTATTTCATCACAAGCTAACTATGATGCTGCACTTTAGCTACCCTACTTACTTAACTGTTTCACCTGTTTATCAGCTTCTTTCAGCTAAATATTGATCACTTGCTTTAGCTAGCCATTTTTTATTGTTAAGGTATCTATTAATTCATGCTTGTCGGTCACTCTAAGCTAACTATGATCCATTAGCTAACCTGTTTACCTCTCTAGGTTTAGCTAGCTTACTGAGCCATTCATTTTTGTTATTAGCTATTTCATCACAAGCTAACTATGATGCTGCACTTTAGCTAACCTACTTGCTTAACTGTTAACATTAAATATTGTTCACTTGCTTTAGCTGGCCATTATTTATTGTTAAGGTATCTACCTAACCACTCATGTTTGTCGGTCACTCTAAGCTAACTATGATCCATTAGCTAACCTATCGTTTAACTAGTAACCAAAATGTTAGCTAACAATTTCAACACATTTATTGATCCATTAATCAGCTAATTTTAATCATTATTTATATTGATCTGTTCATCCTTTACCTTAAGTCAACTATTTCAATAATTTATAGATTAGGCCTACTTTCAGTGAATATTAATCCATGACTTTATTGCTTTGCTAGCTGAACTATTTACTTTAAGATAAGAATTTCAGGTGTTGATCAATCACTTCAAGGAAACTATTGATCCAGTACTCTCACTTAGCTATAGCATGCTGAACCGCACTTTTAGTCAAATGTTAATCAGATAAGATAACTAATGATTGATTACTTTAGCTAACAATTTTGGCTCCTCCTGCTCCATTATGTTAGGTAGGCAGGCACCTGGCTGGTACAAACTTCCAAACCTGCCTTGCCTTGATCCAGGTGCATTCAAGGTGCATGATGCATTCAAGTACCTGATTTCTTTCATGATTAGATAGATGTGGACACATATATGGAAAAAAAGGTCATGGTTGTTGCTTCTTGCAAACAAGACAGTCAACAGAGAAAGTGATTACCTGTAATCTCTCAGTGAGTATTTTGGCATTTATCTAATGATTTATTGAGACCTTTCAGAGTCTCTTACCTTCACCTTGACCCAAAATATTAACCTACTGCTGTAAAATCTCAGTCCATTACTGGTTAATATTTTACTGGTTAAGTGAAAACGTTGACCTGCTGGTGATAGCTGCTAGATAAAAAGTCCAAGGATCACCAAGACCAGCAGGATTCATCACCACACAAACCATCTGTTGTGGTGTTTAATGGTCCATTCAATAGCTTTTGAGAAATTCCAGTGTGAACCAAAGTCATGAACCATTCGACCATTGTCACTGCTAATATAAAGCTGTCTATAAATGAATATGTGCTCATGCAGTTGGCTCTATCTGCACCTTTTTGAGATATCCACAGCTACCTGTGTCAAAGGTCGGGAACCAGGTCCTGATCAAGGTGACTTTGTGGTGCTACTGGCACTGAACAGAATTCAAGAGTACACAACTTCAAGTAACATGCATTTTCCCTCCCAGGTCCTTGTATCGTTGTGTTTACCTCCATGCTGGTGCGATTGCACTGGTGCGTATCAGCAAACCAGTTGTCTCCTGTTGCGCACTGGTCCAAGTCGATGTCCTGGATGTTGACGTCCACACGGATCACACCTCTGACGCAGAAAGAAGGCGAGGACACACAAGAGACGGGTGAGAGTGTAAACAAACAAAGCGTGTCTCCAAATACCATCAGACCCATTACAATGATCGGTTTTTCTCCTGCAGCTCCTCATTTCCTCTGTGTGGCCTTTAAGTGGATTCCTTTCCAAATGTCAGATTTTATCCAACTGTTGATTCAAAAACACCTTTTATCCTAAATGCCTACCAAACGATTCTGCAGAGAGCTGCAGGAAAGGTCACAGGGGCCGACACAGAAGTAGCAAGACATGTGAAACACAAAGAGCTGCTTCAAAGCCTCTGCTTGTAAAAGAAGGTCTTATTTCAGACCATGTCGTGTATTTGTGTCATGGATTTGAGGCTAAAGTGTCTCCTAACCCAAATTAAGACATCGGGTTCGTTTTACAGGAGATCTGAAGAGTAAGTAACAGCTGAGCTCTGCTAATGAGGAAACTCACTAATCAATCCAAACATTGATCCCCTTTGAAATTAGCTGGAGAAATATTCACTGATTAATTGTGGATCTAGAGCAGCGTGTGGCTCATTAAGACGTGAACGTTAATTATAAAATAAATTAGCCACATGCTTGTCTAACTGATTTCTTATTTAAAGTCAGGATGCATTTTATTCTGAAAATCCCATCAGCAGCAGCAGTCTGGGAGACACAGACAGGTGAGCCACAGGTGAGCCACAGGTGAGCCACAGGACCTCAGGTGAGCTCTGATGTCATGGTCCAGAGGAAGTTATTCTGATAACATCTAAAGATGGGAATTAAAAACCAGGAGAAACTTCAGCAAGAGATAAGAGACGTTTCATTAACTCCATCTGCCTCAACATTTACATCTTCAGCATGTGACGGATCAGGGCCTGATGATGTCACATCTGGACAACAGTGGATGGTCCAGACGATGGAGATGAGCTTCTCTTCTCCTCTACCAAACAAACTCATCTGTACATCAGTGATTTCAGCCTCCTCCTCCCAGCTGGCAGGAAACACTGGTGTTCAATAAGGAGCCAGATTTAAAGCTCCAGGACAGATTTGTAGTTTCATAGAAAGACGGGGAGAAAGTTTTATACAATTAACGTGCGAACTCGATTTAAAAATAAACAGTGAACACGGAGGAGGTTTTAGAAAATGTCTCACAGGCTTTAGAGCAACAACTGATGGTGACACGATGGTCACATGATTGTGTTCTTGGAGCCACCAATTACAACAATGCACCTGTGTAAAAATAAGTGACATCATCAGCATCTGACAGTGTGTGTGTGTGTGTGTGTGTATGTGCCCTAACCTGAACTCAGGTGTCAGGTCGGGCTTGAGGCCGTAGAAGGACGTGGACAGTGTGAGCATCCAGCCGGGCACGAAACGTCCATCCATACATTCCAGGAAGGGGGCGCTGGCCCAGCGCACCCCGCTGCGATTGGTCACATAGCTGTCACCCTGCCCCCACTTCGGCGTGTCCAAGGTGCTCAGGTCATTGAGGAGCACCCGCTTGGACAGAGCCGCCATTGGCTGGTTGGACTGTGGGAATTTAAAGCTCCTGAACCAGCTGTCGTCAGGGGCCGGGGCGGGCGGGTGCAGGCTCTCCCAGGCCTTGGATAAGTCCTGGAGAATGATGGTCTGCACCTTGGCCGTGGGGCTGCGGGTGGCGCAGAGCACCAGCTGTGGCACCGTGGCGACGGGGTCGGCGTCGAAGGTGAGCAGGGCCCGCT